>CM054112.1:260973429-261457000 GCA_028673005.1 Tanypteryx hageni | reverse complement strand
CACTTCTGTGGACATTTGTGGAAACCATCGTGAAGACACTTTCCTGAAGTTAAGGCGCTTTTGAATGTTTGATCCAACACTTAATTTGCAGACTTGACTAATTTAGACACAGTCATTCGGCAGTTTTCCGAGATTTACTTTCAACAGGAATAACTCCTGTAGTCTTTGATCCTCCTCTGAAAACATTATAACGAACATTTTTACCCCCGTGTTTGTGACTGTTATACCACTCAAAGAGATTGTCACTTTTTCAGATTGTCTTCTTTAAACTGCGCAAAATTTCCGTTGCTTTAAATCTATACAACATCAGAAATTTTGCGTTGAGAAGAAATCGAATAATTATGTGCTGTCTCAGCTGAACTTACATCATCGCCCACCATCTTGAATAACAACGATGCGGTTGCTACAGCAACGGAAATAGATATCTCTCGAAAAGAAACAGTGTGTTCCGATAAATCTATGGCTAAGTAGCTTCAACGCAATCAATCAATCAATTCGATTTTGAGATGAACGACTATCGTATATGAGTCAAAACAGGGCTTAAACAAATTTTATGAAGCAGAAAACCACGTCTATGTTAAACAGATATGAAATAGTTTACAATGTATTTATTGTAAAGGCATCTCACTTTATAAAAGTTATGTATCTTGTAGACTCATCAATCCTGGAAAATTTTATATTTAAAACCAGTGCTGGAAAACGATACGCATAACGTAACGAAATAACGAAATTATTTTGGGTTAACGTAACGAAAAGCGTTAACGAAATTTTTCAAATAGCTGTAACGGAAAACGTAACGAAAATGAAAAAATAAATTTTGTTATTTCGTTAACAGATTGTAAAGAGTTATTTTCTAGTGGAATTAGTCTCAGGCGACGTGTCCTGAGCAAAGGAAAGTGGCCTAAAATCTCGGTCTTGACTTGCTGGGCTAGTTTTGCCACCTTGTCGCGAAAGAAACGCTATCCTGACCACTACCATCAGCCCGCCGTTACTCAAGTTGAGTCTATGGACTCGACGGACGGAGTACTCGGCAAGAGGAAAATGACCGGGGGACAAGCGCCTTCCCCCTCCACTACCTCTCTGGCAGACGGGCTGCCCCCATTCTCGGTGCTGATGCAGGCGTCAGTACGGACGAGGATGGTGAGTTCAGGGGAAGAATACAGCTCCGGAGGGACAAGGTCCCGACAAGGGAGCTCGAAAGAGGGTCCGCGTATCGCCGATCACGGTATATGGGATCCTTTCTCACAAGACCATAGCCGCTGAACTCAGCAAGGTGTGCGGCGATGAGTTTGAGCTGGAGGTCCACAGGGCCTCCACTCGAATAGTCGTCCACACGCCTGAGCACCACCGGGCGGCGACGAAGGTACTGGACGATGCTAAGGTCCAGTACCATACTCAGTTACTGCAGACGGTACAGGGGACGCGTCTGCTGATTAAAAAAAGGGAAGGACTACTCCCCTGTCGGAAAAGTGATTTATTGTCCGTGGCGTCCGGCAGATGACTGCGATGGAAGGGGGGAAGCGGATCCCAATAGGGAGATTTGTTGCCAACCTGGAGAGGACTCCACGGGCCCCTCCAGCGTCGGCTATTAAAACCTTATGTCACTGCTCGGTGAAGATCGAGCAGTATAGAGGGAACAGAGGGCCGTTGATATGTTTCAACTGCCAGAGGTTCGGCCACGTGTCGCTCGCTTGCAGGTGCGACACGCGCTGCTTCAGGTGCGCCGGTCCTCACAAGGGGGACGACTGCCCAAAGCCGCTTTCTGAGCCTGCTACATGCGCAAACTTCGAGGGCGATCACCCTGCCTCGCACCGGGAATGCCCGGCATTCTTGGAGGCGCTGGCAAGATATGAGGAGGGGCAGCAGAAGTCGGTAAGAAAGTCGGTGCCGGGGAAGGCTTCGAAGAATACACCTACCCTCAAAATGAAGACTGCCACTTCGGCAAAAGTGGACGCCTCCCGTCCCCTTGCCACGGTGGCTGGGGGCACTGTCAAGCCGACACCTTCGGCTAGTGCCCATCTCCGACTCAGCAGCCAGGTGCTGAGCCGGATAAGCAGGCGGACCCTAAACCCGCCGTAATCGCACCGGCTCCAGGTCCCGTTGTCAGACGGGAGGAGACGGAACCAAAGAAGCCCTCAGCCTCCGCCCTACGGAAGGAGAGGCGCAGGGCGGCCAAAGCCCATCAGGCGATGATTTCTGAGGAAGCAACAGCGGAGAGTGAGGCCCCGAAAGGCCCCGCCGCGGCCACTCTGGCAGTCGAAAAGACCGTATTAGAGAAGCGGGTGGTCGTAAGTCGGCCAACCGCATCGGCCGAAGTGGTCCCTCCCAAGGGCCCCGAAGCTTTGGTCAAGACCAGCAAGCCGTAGAGCAGTGCGCCAGAGTCGGTTCGGTCCGTGGAGGGCCCCGACTTCTGGCGGACGGTGGCGATGATTTGTGGGGCGCTGAGAAGTTATATCTCCTCAACGTCCGGCCAGTTCCTCCTCTCTCTCCTGGAGGAGCTGGTCAAGGAGCGCATCTCTGCCCCCAACAATGGGGACTAGGGGGTGCAGCGTCCTAGTACAATGGAACGCCCGAGGTGTCAAGGAGAAGACGGAAGATCTTCGGGCGTTCCTACAAGAGAAGCACGCCATCGTCGCCGCCGTGAACGAGACGCACCTCCGCCCGGCGGATGCGTGGAAGATACCTGGATGGGCAATATACCGCGCAGACAGGGTCAACCAGCCCGCCAGGGGGGCGGGGCGTGGCGGCTCGGCACTGCTAGTTCATCGATCCGTAGAACATCGTCCGCTTCCGGCGCGGAACTACGGGTCGATGGAAGCTGTATCCGTCGACATCAGGACCTGTACCGGATGGATCAGGGTCTCCTCGGTGTATTATCCGCCGGGGAGGGCGTGGGATCCGGATGAGGTCTTGGAGGTCGTTGGGAATGGCTGCCCCTCGATCGCACTTGGGGACTTGAATGCCAAGCACACCAGTTGGCATTCCAGAGTCCCCAACCCGAGGGGCCTGCGGCTGAAAGATCTTGCCGATGAAGAGGGGCTCACGGTGCTCGCGCCGAACGAGCCCACTTATCTTCCTTCGAGGGACGTCCTTGATGTTGCTGTCATCAACAACATCAAGGCGTCCCTCAGCATGCATTCCATGTGCGATATGTCCTCTGACCATAATCCGACCCTGCTACTTCTGGGGAACTTGCCATTGCAAGTAACACCTTCGCAGCGTCTGGACCTAGCTCGTGCCGACTGGCAGCACTTCCGCGAGTTCATTGCTGCCGGTCGACCCAACACCGCCTAAGACGTGCGAGGAGGCAGACCGTATGGTCGACCTCCTCACCACCACAGTCCAGCAGGCCATGGACGGTGCGATCCCGAAGGTGGTCGTAGCCGGGGGTATACGCATTGCTTTGCCTCGTGTAGTCAAGCAGACGATCACGCTGCGCAACAGGGTGCGGCGGAGGTGGCAGCGCCACCGTACGTTGAACCTCAGGATCCAGATGGACTCCCTCAACAGGACGGTCCGGGACATCTTGAAAGACGTGCGCTCGGACGCGTGGGAACTACATCTTTCCACGCATTCCCTGGAGGACCAGTCCATCTGGAAAACCTGTAGGAGGCTTTGCGTTGCCCAGCGGAGGGACCCCCTGATCATCCAGGGGGACTCCGTTGCGAGGACTCCGGAGGAGAATGCCGGGTTGATGGCAGAATATCTGGAGGGGGTATTCTGCCCGAACCCGGCCACAGCAGAGTCGGATGAGGTCGAAGAGGACATCGCACGGGAACTCGGGACGCTTGACCGCGGCCCCTTGCTCGATGCTGCGGAGCTCCCTCGCTTCGAGGCGTGCGAGATCGTTGCAGTGATCCGTCGCCTGGAGACGAGGAGGGCTCCCGGGGAGGATGCCATCCCCAACATCGTCCTGCGACAGCTTCCTGTCGCAGTAGTAGAATTCCTGGCCGCCATTTACAACGGTTGTGTCGGGATTCCATATTTTCCGTCTGCCTGGAAGAGGGCAAAGATCATCTGTCTTTCGAAGCTGCCAGGGACGGAGGTTGGTCCCGGGGACATCCGGCCAATCTCTCTCCTGGCGGGCTTTGGGAAGATCTTTGAGCGTCTTGTCCGGAAGCCGCTGCAAGATATCGTCCGGGAGAAGAACATTCTCCCGGACGAGCAGTTTGGCTTTCGGGAGGGGCACTCCACTACCCAGCAACTGGGTAGGGTGACCCACTTTATCACTGACGCCTTCAACAGGAACCACGCGGTCGCAGGGGCTTTCTTCGACATCTCGAAGGCCTTCGACCGCGTGTGGCATCCAGCTCTCCTGTTGAAGTTGCATCGACTCCAGTTTCCTGCGTGGTTAGTGCGGCTCATCGAGTCGTACTTACAGGGCAGGACGTTCAGGGTGTTTTGGCTCCAGGTCGGATCGGGACTGCGGCGAATATGCGCCGGTGTCCCGCAGGGGTCCGTCCTGGGGCCAATCCTCTTTAACATCTTCACCCAAGATCCACCTCGGGATCTTGGGTGGAACACTACGCTTGCCCTGTACGCGGATGATGCGGCGCTCCTGTCGCGGTCTTCCAAGAAGTACGCGGCCGTGGAGACGCTGCAGTGCGCCGTCGACGAACTAAGAATGAAGAAGAGTGTACATTCGCTTAAATAAAATAAAATTTATGAAAAACAATATATTAGTTCGTTTAATTTTTACATAGAAATTTATCTTCCTATAAAATTTTTATTTAATAATCAAACTTTTACGTAGAATTTCGAAATAAAAAATAAATTTAAATCATCGAATTGAAAGGCTGAAAACTGCCAGAAATATATGTAAGTAGAAATTTTAAGCTTCGGCATTAGTCAAAAATCTCTCGGAAAAACAAACGTCGATTGAAATCGTCCTTTAAAAAACGTCGAATTATACCAAGCGTAGTTATAAAATACCAAGTTTTCATAAAATACTTTTACCGAACTTATCATACTTTTGTGCGTTCCGCTTCCTTTTTATTTACAAATTAAGCTCTGGTTGTCAAATAAAACAGTTATGTCAACAATCGTAGTGTATGAGTTTTGAACAATATAAATTTAGAATTAAAAATAATACGAATGAGAAATTAATTCAACGAAAACACGAACGAAATAATTTAATTTATTGTAATAGTTTCTTTAAATATATTTAGATATATCCTTAAAATGCACTCAAAATCCAATAAACTTGAAAATATTTCTCAACGAGGTATATGTTTGACATGAATATCTCACTAAACCTTTTCCTCTCATAAATTCCAAAGACAAAAATGAGCATATTAACAAATTAATCAACAAAATGTTTTTAGTCCAAAAGAAAAATAAATTTTTTGGTCTTAGAAGAAAACGCATTAACATTGAGCGAATCAAACAGAATACCTTAGTAAGAAATTACGTATTTTTGATTTATTGCTTGATATTGAATTATATGAATAAAAAAGTGGTTTGAGAGTGCTAAAGTACTTAAGAGCAATAATTTGAAATTCGTTAAGCCGCCTTCCTCATATATTTCTCGTTCTTCTTCTAATCTCCCCTCCTTCATCTCCCTCTCTATCTCTTTCTCTCACTCACCTAATATCTCCTCCACTTCAAACCACACGCTTTCGGGGATACATTCCTTTGATAGCGTTTCTTCTGATTCTCAATTGTACTTTTTCACCCTCTTGCAACTATTTCATAAACTTGAGGACTCTCATTTAGCCCCTTTAATTAATATTTTGTTATATTTGTGGAGCAAATTCAAAACGACCGTCGCCAAACTAGATAAGTGTGGTTATCAATCCAAAAATGCTTTCCAGATATAGCTGAAGTTGGCTCGAGGATCGCGCACTATAGCGAAACATACCAGTATTTAAATATTTGCAGTTTTCGCGGAAACTCCTTAAAAACTTAAACTCGAGCACTTTGAAGCAATCAAATTATTCGCATTCAGTGAGATCTCGAGAAGAATCTTGAGTTTCTTCTCTTCAGAACAAGTTAGTAAAGGCAGCACAGACAATAGAAGTAGAAGGGGGTAGCCATCGTAGTTTGGTGTCAGCTCGGAAGCGCTTGGTGGAGCTCATTGTTCATGAGGTCGCATTAGAAGCAGAGAGTTTGGGTTCGAGGGCAGTCAGATTACGGCGGGGGAATATGAGGACGTAATTTTCGATTGAGGCAGTGATTTAGAGCTCAGATATATAATATTTAAGCGTGAAATTAAATAACCCTGCGCATATGTTTAAATTGCATAACTACAAAACAGATGTCATATAGAGAAAATGAAACGCAATATTAACTTGATAGGATACAAGTAACTAAGGAGCCAATGTTATTTCTCTATATCTCTTGTGTATTTTCAATCGAAATGATAACCGGTGAACTCTATACGAAGAGGAAAAAAGGGAGTGGCAATGCAATGAATAAGAGAGAGGGAGGGAGGAGAGGTGGGGGAGGGAGGGGAAGGGAGGGATGGAGATCATGAGAGGATTTGAAAATGGGTTGGATGAGTGGAAAGGGAGATAACGAAACAAAAGGCAATGAAGAGTTGTTCGAAGGAGGAGAGAGGGGTTATGCAGGGTTGGCGGAAGAGAAGCGAGGGAGAAAGTGGAGAGGATTAAATGAGCGAAGGAGAAAGGGTGAACGGTGTCGTAGTTGCCTTGATGGGTCTTGTTCTAGTGGGCGAATTACCCATTCGTGTACTCAGAGACACAAACTACAGCTGGAAGCATTCGGGACCCGTCAGAGCGGGCCGAGTAAATTGGATGAAGTTTCGTCGTTGTGTGGAGCGAGAAAGTGGCTTTAAAAAAAGAGAGAGAGGAATTTGTTTTATATTAACATCAAGCGTTTTATTGAAGTGATGTTTTGTTATTGCGGCGGACAAATGAGGAATAAACTTGAGGAACAGCGAATCAACGTTATATTTTTAGTAAAATTAAGTGAAAATGCCACGTGTTAATGAAATATTAAAATTGTCTTATGTCGATGGTTCAATGTGTATACCGCGGATTTTTTGGTGAGCTGAAAGATTTGCGGAGCAAAGGGAAGAAGATAACGATGATTCTGACTTCTCACAAACCGAAATATCGCATTTGTCCATATCAAAAGTCAAAAGCATGTCTATAACTCTTTATTTGACATTAAAGATATTGTCTACTGGGAATGTGTTCCTCATAGACAAACGGTTAATAAGAATACCTATCTTCAGATTTTAAAAAGTTAATGAGAAAGCATACGGCGTAAATCTGCGAATCTCTGGTTAGATAAATGGATTCAGTATCATGGCAACGCCCCATCACACACTGAACTAAACTTAAAGAAATTTCCGGAAAGTAACAGTAATCGCCGTACTGAAACATCCACAATACTCACTAGGCTAAACAACATGCAAGTTTTTTATACTTAAGGTTGAAAACCTTTTTAAAAGGTGCTCATTTGAAGTACTTTGAAATCATTTAGAACAATGCCACAATGAAGCTGAACAGCCTCAGAGAAAACCATTTTCAGACATAATTCCATTAATGGCTGAAGGAAGGGATGTGCACATAAAGTCGCAAAGATATTTTTCTGAAGGCAAAAATAGCCACTGAGAGATTTAAAAAAAATGTCATACGCATCTAGTCTTGTTGATTTAATGCAATAATCTCTTCAAGTATCTCTGTACGCAAGGAAAATAATATCAATTAACGTAACATCAAACCGATATCTCAATAAAAGGAAATAAGTAAATAAGAAGTGAATGGAATGGCAGAATTATACGCATCAGAGCGTTAACGGGAAGAAGTGAACGAGCGGCTATCGCGCTGGCCACCAGAGGAGATTATAACGTAGAACTGTAACCCCCTTAGAAGAATGAGCGCTCATTGACCTATTAATGGTTGTTACTTACACGCGAAATGATCTTTGATTTAATCGCTTTAAGTAATTTTGATATGACATGCATTCGAAAAAAGATAATCTGAGATCACCGATTAGAGTAGTAGTAGTAATTTATGATTAATTGCGTCAAATGCCATTGTCATTTGCAATGTAATCAACTGGACCCACACAGAAGGGAGTAAGGAAACCCGGTGCCTGCATTAGCCCACTCTTTTCGAAAAGCACCAAGGCAGCCAACTGCTTAACGTCCTTTTCTGAATTTGCGCGGTCTACTCAACACAGATAAACAGGGAGTCGACAACCACAGAAAATCATATTTTCGCAGGATTCGTGCCCGCTGATTCTTCGAGCAGCATTCGAGTAGTGGGCAGAGTCCTAAACACTGCACCACAGGAACCTCCCTCGCCGATTTGATTTTTGACATGGAGACGATATAAATTTGAAAGAGTAGAGTAGAGTAGACTAGAGGGCGGAGTCTTGGGTGCTCAAGAATGAAAAAAGTGGAGCGAGGTCACCAGGACTCCATCCTGATGACTTTTCACTTGCTTTTATATTTGCCTCCCCTCCCATTCAGACTCTCTCCGATTCAATATATCTACATTCAGTCTCTCTCTCCCTCATTTTCTCTATCCTTTAGTATCTCTGCCCTTCAGTCTCTCAACCCTTCTGTCTCTCTCTCCTTCAATATTTCTCCCCTTCAGCCTAACTTCCCTTCATTCTCTCTCCACTTCATTCTCACGCCCCTACAGTCTCTCTCCTTTCAGTCTATCTGCCCCTCAGTCTCTCTCCAATTAAGTCTCTCTCCAATTATGTCTCTCTCCCCTTCAGTCTGCATCACCGTCAATCTCTCACCCGTTCAGCCTCTCACCCCTTCAGCCTCTCACCCCTTCAGTCTCTCTGCCCTTCAATCTCTCTCACTTTCAGTGTCTCTCCATTTTAGTATCTCTCCCCGTCAGTCTCTCCTCCATTCAATCTCTCTACCCCTTCGGTCTCTCTCCCACTCGGTCACCCTCCCTTTCAGTCTGTCTCACTTTTAATTTCCCTCCCATTCAATCTCTCACTCATTCAGTCTCTGTCTACTTCAGTCTTTCTCCTCTTCAGTCTCTCTCAACCTCAGTTTTTCTCCGCCCCAATCTCTCTCTCTTTCAGTCTCTTTCCCTTTCAGTCTCTCTCCCTTTCAGTATCATTCTATTCAGCCTCTCTCCCCTTCAGTAACGCTTCCCTTTCAGTCTCTCTCCCCTTCAGTCTCTCTCCAATTTATTCTCTCTCCAATTCAGGCTCTCTCGCATAAATTCTCTCTTCCCTTCAGTCTATCTCCCATTTAGTCTCTCTCTCATTCATTCTTTCTCACCCTGTCTCTCCACATTAGTCCCTCTCTCCGTCAGTTTTGTTTCCATTCAGTCTCTCTCCCCTTCAGTCTCCCCCCATTCAATCTATCTACCCTTCAGTGTCTCTCCCGTTCGGTCTCTCCCACCATTGGTCTCTCTCCCACTCGGTCACTCTCCTCTTCAGTCCCTCACCATCAATCTTACTCCGTTCCATCTCTCTTCCATTCATTCTCTCCCCCCTTCATTTTCTCCGCTTCAATTTATCTCCCCTTCAATCTCTCTCCCCTTCAATCACTGTCCCCTTCAATCTCTCTTCCATTCAATCTCTCTCACCTTCAATCTTTCTCCGCTTCAATGTCTCTCGCCCCCAGTCTCTCTCCCCTTCAATTTCTCTCCCGTTTAGTCTCTCTCACCTTTAGTCTCTCTCACTTTCTATCTCTCCACCCTTTATTCTCTCTCCATTTCAGTCCCTCCCCCTTCAGTCTCACTCCTCCTCAGTCTCTCTACCCTTCAGTCTCTTTCCCCTTCTGTCTCTCTTCCATTCATTTACTCTACCATTTGTTTCTCTCCCAATCAATCTCTCTCCCATTCAGTCTCTCTCTCTTTTGATCTCTCTCACCTTTATACTTTTTTATTTATTTTTATTAATTTATTTTATCTCCTCAATTTTTTGTATAGTCATAGCAGTGTTATTATTTATTTATTTTGACATTTTCATATGTTCATTCCATTAATGATGTATTTGTATTGTGCTAAATTTTTCCTGATGCATATCTTTAAGTTTTTCATGTACTCATCTTTTGTTCTAAATATTGCTATTAATGTTTTTAGTGAATCTCAGTATATTTCGCAGGTTTTTCACACCCCCCTTCTTGTGTGGGTGTTTTCCTGCTGTGGGTTTTTTTTACATGGATTTCATTATTTCAGCAGTCCTTATTTTTTCCCACAAAATTACATCTTTTCTTTTCCAATTCTTGTATTTTTATTGTTACTTGTATTTACATAAAGTGCTATATATTATTATATACGTTTCATGACGAGGGGTTAGATGGAAGATGGGACTTCTTAGTCTCAATTTCGCCCCAAATAAAGGCCATATCAATCAATCAATCAACCTTCAGTCTCTGCCCTTCAGTCTATTTCCCATTTAGTCTCTCTGCTTCCGTCTCTCTCTCTCTTTCAATCTCTCTCCCCTTCAGGCTCTCTCTTTTTTAGTCTCTTTCTCCTTCAATCTCTCTCGCATTCAATCTCTCTAAACTTCAGGAGGTCTCCTCTAATGTATGTCTTCCATTAAATATCTCTCCCATTCTTTCTCTCTCACCTTCAGTCTCTATCCCCTTTAGTCTTTTTCCCCTTTGGTATCTCTCTCCTTCTGTCTCTATCCCCTTCGGCCTCTATCGCTTTCAGTCTCTCTACCCTTCAGCCTCTCTCCCCTTCTCTTTCTCTCCTCTTCCATGTCCACCGCCTTCAGTCTCACTCCACTTCTCCCCTTCCGAGTCTATCCTCTCCAGAGTCTCTCACTTTCAGTGTATCTCCCCTTCAGTCTCCCTCTCCTTCAGTCTATCACCCCTTCAGTGTTTATCCCATTTAGCCTATATACCCTTCAGTCTCTCTACCATTCAATCTCTCTCCACTTCAGTCTTTCTCCCCTTCACTCTATCTCCCCTTCACTCTATCTCCGTTTCAGTAACTCTCCACTTTAGTCTCTCTCCTCTTCAATCTTTCTACCATTCAGTACCACCCTATTCAGTCTCTTTCGCCTTCAGTAAGTATCCCCTTCAGTCTGTCTCCATTTAAATCTGTCCTTTTCTGTCTCTCACGCATTCAGTCTCTCTCCTATTCCGTCTCCGTCCCCCTCAGTCTCTCTTCTCTTCAGTGTCTCTCCACTTCTGTATCTCTACCCTCCAATCTCGCTCCCTTTCAGTCTCTCTCCCCTTCAGTCTCTCTCCCTTTCAATCACTCTCCCCTTCAAATTGTCTCCGTGATTGTCTCTCTCCCCATCAGTCTCTCTCTCTTTCAATCTCAGTACTTTTCAGTCTCTCTCACCTTCGGTCTCTCTCGCTTTCAGTCTCTCTACCCTTCAATTTTTCTACCATTCAGTATCACTCTATTCAGTCTCTCTCGCCTTCAGTAACTATCTCCTTCAGTCTCTCACCCACTCAGTCTCTCTCACCTTCGGTCTCTCTCGCTTTCAGTCTCTCTCCCCTTCAATTTTTCTACCATTCAGTATCACTCTATTCAGTCTCTTTCGCCTTCAGTAAATATCTCCTTCAGTCTCTCACCCATTCAGTCTCTCTCCCCTTCATTCTCTCTCGCCTTCTCTCTCTCTCCCCATCAGCGTCTATAGCCTACGGCGTTTAACCCCTTCAGTGTCTCTCAGCTTCAGTGTCTCTCTTCTTCAGTGTATCTCCCCTTCAGTCTCTCTATCATTCAAGCACTCTCCCCTTCAGTCTCTATCCCCTTCAGTCTCTCTCCCATTCAGTCTCTCTTGCATTCATTCTCTCTCCCCTCCCGTATCTCCCCTTCCAGTCTCTCTCCCTTTCACTCTCTAACTTTCAGTGTCTCTCAACTTTAGCCTCTCATTCCGTCAGTTTCTTTCCCATTCAGTCTCTCTCCCCTTCAGTCTCTCCCCCATTCAATCTATGTACCATTCGGTTTCTCCCCTTCGGTCTCTCCCACCTTCGGTCTCTCTCCCTCTAGGTCACTCTCCATTTCATTCTTTCTCCCTTTTAATCTCTCTCCCATTCAGTCTCTGTCCCCTTCAGTTTCTTTCCACTTCAGTCTCTCTCCACATTAGTCTCTCTCCGATCTAATCTCTCTCACTTTTAGTCTCTCTCCCTTTCAGTACCACTGAATTCAGTCTCTCTCCTATTCAGTAACTCTCCCCTTTACTCTATCTTGCATTCACTCTCTTTCCCATTCAGTCTCTCTCCCCTTCAATCTCCCTCCCCTTCAGTCTCCCTACCCTTCAATCTTACTCCCATTCCGTGTCTCTCCCCTTCAGTCTCTCTCCCCTTAAGTATGATTCACTATCAGTCTATCTACACATCAGTCTTTCTCCCAATTACTGTATTAATGTACGGATGAGATCAGGACTAGAATTGGAAAAGCAAAAGTAAGTGGCTTAGAGAAGAAATAAACACCTACATACGGGGAATATAAGGGAAGATATGCGCAAGAAGTTCATAAAATTCTGTATGGAGTATAGCTTTGTACGGGGTAGAAACATGGACGCTAAGGAAAAATGACATCAAATGCTTGGAAAGCTTTGAAATGTGGACTTGGAGGAGAATGCTATTTCAGCTGATGGAAGATTTGAAAGGAAAAGAGAGTTGTCAAGATATGAAGAGGACAGCGGAAAATAGGAGTATATGGAGAACCAGGTTTAACCATGAATAATCACGGACCTCTCTACAAACAGACTACCTATGACGATGATGATGATGATGATATATGTATAGAGTGACCATACGTCCCGTTTTCGCCGGGACAGTCCCGTTTTAGGGCCTTTTCCCTACCGTCCTCTCGTTTCGGACAAAATATCCTTGCCCCGTTTAAAAACCTATCGCAATAAAAAATCAGATTTTCTGATAGTACAGGGAAAACCACTATTATACATGAACGATTCTTGGAAATATAGATCTTACTAAATCGCAATTCATCATTTTTCAGGCTAGAAAAGTTTGAATAACGTCATGGTTACACCTCCATTGAGCAGGAAACAAATTTACTCGCCAGCATTAGGTTTTTGCTATCTCCATATCTTTTCATTGTTTTGTCTGAATGAGCTTTGGTCTCAGTAGTTGTATATTTGTTGCGGAATTAATCGAGCTAGTTAAGCTTGAAGAAATGTCTGTTATCTTGCTTTGTGTCGGAGGTTACATTTTTCCTGGCGTTTTCCCGATCGTCGATCTATATTTCTCCAGAAGCCGCAACCTTGAGTTAAATCTAAGATCCTACATATTGTAAGCACTTCGTAATAATATTTACCTGTAGAGTATATGAAATAAAAATATTCTGCTAAAATTATCACCGACATCTCATACCTAGTTTATTATTGTATTAAAATCCAAAGCCGTAAAGATTATAAAAATTCATGCAAAATTCCATTCCCATTAGGATTAGGTTTTTTTGGTGAAAAATGGAACAATGAGGGTTAATATAACGATGAACAATTTTCCCTTCGAAAAAAGAACTTTTTGGTATTAAAAAGGTATTCAATATAGGCGCCTAGAATAAAAACCCGCCAAATCCATTTTTATAAAAAATGAGTTAGACACGTTTTCTTATTATTCGATAAAAGGGGTATTTTGATTCAAAACCTGTCTCATCTATGCATAAAATAGGTCAAATTAGAGACTCAAATTCAATACCCGCCACATCCACACGAGTTGAGCGTCATATTATGAAAACGTGTCTAACACAATTTTTATAAAAAAATTGGATTTGGCGGGTTTTGATTCTAGGCGCCTCAATTGTCCTTGTCACGATTATAAAATTCATAAGGGACGCCTCTGCTGAGCTTATATACATGCACGAACACGACCGAGGCTTCACAGAGTGTAGCGTGTAGGATCTTCGACCATGGTAGGTCTTTTTTAGATTAGAGAGCAGGGTAGGGTGTAGGCGTAATAGGAGATTTCATAGGGGCATCGAGTGTAATACAGTTTCTGGTCGCGAAGTGAGAGAGTCCACCTGCAAAAACCGTAATAGAGCAGTTATTGCTTCAGGCGATAACGAGAAATTAAATATTGCAGTTTTAAACTGCCGCAGCATTCGTAGGAAGTCTGCCGAACTCGAACAAGTAATTCGCACGTTGCATGCTGATGTAGTTATAGGTACGGAAATTTGGCTCACCGAAGATATCGCTAGCCAAGAAATTTTTCCGAAAAGCTATAGAGTGTACAGAAGAGACCGTGCCAATAGAATAGGTGGCGGAGTATTTTTGGCAATAAGTGAAAAGTACGATAGTTGTCAGATCCCTATTATCGATGAAACGACCGAGAGCGTTTGGTGCCGCCTAGGTAAGGATAATTCGAAAAAGATATATTTATGCTCATTTTACAGACCACCAAATTCCAAATTTGATTATATTTTAAGTTTAGAGAGGCAATTAGCCGAGCTTAGATCTATTATGAACGACGGTTATGTGATAATTGGAGGCGATTTTAACTTACCGTCAATCGATTGGGAAAACCTGTTTCGTTACGGGAGGTAAAGAACGCGAATCGTGTGAAGCCTTAATTGACACGTTTCATGAATATTCCTTAATCCAGATGGTACGAAAAGCCACGCGTTCGGGCAATGTTCTCGACTTGCTTGCTTCTAACATCCCGCATAGGATAACTAAGGTGTCCACAGAGGAGGGACTTAGCGACCATCGAGCTGTGTATGCGGAGTGCGAATTAAAGCTCAAAAGACATCCTAAGCTTCTTCGGAATGTATGCGCTTTTGCCAAGGCCGACTTTAAAAGTTTCAGCTTACATCTCAAAAGTACCTTTGTCAGTTATCGTGAAAAGACAGAACGATTAGGTATGGAGCCATCATGGTTATTATTTAAGGATATACTAGGAAAAGGTATCAATAGATTTATCCCCAGTAAGTTAAAATCTGATAAGAAAGAACCTCGTTGGTTTAATAAGGAAGTCAGGATTGCCTTAAGACGCAAAATTGAAAAACATACCTACCACCGCTTCCGATGAGTATCGCACAGCTATAGTCCATGAGTATAACAGTGCCCGCGTATTAGCGAGAAAAACCATGCGTAACTCATTTAACACCTTCCGGAATGAGGTATTAAATACAAAATTGAAGTAGGGTCCAAAAGCGTTTTGGTCCTATGTAAGAGAAGTCTAGGGAGGAGGGTCCTTTAATGCCCTACCTGCGATGTGATTCCGGAGACATCCTTCACGATGGGGAGGATAAAGCTAATCTACTAAACGTTTACTTCGCGAAGGCGTTCACGGCAGGTGGAGATAGACTTGAAGATAATCTTATTCCCAATGGATGTACTCGGATGGATAATATTAAAATTTCTGAGGCAGGAATAGCGAAGCAACTGGGTGCGATAAAGCCCAACAAAAACCCAGGACCAGAAGGATTTCCCGCGCGTGTATTAAAGAACTAGCAGAAGAAATAGCTCCCTTCCTTCGGATAGTATTCGAGAAATCTCTTACCCTCTGTGAGGTTCCTGATGATTGGAGACTAGCACACGTCACACCCATTCACAAGGGAGGTGACAAAGAAAACCCCGAAAATTATAGGCCGATTTCTCTAACATCATTATCATGTAAGATTTTGGAGCACATTACTGTTAGCAACACAATGCGTTATCTAGAGAGTAGATCGCTGTTAGTCAGCTGTCAACATGGCTTCAGAAAAGGTAGATCCTGTGACACCCAACTCGGTCTGTTTGTGAATGATGTTTTATCATGCGGCGAAAATAATAAGCAGGTCGATGCAGTGTTCCTTGATTTTAGAAAAGCTTTTGACAAGGTTCCACACCGTAAGTTGTTATTAAAATTGGGAAATCTTGGCGTTAATGTTAAAGTCATTAACTGGGTTCGCGCTTTCCTTTGGAATAGAAAACAAAAAGTAGTCATCGATGGTAAGTCCTCGAGTGTGGCAGATGTAGTCTCTGGAGTGCCGCAGGGTAGTGTGATAGGACCTATGCTTTTCTTGCTTTATATAAACGACATCAGCTCAGTTGTGAAAAGTAATATCAGGCTTTTTGCGGATGAAACCGTAGTCTATAGAGAAATTAGTGGTCCTAGCGACCATCGTCAGCTTCAGGATGATCTGGATGCGTTATCTGTTGGGTGCAAGGAATGGCAGCTATAAATCAATCAGAAAAAGAGTAACGTTCTAAACTTTTGGAAATCTAGAAGCCCATCGTCCGTGTTTACCTACTCGATAGATGGTGAGAGCATTCCTGTTTCGGAATCCGTGAAATACCTTGGGGTAATCTTGAATCGTGACCTGTCTTGGGACACCCACATTAGACGAGTGATAGGTGCGGCAAATAAGAAGTTGGCTTTTGTGCGTAGAATAGTCAGGAAAAGCACGGAAAAGGTGAGAGAATCCTGTTATTTATCGTTGGTTAGACCTCAAATGGAATACGCAGCAGCGGTTTGGGATCCATATCAGAGGGGACTCATAAAGGATTTAGAAAAAATACAGCGGCGAGCAGCTATATTCGTGAAAAAGAATTACGATAAAAAACAGAGCGTTACGTTACTCATTGGAGAGTTGAGTTGGCCACCGTTGAAAGATCGTAGATTAGAGGCGAGACTTAAACTTCTAGATAAATATAGGTCGGAGATATTCGTAAATGAAATGAAGGATATTATTCGACAACAAACGTATATCGGACGGAGGGATAATGAGGACAAGATTCGCGAAATAGATAATTGGACGGAGAGGTATAAAGAGTCATTTTTCCCCTAGGACAATACGTGACCACAATAGATAAGTGTATAATAATTAGTAAGGAACTTGGTGCGCGGCACCCCCTGCCATCCATCGACAAGGTGACTTGCAGGGTAATATGTAGATGTAGATGTATAAATACTTTTCCTTTCTTTATTACAGCAAAACCTCGTTATTTCGAAGTTCAAATGCCTACAAAAATACGACTTTGAATTATCCGGGTTCAAAATAAACGCACTTAAAAAAATAGAAATTTCTTACGATCCGCTACTTGGACAGTAAAATCGCAGTATCGTCTTATCTATCCGTTCTGCTACAAAACGTATTGACGTTTACTAGTTCGTACACACGGCGAATTCATGAACAGAGCTGAAGTGGTCACTTAATTAATGATTCACGAACACCCCCGCGTGAGAAATAGGGTCGAGTGAAGAAACCAATTTTCCGAGTGTATATTTCAAGTGACTCTTTTACACCACGTTTCCGAAGAAAAGACATTCAACCGCGCGTGCTCAACTAAAAGATTACGAAAATGCATGCTAAAAAGATTGGGAAAACGCTTGTGTGGAATATTGTATAGGTATATAATAGATGGGAACCATCGCGTATTAATTCTCTCCAATTTCGTTCAAACTTTCCATGCCGTCGGTATGGTCAAAAATAATTAATTAATTAAATAATTCTTTATTAGTTCTAGGCAATTTCATACATTGCATTGTAATTTTATTTCCATCCATATTACACAGCTGTAATAAAATATACGTGCTCTCAAAATAGCGTGGTCGTATTTGTTATGACAGGCGATGATTTTACAATCATGTACTTACAAATTCTTTTATGCAATACGTACCAAACATATTCCTCCTATGGGACTGCAGGCGAGGGATTTAAATCCATGAATGCGTCATGCAGGCAGGAGGGAGGGGAAGGAGTCAAGTTAAGCGTAGCGCTCAGAGTTTTAGAGAAAGGAAAACGAAAAAGGGACTGTCCATATATGACGTCACGCACCAAGGGGGGGGGGGAGGAGGGGGGTCCGACTTGTGTGATGATGGGGAGTAGGAGGGGGGGTTTGAAAAATGTGACGTCACAAAAATAACACCAGAGAAAACTACGTACGTATACTCTTTTCCACCCGTAGAAGATAGCGTTAAGGTTATGGCGCGCGCAGTTGCCAAATTTCCCCAGGGCTATACGCTTATGCCTCTGTCCCGTATTAAGTGCTAAAAAATAAAACTAATAATTTAATATAGATCACTGGATGCCAATAAATGTGCATGTTTTATTATAATTATTGGTTAATCTTATCGCGTAATATTTGGTAATTAAAATTAAGCATGTTGTTTTCGTGAGCTATTTGCAACATTGTCATTTTAGAACAATAAAAAAATTGTCGGAGTAATTTACAGTTAAAAAGAATGATAGCACCTTTATGAATCACTACGTCACAATCGCTTGTTTTAACTCTCATACGAGACCGTTTCATTGTGTCAAACACTTGGTCCTTCTCCCTTGGTAAAAATCTTCGGCACTTGTCATGTCAGATAATTCCGTTCCTTCCTTCAAAATTCGCGCATTTTACAGAGGAACCAAAAAGCTGACACCTATTGACCATCTCTCTTAGAAAAATCTCAGTGCGAATCTCTCGTCTCTTCATTTAAGTGTCATAAACTATCCTTGTTGAGGATTTGCAAACGAGTTTGTGTTTGTGTTTACTTCCAAGGAAGCCTCTTTCTTCACAGGTTGGGAGGTCGAGGTTAGGTTTTCAAAAATTATTTTCTCCGTCTCACATCTTCGGGGTGTGTTTTGAGGCTTCAAAACTGCATTTTAGAGGAAGGCGGAGGAACCCAAAAACCAGCTTTGTTAAGCGTTATATTTTTAGCTGCCCGTATACACGAAGTTTACATAATTTTCCCTTGGTTATAGTCTTAGTTGCATTCTTAACCCCTCAACGTCGTCTTGCGTGCTCAGGACGAGCACTTCATATGCGGGCATTCTGCGTACTGAGTACGCCGCGGAGATCGATAGATTTTTTTTGACGCAACACCTTTTATTAATTCTGAAAGAAAATTGATAGATTTCAAAACAGTAACTTTGGGCCTTCATATGTGCTTAATTCTGCAATTGTTAGTGTATTTAATTTTACCTTTATTATACGTTAAATTTGGTGGTTGAATTTTCACGTAGTTACGCGAATTGTGGCTTCTAAAAACCTTGATTCAATGCTGAGACGAACCAAACCTCTGTACTAAAGCTACTGTGTAGTGGAAGGGGATGTAGGCACTGTTCATCTGCTCTATGGCGTCACTTACTTTTGATTATTTTTTTGCGTTGACACTTGAGAGCTATATGGAAAGGGAGGAGGAAGGGTCTTTGGGTCTGGTCTAGTGCTTGGTTCAGCATTTCTTGAGAACAATTTAATGAGAGTGAGAGAGACATCATTGCACAAACAAGCCCACCACACCGAAAATATTATATAATTCAGAAAGCAATGTTATATTATTGTTTTTATAAATAAAAAGCGATTTCAAACCAATTGTATCTTTCGCAAATTTGTACTTGGGGAGAGGGGGGGCGGGGGTCAAGGCTTTGTGACGTCATATATGGGGGGGGGGTGGTCTGAATTTCTGTGACGAAATATGAGGAGGGGGAGAGGGAGTCAAAAATCCGCCAAAATTGCGTGACGTCATTTATGAACGGCCCCAAAGGCAACAAGCGTGGCGTATTTTATGGGCGATCTATATTGTAATAAACCCCTTAGCGTCGTCCTGCATACCCGGCACGCAGGACGAAAACTTCATATGCGGTCGTACTGGGTACGCTGCGGATATCGATATTTTTTGACGTAATAAATTTTCTTAAATCTGCAAAACCTTTATGTTTCAAAACAGTAACCTTGGGTTTTCCTGTTGCGCTTAACTCTGCAATTTTTATTTTCTTTCTACCTATATTATACGTAAAATTTCGTGATTGAATTTTCGCGTAGTTATGAGAATCTTGGGATCTAAAAACCCCTATTGAATGCTGAGACTAACCGAACCTCTGCACAAAAGCTACTGTGTGGTGGAAGGGGATGTAGGCACTGTTTAACTGCTCTGTGAGATCTCTACGCTTGAGATGATTATTTTTTTAATTGTCAACACTTGAGAGCTATATGGAAAGGGATGAGGAAGGGCCTTCGGGTATAGGTTAGTGCTTGGTTCAGCATTTCTTTAGAACGATTTCATGAGAGAGAAAGAGAGAAACACTTATCTGACATCATTGCACAAACAAGCCCATTAAAAGATATTTACGAAAGCGTGATCAGAGCGCATGGGAAGCGCTTGGATCGCACAAAAAATATTCTCTTGCCACTTTGAGGGAAACAATTATGCTGTACGGAGGCAGCTATTGTCCGTTATTTTCCGTTGTTACTTTTATTTAATTTCTAAGAGATTAAAAGAGTCGAACTTATCATGGTGTCAACTGAAAGAAAAACGCAAGCAATACCTGGTGATGAAATGTAGACTGAACTCTTACTTGAAAGTGATTCGGAAGAAAGTGTCAATTCAGAGAATGATAGTGAGAATAACATTGAAGATCGTGCTCAAATTATTAAGGTAAAAATTTATATTTTTTGGCATTTTTTGTTGAGTGGGCAAATACGAAACCTCATCTCACCTGTCCATGCGCGCTTTAAGCATCTTTGTTTATACTTATTTGAAGTTATTTTTCCGAAAAACTTATGGAGAAGATGTAAATATCTACGATAAAGTGTACGTGAAGTAATCCGAGAACCTGGAATAAAGGTCTAGTGATGCAAGGATAAGGTGATTCCTCTATTTGTATCATCTGCGATTTTATTTCACGTTGACTATTTAATAAGTAAAAAGAAGTTACCTGTTTGGGGAGCAATGTAAATTTCGTTTGCGAGAAATGGAGAACAAAAACGCTATGCCTTTGTCATGTGCGCGCACTAACTTTTCACTTAAACACACAATATGAGTAAAGGTTTCGAATTAAACGAAATGCTGGCGAGTCACTGGACCAGATCATGACTTCGAATTTCATTTTAGACGTATTTCGAATAACCAGTATTAAAAAGTACGCAAAATCCTATGATGTTGGCCGGTGTCTACTCTTACCTTCGAATTACGCGCTATTTCGAATTATCCAGCTTCGAAATAACAAGGTTTTACTATATATATATATATATATAAGTAGATACGCATAATTTTCCTATATAAACTTTTTCAAATGTTGCATTTATTAAAGTGATAAAAACCACCCTTTTAATTTACATCGCGCGAAAAATTTGTGCCGTTTTCTAATTATAAATAATGGGAGATGTCCCGCTTTCATCTTGTTGGAATATGATCACCCTAATATATATATATATATAATTATATATATATATATATATATATATATATATACGCACCCACCCACGCACACGCACCAACGCACCCACGCACACACGCACCCACGCACACACGCCCACACACGCCCGCACAGGCCCGCACAGGTCCGCACACGCCCGCACACGCCCGCACGCTCGCGCACACGCGCACACGCACACGCGCACGCGCACACACACGCACACGCGCGCGCACACACACACGCACGCACGCACACGCGCACACACGCACACACACATATATACATATATACATATATATTTGGGTGGTTCTTATTTTTAAGTTTTGGAAAACTGGAGGGGGCACGTTTTGAATCTGTTCGTCAATTTCTGAAACAGATTTGATCTTCCGCTAGCATTTCTTCTGCCTTTTTCTCCAGCCTTTTATTAAGAATCCTCGTAAAATATAAGCGAAGGAATTCTCCAAAGCCAGTCAAACTGATAAAATCCGGTTAAAAGGCCGGATAAAAACAGATGAACCCGGATAAAAACCCAATACGTATTTCGGCTACAAAGTAACCATCATCAGGGGTTAAAAAAAAGGGGGAAGGGGGACTTGAGAGAGGGCGACTGAAACCAAGACCAGTGGCACGCTCTCAAGTGGATGTCCAGGGCTGTGTCTGTGTATTTATACCTGGTTGGTGGGCAGGGGGGGGGGGAGGGGGGGGGGGAGGAGGGGGACCTAGATGACCTAGGTGATGGGAGAAAAAGGGGGGAGAGGTCAGTTTAAAAAGAACGCTGTTTATTACCCCTAACTCGTTATTCATCAGGGTGTGTCTGTATTTATGAATGTGTAAGCTTTCTGTTGCGTCGAGTTTGGTATTTGGGACTTGTTTAAGCAGTTTGAGGCTATTTGTGTCTAATGGGTGGTTATATTCCAAAATGTGTTTCGCGACGGCCGATTTTTCAAAGCTTCCATGTCTGTAGTGCGCTAAATGTTCTTTGAATCTGATGGAAATATTTCTTTTTGTTTGGCCAATGTAAGACATGTCGCATGTGGGGCACAACACTTGATATATGCCGGATTTTTCTAATGTGGGTATTTTGTCTTTAGGGTTCCCTAATAAATTTTTAATGCTATTTTTATTGTGAAACGTTAATGTATAATTTGCGTTATGAAAGATTTTTGTTAGCCCTTTGTTTAGGGTTGGATGGAAGGGGAGTGAAATGAATTTTTTCTTCCTATCGTCACTTAGAGCAAGCGTAGTTCTTGTCTTCTTGTCTAATGTTTTGGATTGCTTGTTAATAATGTTGTCTATCAGTTGGTGTGTGTACCCGTTTTCTAGGGCCGCGTTTTTAATATATTTGACTTCTTTGTCGAAACGTTTTTTATTTAGCGGTGTCGTCAATAGTCTATGTACCATATGGTTGAAAACCGCGATCTTTTGTTTGTAAGGGTGATTGGAGTCTTTCTTAATATAATTGTTGGTATGGGTCGGTTTCCTGTACACGTCAAATTCTAGTCGTCCGTTATTATTAATGATCAAAATGTCAAGAAAAGGTAAAGACTTATTTTCTTCGATTTCGAAGGTGAAGTTTATAGAGTTGTGAAATGAGTTGAGTTCTTGGACGAAGATGTCAATGTTATAGAGTTTTGTGTCAAAAATGGCAAAAATGTCATCAACGTACCTGCACCATGTGTTGGGGAAATAGTTTAACGTATTTTTACAGCGTTGCTCAAAAGAATAAAGAAAAATATTTGCTATAAGTGGTGAGAGAGGATTGCCCATTGATGTTCCATTAATTTGTTTATAGAACTTATTGTTAAAAACGAAGTAATTTTGTTCCATGCATAAGTTTGTCAATGTGAGAAGTTCTAGAATTTTGTTTTCCACAACTTGTTTACTTAGTAGCCAGTCCTGGAGGTTTTCGAGCGCGACATCAATGGGAACACTGGGGAAGAGTTGTTCTACGTCAAATGACACCAGTATTTCATCTTTGTGTATTTTTTTGTTTCTAATATGTTCCAAGAAATTTTGGGTGTTTTTAACGCCGTATGTTTCTTCAATGCCTATACATTTTAATTCCTTAGTGAGCCATTTGGCGATTTTATAAGAGGGTGAGTTGATGGCCGAAACTATAGGTCTCATTTTATTTCCTGGTTTATGTATTTTGGGAAGGCAGTAAAGTCTTGGAATGGTGGGATTCGCTATTTTCAGAGCGTACGCTAGTTTTTTGTCAAATGTGTGTTTGCAACGGTTAACAGTTTCTTTGACTTGTGTCGCGAGTTTTTTAATGGGATTTATGGAGATCTGGATGTAGGGGCCTGTTTCAATAGTATTTAATGTTCTTTTAAGGTAGTCCGCTTTGTTTAGAATGACTGTGGTGTTGCCCTTATCAGATTTGGTGTAGACGCAGTCTTTCTTCTTTAAGTTTTGAATAATTTTATAGTCTGTCTTATTTATCTGAAGGTTATTATTTGGCAAATTGTTCATGTTCCGCTCAATGGCGATTTTACTAGCGGTTCTTATATACTGTTTGGTCGTGCCGTTACTATCCTTTATACCACATTCTATATCAATAATCAGGTCGTCAATTGGTGGTTTTTTGTATGGAAGACAATGTTTAAGGCCTTTGTTGAGCAATCTGATCTCGTCATGGGTGAAGTGAACGTTGGAAATATTTTTAACGAAATTAATCTTATCTGGATACCCGGTAGGACTAAGCTTCTGAAGAGATTTAATTTTCGAATTTATGCCTCTGAGTTTGGTTTGAATTTTATGTTGGTTTACCTCTTTCAACTTTTGAAAGTATTCATTAAAGAAATGATACTCAATGTTATTATAATTTTTAACCGGGTTTTATCAGTTTGACTGGCTTTTTCATAGGCATTATATTAAGCCATTAATATTTTCTTTTTGACATTATATAGTTAATATCCTTATTCTGTCCGTCCATTTGTTGGTCCGTCCGCCGGAACACTCTATGCGAATCCCCATAAGCATTTGACTTGCAAGCTTTTTTCTTTTGCAAAATTAGATTAGAAGTAATTGACCTACTATCTTCGGACAGGGACCATCATAAAGAGAAATAAACATAGATTCTTATAATAAGCGTCGATGTTTGACTTTGGTTCGAAATCGCTGAAGTTATACTTTTAAATAATATTTATTCGAAAACTATAAGTTTTTTAAAGATATATTGCCTTGCCGACCGTGTCATTGTTAAACTTCGAGATTTTATTGTCGTCCTTATACTATATGCGTAAAGAAAGCGTGCTTTAAATACTTTAGTACGAGAGAGTTGGCGCCGGAATTATGACTTTCTCCATGTACGAAGTATAGAGAAAGCATTGTTTTCATGAATAGAATCGAATACGAGATTTCAACGGAAATACATATTTTGAGGTCTCCTGAACACATTTTGACTTTTTTCTTGATGATGTCTGTGGGTGTGTCTGTGCCTGGATTTTTATGGGTGGTTGGTTGTGGTGAGTGTGGTGGTGGTGGTTAGGGTGGTGGTGGTGAGGGTGGTGGTTGTGGTGAGGGTGGTGGTGGTGGTGAGGGTGGTGGTGAGGGTGGTTGTGGTGAGGGTGGTGGTGGTGGTAAGATAATGTTGAAATCGTGTTAAAAAGACCTCAAAACGTGTATTTTCGTTGAAATCTCGAAATGGATTTTTTTCATGAATATAATACTTTCTACGTAATACGTATGGAGTAAGTAAAGAAGAGAGGAAAGATGCACACATCATGCGCGCATACATGCGAGACAGAAGGGTTCTTTACGATGAATGTAATCATGTCAAAAAAGAAAATATTAATGTCTACGAACTGAAATGCCAGTAGTGATGCGTATGAAATATCGAAATTTTGATCAGTGATTAATTTCCTTATCAATTGTAATTAATAATAAAATCAGCTATAACTTAAAACATATCTTACTCGAATAGATGTAATATAATCTTAATGTTCACTTAACACCTTCGTCGTAAATAATCCATTTCTTTTAACTTACAGACGTCGTTTATTTGTAAAGAAAATAGACATCTATTATATATCGACGACTCTTACAGAGGAGGAGGATATAACATACTAGTAGTTGGTTCTTGCATACTGCAAGCATTTCATCTCAACATAAAAAAACATCCATTATTCATCTTTCATCATTACACATATATTTTTAATTCTAAACATTTCACCTCCGCAGCGATTTTCGTTTTTCTCACATGTAAAAATAATAGTTTAAAACAATCCCCAAATGTTGTAATTTTAAAATTTTTACACTTTTTCCATTATGGGGTACTAATGCTACACATTTTAGCCAAATTTTAAAGTTGTAGCACTTCTAGAAGTAAAATAATATTTTTCTAATTGTTTAAATTTAAATAATTTTTAACGGCCGCCGCAACTCAGATATGGTAAAATTGAAATGTTTATTTGTGGAAATTCACTACTCTGTAAGTAATTTGATATGTAATTTGTATGTTATATCCTCCTCTGTAAGAGTCGTCGATATATAATGACTAGTAGAAGGTGCTTGCATGCAGCAAGCATTTCATATCACCTTGAAAAAACATTAATTTTTCAGACAGATATTTCACCATTAAAATTATTCTATTAATTCTAAAGATTTCACCTCTGCAGCGATTTTCGTTTTTCCTACATGTAAAAATAATAGTTTAAAACAATCCCCAAATATTGCAATTTTAAACATTTTACATTTTCTCCATTATGGGGTACTAATGCTACACATTTGAGCCAAATTTTAAAGTTGTAGCACTTCTAGAAGTAAAATAATATTTTTCTAATTGTTTAAAATTTAAACATTTTTAACGGTTGCCGCAATATATATATGGAGAGATTGAAATGTTTATTTGTGCAAATGCACTGTTCTGTAAATAATTTGAAAATTGCAGCTTCCTAGCTCCTCCCATAGAACCTAAAAAATTATTAAACTTTAATGTTCAAATGGGGTTATAACAACCCCTAAAAATTTACAATTTTAAAATTTTCCATTTTTATAGTTGGTTATGCGAAAAGTTCTATAATCTTGCAAAATTTCAGCTTCCTAAACTTATTAGATTGGTCTACACACTAGATTACGTTTTCCCATGCTAACTTATGGGAGATATTCCGGAGTCTCTGGAGTCGAACCCAAGACACTGTAAGCAAAAGTAACAATAATTCCTAATAGATATTGCGGCCATCTAGCAACACTGATAATTTCATTTTTCTAGTTTACCGGTAAGTGCCCATAATTAATTTACAAAAATGGCGCAATGCTTTTCTTATGGGAAAAAACGCAACTTACGGAATTTCTGGAGTCGAACTCATGTCACTTAGGTAAGAAATCTCATTTTATCTATAGGTTTCCTCATCATATCTACAAAATCTGAAACTTTGAGCACTCTAGCTCTTGTAGTTTGGGCTGGACATTAGTATCCTCCTGTTATATCCTCCTCTGTAAGAGTCGTCGATATATAATGATAACAGGAGGATACTAATGTTTAGGCACTTCCAGATGTGCTGGAGATTCGAAATTTTTTTATTAGGTAGGATTTTGTGCAAAACCGACTAGAAAAAACGAAAATCTTGAAAAAATGCAACAATGCGGCCGCTAAAAATTCGCAATTGTTTAAACAAATTTTCAAGGTTTATGTATTTCCGAATGTGCCACGAAGTTGAAATTTTTTTTATAAGTAGAATTCCTTAAAAAACGAAATAGGGATTATACAAATTTTGATATTTTAATTTGTTTGGCAGTTAAAAATTCTTAAAGTTTAAACAAATAGATAGCTGTTTAGGTACTAAGAAATGAGCTAGGAAGCTGAAACTTTCAAATTACTTACAAAGTAGTGAATTTCCACAAATAAACATTTCAATTTTACCATATCTGAGTTGCGGCGGCCGTTAAAAATTATTTAAATTTAAACAATTAGAAAAATATTATTTTACTTCTAGAAGTGCTACAACTTTAAAATTTGGCTAAAATGTGTAGCATTAGTACCCCATAATGGAAAAAGTGTAAAAGTTTTAAAATTTCAACATTTGAGGATTGTTTTAAACTATAATTTTAACATGTGGGAAAACGGATATCGCTGCGGTGAAATCTTTAGAATTAAAAATATATGTGTAATGATGAAATATGAATAATGAATATTTTTTATCTTGAGATGAAATGCTTGCAGTATGCAAGCACCAACTACTAGTATATACATACTTTCAATTCTTCGTCGTAGTGAATCCATTTGCTTCATTTTCCATTGCGAACCCACGAAAAAATTAAACTACCTAGTGATATCCGGAAAAACATTTACGAAGTCAATCAGAAATAAGCACTTTTAACCGAGCAGTCATATCTACATGTTACCCTGCAATTCACCTAATTGGTGAGTGGCAGGGGGTGAAAAGCAACAAAACCTACCTAAAGATTGTCTCTCGCATGTTGAAAAATTCTATTGTGACCTCGTATTGTTCTCTGAAAGAACGAGCCTAGATAGCGCTCCTTCCTACAATCGACCTCACGTATCTTATCGTCAAGGTCGTTTCTACCTATATACGTTGGTGCTTCAATTATTCCTACAACCTCGTCTTTTAGACATTCCGATCTATATTCTCTAGAAGCCTCAACCTTGAGTTCAATCTACGGTCCTCCAGTGGTACCCATCTCAAATCACGAAATAATGAAATGACGCTTTACTTATGTTTGTACTTTGATTTTACGAATCTGGCTGCTCTGCGCTGTATTCTTTCTAATTGAATATATCCCTTCTCGTACGGATCCCATATGCTTGAGGCATATACCACTTATGGTCTAACCAGTGATAAGTAACACGTTTCACGTAGTTTTTCTGTAGTGTTCCGTACTATTCTATCTATGAAAACCAGTTTTATGTTGGCTGCGCCTATAACTCGAAGAATGTACATGCCCCACGAAAGATCTCGACAAATGTTTACTCCTAAATATTTTACATACTCAGCTGCTTGAACATTCATTCCATCTATTTTATACTCGAAACCTACTTCTTTGTTCTTACTTTTCCAGAACGTAACTGCGGCACATTTAGCGTAATTAATTTCAATTTTTCATTCTTTGCACCACGTTGAAATGGCTCTTAGGTCTTCACGCAGCGACTGATAGCCCTCCTGGTTGTTCTTTTCTTTATATAGAACGGTATCACCTGCAAAAAGTCTAATTTTACTACGAACTACCGAGCAGATATCACTCACATAGATTAAGAATAGTAGAGAGCCCTGAGGAACACCCGACTCAACTTTAACGGGGGACGAGTATTTCCCATCGATGACAACTATCTGTTCTCTATTCGAGGGGAAATCTCTCACCCAACTGACAACTTTCGGATTGATACCATATTGTCCTAGCTTTGCAATTAATTTCTTATGAGATATTTTATTAAACGCCTTTTCGAAGTCAGTTAATATGGCATCGACTAAGTAATTTTCTCTCCGAATCGCAACAAATCATCCACGAACCAGCCGAGCTGCGTTTCGCATCATCTACCTCTCCGGAATCCGTGCTGGCATCCGCTAAGCAATGAGCGACTATCTAAATAGCGCATTACAGAGCTAAAAATTATGGGCTCAAGCATCTTGCACGATAATGAAGTTAGGGAAATTGGTCTATAATTTTCGGGGCTCTCTTTGTCGCTGCCCTTGTGGATGTGCGTTGCGTGTGCTACCTTCCAATCTTTAGGAACGACACCTTTCGTAATGAAATCTCGAATATAATTTTCAAATACGGCGCGGTTTCATAAGCTAACTCTTTCAATACTCGCGTGGGTATTTCCTCCTCCCCAGGAGATTTATGTGGTTTAATTGAATAAATTTGGAGCGTGAGATAATTTTTGGAAAATATCATATCTTCCATTGAGTCGAGTTTCACATTCATCGTCATCGGGAGGAAAAGCTTTCAGAAACAGTTGATTTAATAGGTTTGCTTTCTCCGCACTATCGTGAACTACATTTCCGTTTTCCTATATCAGTGACGCAATAGTGGGGCCTCTATCTTGGACTTCCATGATGTAAGACCAAAATGCTTTCGGGTTCTCTTTCAAGCTATCATGTAAAACCTTCTTTTTGTAATCGTTAAACGCATTACGCATTGACACTCTGGCTATGGAGCGCGCCTCCTTGTAATGTTGCTTTATCGTTGCTATCTGTTTGATCGTAGCTGTTGAGGATGTGTTATTTACGCGAGAGTGGAGTTCTCTTTGCCGACGGAGAACGCTCCTAACTTCCTTGTTGTACCATCTAAGTTCTGCATTCTCAGGCTTTAGTTTGCTTGGAACAAATTTATCTGTGCACTCTCGCATCATTTCTCTGAACATGCACCAGGATTCTTCAACGTCTGCAATATCTGTTTCTTATTAGAAATTTGTATATTCACTTCGCAGATTCGAACCTCATAACATCAGCTACATAGCCAAACGCGTTAACCATTAAACCAAATCGTTCGTTAGTAACTTGAATGAAAGTTATCTATTTATTGTAGCTTAGTAGAATATTTTTTGCAAGCCTTCTTATAATATGAAATTGAAATATAACCGAATCGAGCTTCCGATTCGATAAGTTTAAAAG
This sequence comes from Tanypteryx hageni, assembly GCA_028673005.1. NCBI lineage: Eukaryota > Metazoa > Arthropoda > Insecta > Odonata > Petaluridae > Tanypteryx > Tanypteryx hageni. The sequence goes on along the minus strand of CM054112.1, from coordinate 261,427,446 downwards.
AGTGAATTAAAAAAATATCCAAGACATACGTATTTCAATGCAAAACACATAGTTTGGAGATTGATTTATCTTGCAATTATCTACGAAAATGAGGTTCGTTTAATAACGAAGTGAAACGAAATGATGATGGCTGCAACAACAATTTAACTCAATGAATTGTAATAAAGATATACCGCGTTACAATCTCGTGCATTCCGTCAGCCAAACCGACTTCTTACGTCGGTGTTTAATGTGGAATATACGGAAAATGCTATCAAGTAGCAAGTAATAGAAGAAGAAACTCTAAAAATGTGTTTTTTAAAAACTTTTTGAAACGCATTCATCTCGATTGTTTTTGAGAGTTGGACCTTGTCACTTTCGCTATATCCGTTATGTAACAAATTAAAAAAAATACTATCGAACCGGAGAATTTGATAAAACCGATGAAATCGACGATTCGAAATTCGTAAATCCACCCGTACTTCTACTATTAGAACTAATTACGCGGCGAGTTGGCTTCAGCCCACCCCGAAACGCCTCACTTGGACAAAAAAACAATTCCATTGGCCTGCTTACGCCATCATCACGACGCCAGAATGGCTGTTAAATAACAATGGCGAATTATAATAGTACGTTCAAACAAACCCCCAATACGCGGAATAACCCTTGTTAACTCCGGTCGATACGCAAGAATACGTCTTATTTTATACAATAATAAACCTTGAAGACTGAGGTGGCGTCACGAAAGGAATAAGTACATAGTCACCGACTGACATAACATTCACGTAGATATGAAGTTAAAATTCAGTCTGGCGCAAAAGCGGCGCAGCTCAAATTGTTGGAATACTTTTAGAAATGACTGTACCTACATACAGTATATAGTAGCGTATCCATACCAGCGGGCTTAGTTTATCACAATTATTGTAGCTGACAGTGTATAATTACCGTAGCTTTCAATAGATAACGCGCACCTAATATATTATGAGCACCTCAATATTTTCACCGTTCATTAAAATGGAGGCATAACGCACAGTCGAAAATTTTCTGCTAGATGTGATTCAACTCCCAAAAACTTTGAATAACTAAGGGAAGGAGCTATTTATTTAATCAAGTTTTCAGTTTTAGAGATCGCTGCCTAATGAGTCCTTTTGTGAGTTGCCATGTTTAAAACTTGACTGTGTTTGAATGCAGCATTTCATGATCTATATAGTATGGAAAAATACGTGACCTTTAACATTTTAAACTATTAATTAAAATCAGGTGAAAACTCGAGACTTAAATAAATACTTCTCAAGTGAGAAACTTTCTTTTCCAACAGCTTCTTTTTTATTACCCTTTAAGATTGTAATAAATTATTTTTGAACTTGGAAATTTTATGTTTTTAAGCTATGAAAATCCGATTTAAAATAATTGCGTATTGCTTTAAAAGAAAATTAGACGAATTATCATGAATTACTCGTCAAGATGGCGAAAGGCGTCACAACGCTAGAGATAAATAAACTTTTATTCGCTTTTAATGTTTTCATTTTTTTCTCATGACCATTTTGGCCAGATTTCGATATTTTTGTATACGCGCGAGTTATCTATCAAAAAATACGGTATTATCTAAAACAATAAAGGAACAATACCAGACTTATAGCTGTGTCATCAAGGAGGCTTTTATTATTGCGCTAGTGTATTTGCCCGTAAAAATGACGGGTTAACTAAATTTCTAGATCGTAATATTTTGCTAATATCTGTATTTAGCATTCATAGGAATACATTATATGAATAACTGTCACGTTTTTCAATCATAACCCGCTCCCACGCGTACTATTTACAGTAAATAATCAAGACGCCAGAGTACTTTGGCGCAGTACAAAGAAAAGACCAACTGCCACTATCGCCATCTTTTGGTAGCGGAACGAAGCTTCACTTTCGCAACCACGGCAACCTTCCCGTTTTTGGGTCCTTTCGGATTTTGGGATTCCGAATAAGGGACCCCATACTGTATATATATATTAACTTAAGAAAAAGAAAAGATAGTGATAAGTGTGGCAACAAGGTGTTGAGGGAAAGCCCAGCGGACACTTACTAAGTTGGGGACCAAGTTGGAAGGCTGCTGGGGGCGTCGAACAGACACGTAAAACACACGAACACAAGAAAAACACTCAAGCTTATCGGGCCTATATGTGTATATATATATATATATATATATATATCAGTGGCGTCGCGTGCCCATTTAGGTTGGGTGTGCTTTTATTGGGGAGGGGGTTATGCAACCCGCGCTACAAAATTCACGTGTTAATTTGAGCGTACGATTGCATTTTTATCGACGTGTGAAAGTTTTAAGAGAGCATAGCGCAGCAGCGCTCTTCTTAATTGGTCTAATGCAATTAATCGTAGAATAATTTTGAATACTTTAATTCAGTAACTGATATAATTATGCATCACGCGCGCCGTTTATGTGAAAAGGGTTAACGCTTCGTTGTGAGAAGATTAGGATATCATTGGCAAATACTAGAGTGAAGCACGAATTATCTGTATTTTTCTACGATTTTTAAATATGTACAACTATATAATACGCACAGAAATCTGAAAAAGTAATCACTTGGGAAAATATTATTTTCCCGATTGAATCAAAGAAAGGCTTAAAAAACTTATTTTACTTACTTATTTATACACCAGTTCAATCTCCTGTTTTGCCTTAGGAATTGTGTTAGCACATCATCATAAAATGAAGGTCTTTTCTTCAGTTCCACCAGCAATGTCTTTTCAATGGCGAGTGAACTTAGGCCGCATAACCTTTCCTGAGTTTGTGTTCCTCTATAACACGTATGTATTCTCTTCATAGCCGAAAAAGAACGCTCGACTGTAGCAGTAGAACTCGGAATCGTCATGATAAGTTCCGCTAATTTATAAATTTCCTTGAATGCAACCTGAAGCTGATTTTCTTGCATGAATTTTAATAGGTGATGCACTGGTTTCCTCGCAAATTCATCAGAAGAAAAGAGCACTTTTAGTTCATTTTTTAGGCGAACGTAGTCAAAAACCGGTCCGTAGAAATCCTTTAATTTTTCTAGAATACCATCAGGAAAAGTTTTCGCATACTGATCATATCTTTCGCTACAAAGGAGTAGAAAAAACTCAAGTTTCGAAAGTGAAGAGTATCTTTCTTCCATCTCCAGGCACATGCAGTCGACTATTCTCTGGTATAATCGAAGGCACGCGCTCTTCTCCTCTTCTATAGATCCTTTTCGTCTTTTAGGCTTCGACTCCTCAACCGTATGCTTTTCCTTTGCAGAAACCCAAATATCATCAAATCCATGTTCCTTGTCATTCCTAAGCTGTTTCATAGTATCATGCACCTTTTTACAACAGTACAATATGTCATAGGATGATGTTTGCAATATATTATTCAAAACATCAGTATAGCCAAACAGAACAGAAAAAATTTCTAACAGAAAAATTGTTTGAAAATCTTGCAAGAAATACAAAAAACCACGAGCTTTGATTACAGCATCCACGTCCCATTCCCCAGAATTCTCCACAATGTGTTCAAAAAATTCAATAAGTTGACTTCTGTGGCGTTTTACTGTGTTTGATAAACGGGAAGTAAAGTTCCATCTGGTTGGTGCGATGGAGGGTAATTTTTTAGCAACAAAATCTTGCAAAGCATTTACTCTTTTCGATGATTTAGAAAAATATGCTGCCAATCCACTGATAGTTTGGAAAAAACAATCTACATTCCTTGATATTCGAGAGGCTTTGCTTCAGAACTAAGTTCAAAACGTGAGCGTAGCAATGCGTAAATATTGCTAAAGGATAGGCCTCGATAACTTTACTCTGCAACCCATTAATATGTCCACTCATTACACAGGCACCATCATAAGTTTGGCCGACCAACTTGTCCTTAATATTAAATTCCTCAACTCTGTTTACAACATGTTTAAAAAGACCACTAGACGTTCTATCATCACTTACGTCTGTAAATCCGATAAACCTTTCGTGTGTTTGCCCATTATGGACAAAACGAAAAACAGTTGATAGCTGCGATTTCGACATGACATCAGAAGTTTCATCCAGAAGAATGGCCACAAATGTAGCGGAAGAAATTTCTTTCTTTATAGCATCTTTAACCACATCAGATATAGCATTAATGATATCATTTTGTACTGTGGGAGAAGTTCCTCGAAATATAGTCGATGCCTTTAAATGACTGTCTAAAAGAGGATCATACTCACGGAGCACATTTAAAAATTCTATATAATTCCCTCGGTTGGCTGAATCTTCAGACTCATCATGACCTCTCAAAGGAAGCTCTTGCTTAGCCAAATAACATACAGCATCAATTAATCTTTTTAAAATGTCTCTATTATTCTTTACTTGTTCATTATGACGACTAATTTAAACTTTTCTTTGGCTGTCAATGAGAGTGTCAATTCTTTGTTTTCCAAACATCTTAAGATTTAAAAATGACTGAACATGTGGTTGGGAGCGCTCATGTTTTTGCACTGCACTGCACAATGATTAAGATCGGAATACCCGTGCTTATTCCAAACACTTTTGTCTTTGGAGAATAATAAACAAGGCCAACAAAAAAGACTTGACCGCACTTCACATCCAGTTAACCATTCTACTGGACCGTATTGTGAAACAGAGAAATGTCTCATGTACTCAGTTTTTGCATCTTTGTGCTTGCACAGTAAATTTGGGAGAGGAGGACGAGGCTTACCTTCTTCGACTATGTTCATACAATCCGCAAAAGCTCTGGCAGAAAACGGGGCTTTCAGTACATCGTCAACACTGTTTACCATTGTAAATATGGGCAAAAAGTATTAAATTATATCTAAAAAATTATAAATATATGTTAAAAACTTGTCTAAATCGGTGTCATAAACACGTCGGTTCACACCTTACCCCACGCACGCAAAACAGACGAAACTCAGAAAACAAAAACAGCATCTCATGACAAGTAACAACGTTGAATTGGATTGCTTCACACAATAGCCAATCACAACCGCTAACTACTTCTGGGTACTGTTGTCTCAGCGCACACCCTGCCACGCCTTCTGGACGGTTTAAAACCACAAGGAGACTAAGAATTTGACCCGCTGCGCCATCTGTACGTATGTTTAAAGGGCTCAAAGCTGCTCGTATTACTTACCGCACACCCGGGCTATTAACGTGAATGTGATACAATGTTTACGCGCCGAAACTTCTCCTCTTCATGAAACATTGTATATTGGATTTGATTTTAGGAATCACGCGAAGCCAGAAAACGATTAGAGGAGTCTTTAACGGGAATAAATGCAAAAATATAATACCTGTGACACTGCGAATCCGTGGGTGTGCACCGCACACCTAGCACACCCTGAATATACGCCCCTGATATATATATATATATATATACACACACTAGCTTTATTACCCGGCGTTGCCTGTGACGTAAACCAATAAAACAATCCAGTATCAGTTAAGAAAGCGGTAGTTCGTCCGGTACGGAGGTTGAATTAAGACTGAGCCCTGAGCTGCAAAAAGTTAGCGCGTGGTCACTAGGGTGGACCGAAAAACAGTTTTTTTTTGGGCGAAAATACTTTGGGTGTCAAAAGTTGTGGTTTTGGCATGTTTATCACGTGTGCAAAATCTCAGATCGTTAGATCGTTATCTTAAGCCTGCGGATCGGTGTCAAATTTCATTAATTTGTTAAAAGTCGGCCATTTCATGCTTATAAAATTAAATCTAGGTGGCGCTTCAAAATCCCTTCCAGTCACCTCACTTGGCGTCAATGGGCTGTGCGAAGACCCCGAAAATGGCAAAGAAGGAAACATGTGGCTCTGACGCTGTGGGTACACCGTTAAAAATAATCGACTTTCTCTTACATTTTAATGAGGGAGACGTCGTCGCTCTGGCTCCGCCGCTCTGTTTCTCGCCGACAGGCGAACCGCGCCGGCGCGACTGGGGCAAGCATGCGGGAGAACCGACGTGGTTCTCCTGTCGGCCGCGTGAGGCGTCACATTGCAGTGAATTGTTGTTGAAGCGTCCGCGCGCAGCAGAGCTAGGTTGTCGATTGCGTTGTGTTGTCAGTGCGAGATGTCTGTTACTAGGTCGCAGTATACCAACGCTATTATAGGTTTAGCTACAGAGTTAAAGGACAATGTTCTGCTTACGAAACTCAACGTGGCTAGGTTCTACTTTAAAATCTGGCTCGTTAAGAAGTTTAGCGTTGAAGAATCCCTCATTTGCCGAGGTCGGAGGTACTGTTGAAAGAAACTTGAAGATATTTGGAGGATCTCTTCTATACCTTACCTGAGTAGGGAGAGGATTAAAGTGCTTTTGAGAAGAGAAACTGATTGTGTTCAAGCTTTGAGCAAGTCATACAACAGAGATAAAGATAAGGATAATTTCAAAGTAAAAATGGCAGTATACCTGAAGGAAGCGGACGGTTTGTTCGAGTTAGCCTGTTGTAAATGTGAAGATTACTCCGTGTGCCGTTGCAATCAGAAAGTGCCTGTGCTCGAGAGGGCATTCCATCGGGATCAGCGGACACAGCGGTAGATGTATATGGAAGACATTGACCGTACAACTAACCGCAAGCTTCAAAAAAGGGCCGCTAGGAAAGAAGAAGAAGAAGAAGAACAGAGTCCTGAGAGGAAGAAGGCAGCTTAAGAGTGTAGATTCAAAAGCGTTTCAACTATGTAAAGGATTAAAGGATTGCTCTCCTAGGACGAAGACTCAGAAAATATATCAGACAGCCATACGAATGACGAAGATGAGTTTCAACCGCCCGTCCGCCGTTCAGCTTCACTTCCCACGGTCTCAATTGGCAAAAAAACGCCTCGAGGTAAGCACTTTCGCACGGGCATGCGACTGATTCTATGTATCTGACAGAGGGGCCGCACGTTTGCCTTCAGGACTCCTTCATGACATCATCGGTTATCTAAGCGGTGATGTGAAGGGTGCCGTTGTGGATCGAAATAAATGTAGAAGAGAAAGGAGTAGGGCTCGGTCGGAGCTTCAGCAGCAAGGATCCAGTTCCAACATCAACTTACGTGCACTGCATGTCAATGGAAGGAAGCACAGAAGAACACGTCTCCATGATTATGGAGCCTGGCTCCACCTAACTCGGACACGTCACTTGCACTTCTTCAGGAGCCTAAGAGATTACAGATGGTATTTTTGACTTCATGGAGGAAAATTCTTACGACTTGTCAAAACTTACCTGCGTGTGTATATATATATATATATATATATATATATATATATATATATATATATATATATATATATCATTATATATCGACGACTCTTACAGAGGAGGATATAACATATAGGAGGATACTAATGTTTAGGCACTTCCAGATGTGCTGGAGATTCGAAATTTTTTTCATAGATAGGATTTTGTGCAAAACCGACTAGAAAAAACGAAAATCTTGAAAAAGTGCAACAATGCGGCCGCAAAAAATTCGCAATTGTTTAAACAAATTTTCGAGGATTATGTATTTCCGCATCTGCTACGGAGTTGAAATTTTTTTTATGAATAGAATTCTTAAAAAAACGAAATAGGGATTATACAAATTTTGATATTTTTATTTGTTTGGCAGTCAAAAATTCTTAAAGTTTAAACAATTAGATTACTGCTTTGGTACTACGGGATGAGCTAGGAAGCTGAAATTTTCAAATTATTTACAGAGTAGTAAAATTGCACAAATAAACATTTCAATTTTAGACATCTTTGGGAGACATACAGGAATGATCTCATTGAGGAAATCTCTTGCTACATAGGCTGAGCTCCCGAAAATAGTTTTTGTTGCGAAGATTGAAGTCTTGGGTTCGTATCCAGGATTATCCTTCCCATTTGATTTACATAGGAAATCTGAAATCCATTGTGCAGGGTAATTTTCTCTCGCACATTAAAATATCTTATAATATTAATATCGGAGCGAGTTTTGTACTATTCTCTGAGGAAAGGAATGAAAATTCTAATTTTTATCGTAGAATTTGGCGTATCGATTGTATTTCTTAGAATTTCCCGTAAATACTGGCGATTTTGAAGTTTTTATCACTCATTACGAGAGTGTTGCCATAGCAACAACTATTATTGGACTCAGATTTGGTACATTCCAATGCATACAAGCGTTATTTTTGCCGCACAAATGCGCGTGATCAATTTAATATTCCGTTCGAATATATTCGTAGTATTTTATAAAGCTAAATTATGAAATTTGGGAACTCAAAGAGCTACATATCCGCGATGACTTTAAAGCTATTAAAGCCAATATAAGTATTAAATAAATGATTACATGGAAAGTAGATATCATAAGTTCTGTTTGGATTATCTTGTAATATTTTAAAGGAAGAGTTTTAATACGTACGAGCAATTTAGCTAAAGCTATCAATTTACAATGAAACGGTGACATCACGTTTTGCGTGTTATAGTTGCAAGCGTAGTTTAAATACGAATCAAGTGTTACTGGACTATATTCGAAGATTTTGATTTATGAATGTTATTTAAATTCCGTTTGTATCATTTAGATGCCGTTGACAACGGCTACTTGAATCGTCCCTGTATAAAAAAGTAATTATCGCTAGATTTCCAGTTAACATATTCTTTTCATAATTAATTTTACCCGTGTTTTTGTTACTTCCGATATTTATGCCTTGGAATATCACATCAAGGAATACATTCTGTAGATAGTTGAAACACCTTCAACACCTCGGCTTGATTTACGTAAGTAATACTTTTATAATGCGATTACATTATATACAATCAACAGCTGCGCAGACTAAAAGGTCACTACGAATTGACGGGTAACGAAGATAATTGAAAACTTCTGCAATTCCCGCTATTATGAAAATACGAACGTTAAGGCAATGATTCCAAAGAGTGAACAAAAAGAATTGAGTTACTGAGGCGTATGTATCAAGAAATTCTTTCCAATCTTGTTCATTTTACATATGACATTATTTTCCTCTCTAAGGCTTCTGACTGACTTGCAAAATTTTGCGCGGTTACCACAAGAATGAGGTAGTAAGGTTAATACAAATTATTTACAAGTGTAGCTGCAACGGGCTGCTAGTATATTTTTATGTTCTACTTTTTAATGATATGATGTTATAATTATGATAATGAGATCAAATTTTATTGAATTATTTTGGATCATAGAGTACTAATTAATACTAATTTTTATATTGTTACTGAAAATTTACTAATATAAAAGGCCAGATATTTCTGTGCTTCTATGTATAACGGCGTTATGTTATGACTTCACAAAAAATTTCACGATCTTCAAACGCGAATACCTCGATCAAATATGCAGGAAAACTTAAAATTTGGCAAAGATAATCTATTCATATATAAAAAGGCTGTTACGAAGAAACATTTACAAAAAACGTCCAGGGTTCCACTCTAGGGGATGATTTGCATTTCCCAAAAGATAACACGTAAAAATCGGACTTTTGACGTGCAGACTTTTCTTTTGGAAATTAACATTAGAAAAAAAATGACTATGACCTTTGGATCTAGACTATTCTTAAGACAAAAATAAAAAATTTCTTATTGTGTTCATTGTTTTTCGCCTACAGTTCGAAATTCCTCATTTTAAAAACGTTTAATTCACATATTTTGGGGAAATCTTACCATTTAAACCAGATGTGGTCATGCCATGCCATGATATCATTATCATACATCACCGTACGGGTGTGATTTAATAAATCTCCTCCGGGCTTGAAGGGTTAATTACGCAAGCGATGTTTACATTAACATTTAATATTTTATCTGTTGTATTGCAAAGTTTTACCATTAATATATATACGCATTAACGTCTTACTTAATATTCACATGGAGGCACCGAAGCCTATAAGGCAGCAAAAAGTTGTGGATTATGTCAATACTATTAGCCAAAACGTAAACAATAAACAACATCTTGGTTATCGAGCAAATGTAAGTAGATGTATCGATTTATGTTGCGAGAAATCATTCAATGTTAATAGTAAAAGATAACAGTGTTTTAATAGTCCTTAAAAATCATTTTACTCACTTTAAAAATATTCATAGACTATAATTTAGGCATGAATCTATTTGTAAACTTTATCTTGGCGTTGGCTATTCTTTCTCTACGGCTTGCCACAGCGTGGATTTTCCTTGCATTAATCTTTACGTGGCCATTTGAAAAGGACAACAATTAAGAAATTTAGCTTTGTTGCCGCCTGAAAAATGTTAATATATTTTGCGTTTAAAAAATAATTTCGAGCGATTTAACAAGTAATACGACAAAACATGAACAGAATTAAAATATGCAGTCTCTCGTGCCTAAAATAAGCCATCTCCCGTGATCGTAAGTTAATTTTAGATAGATATATTTATATCCACATCAGTGAAGGGCTGCATGGAATTTTGGGGTTTCTCCACACCATTTCCCATGCTTTTTTATAGCAATAGTATTTTGTAGTTTTTATAAGAGACCTCACGGTCTGCCAACCTAGACCAAGTTCTTCCTTTGGTCCATAGGATGACCCATGAAACTTTTGAATTCGATAGATTCAACGGTGTAAAAACGTATGAAGAACATACATACATGTACACATATATACACATACATACACACATACATACACACATACATACCCACGCACACACACACTTAAATATATATATGATATATTATTACCTCGGGCGTACGTTTACAGCAAAATTCTCCAATCGCTCGGTGATTGCATTTTGCGAACCCAAACGCGCCTTTCCTTCACATCCCCTCCTTCCTCCCTTTTCTCCTCCCCTCTCTTCTCCTCCCCTCTCTTCTCCTCCCCTCTCTTCTCCTCCACTCTCTCCTCCTCCCACTCTCCTCCTCCCCACTCTCCTCCCCTCTCTCCCCCCTCTCTCTTCTTCCCCTCTCTTCTCCTCCCCTCTCTCCTCCTTCCCTCTCTCCTCCTTTCCTCTCTTCTCCTTCCCTCTCTCCTCCTTTCCTCTCTCCTTCTTCCCTCTCTCCTTCCCTTCCTCCTCCTCCTCCCCTCTCTCCCCCTCCCCTCCGTCCTCCTCCTTCCCTCAGCCCTCCTCCCCTCGCTCCTCTTCCTCCCCCCTCTCCTCCTCCCCCTCTCCTCCTCCCCCTCTCCTCCTCCCCTCTCCTCCTCCCCTCTCCTCCCCCCCTCTCCTCCTCCCCTCTCTCCTTCCCTCTCTCCTCCTCCATTCCCTCCTCCTCCCCTCTCTCCTCCCCCTCCCCACCCTCCTCCTTCTCCCCTCTCTCCTCCCTCCTCCTTCTCCCCTCTCCCCTCCTCCCCTCCCTCCTCCTCCCCTCTCCCCTCCTCCACTCTCTCCTCCTCCCCCTCCTCACCTCCACTTTCCTCCACCTCTGTCCTCCCCCATCCATCTTTCCCTCCTCTCTCCTCTATTCCTATCTCATCACTCCTCCCTTTTCTCCTCTCCTCCAACCCTCTCTCCTACTCCCCTCTCCTACTCCCCTCTCCTCCTCCCTTCTGCTCCCCGCCCTCTCAACCACGAATCCCACCTGTACATCTCCTCCCTCTTGTCCTTCTCCCAACTCCCAGACGTACGCCCTCTCATTTACAGTTCCGTTCGTCCATCCATCGCGACAGCGGCTTACGCGAAAACCAGCGGAACGTCCTCTCCCCGCTCCAAAACACATTGAACGTGACAGGCCCCGAGGTCCGCGAAATCAATTCAAATCCATTGCTGCCCCAACCAATTGTCCTCGGGTCTCCTCCCCTCGACCGCGCCCCAAACCTCCCCGTTCCCCTCCTCTCTTTTACACCCTCCCATCATATTTCTTCCTCTCATTCTCCCACCTCTCCCGCTCCCTCACTATCCTCCTTTCTCTCCTCTCTACGCTTATTTTCCCCCCTCTCAATCCTGCTTCCTCTACTGACTCGCGTCCTATTCCTTCTTTTCCTCTCCTATTCTCTCCTCTGATTCCACTTCCCTTCCTTCAACAGTCCCTCTCATCCTCCCATCTCTTCCGCTTCCCCACTATCCTCCTTTCTCTCCTCACTACCTTCATTTTCCCTCCTCTCATCCTTCTTCCCCACCTGACTCAATTCGTGAAGCCCACACGAGCTCACTAAACAGATCCGAAACACAAAAAAAGCCATACTTATGGAGGGAGGTGTGAGGGACGGGGCGGGAGGAGGTAGGAGGCGCCTTTGTGACAAAACAAAGGCACGGATTGATTAATGGCAACGGCGAAGAGCCTTTAGAAAAACTTCGAGAGAGGGAGATGGAGCTAGGGAGGGAGATTGAGGATGGTAGGGAGAGAGAGAGCGAGAGATGGGGAGCGAGGCCTGGAGGAAAGAGTGAAGGGAGGGAAAGAAGGGTGGAGAGAGAGAAGGGCAGACGACGCTCGGAATCGGAAATAACTAGAATATCGGATAAATCGTATTGAAAAAACACGAGGAAGAGAGAGAGAGGAGAAAGCGAGGGAGAGAGGAGAACAGCGGGAAGGCCGAGTGAGGTGAGGTCAAACAAATGGATGGCGTTCGAAACGGAGGTTTTGGTGCGCGAGAATACCTGTCACTAGAGGGATTCAATAGCCGGGATCGGAGAGTCTTTGGGGGAATGGGGAGGCTCTCGGGTGGGTCGCCGAACGACGAATTATTTTTACGGGGAGGGTTGGGAGGAAATGGCGAAGGAAAGAGAGGGCCAGAGAGGGAGGGCTAGAGAGGGGAAGAACCAGAGAGGGGGAGGACCAGAGAGGTCGGGGGGAGGGACTATGCTCGGAGAGGGGGGCGAGGGGGATGAGGGGAGGGGCAAAGGCGATACGTCCGAAATTACTTCACCGGCGGATGTCACCCTTCGGCGTCCCTCTGACGCACGGCGTCGTATCCCCATGTTCGGGGATTCCCCATTCCTCGCCCCTTCCACATTCCCTCCTCCCCCTTCTACTCATCTCCCTTGTCGCCTCCCCATTATCCTCTCCTCCGTTCTACCCTCCTTCCAACATCCACTTCTAAAAAACGGAGCAGACGGCCTACAAAACCATTCCATTCTGAGTCTTCGGCGGTCGAATTCTTTCTCTTCTCTCTCACGCAAGGGGCGTCTCTTTTGAATAGAGAGTGCCATTTGCAATTTGTTCCCGGAACAAAGAACAGCGGAATAGAAGCTCCTGGAAATCAGTTCGTCCAGATGGGGCGACTGAATGAAAAAATTCATTCGCTCATATCGCTATTTGTAAGCAATTATTAGTAATTAAAGCATTATTTATTTTCCTCAGAAAATAAATTAGAATTCACAAATTATTTCCTTTATAATTTATGGTCTCATCAAAGTCTTACTACATTGCGTTTCATTCGACGGTAAGGGGTAATTAAGGAAATTGAATTTACCGTTTGATTTCAATGCATTGTTATTCAAACTGATTGCTAAATTATGGAAAATGAAATTTCATGCTCACTCAATTATATCATTGTTTTATTGAATAAATAACCATTTGAAATAAATAAGACTGAATAACGTTTGCTATATCGACAGCAACTTATCTTTAAACTATTTAATTAAATTATCATAAAAATGTAAGCTTTATATTCGTAATCCATCTACTGATGTCTGCACTTTTCGCTCTGTTGGTGATCATGAGAGACACTCTGTTTGATTCGATATATGTGTAAATTCCTTGCAAAAGTCAGAAATAAATATGGGATGAATGCATTTTTCATATTATTATAACCTACTTCCGTTTCTTAACCAATTTGTAAATGGAATTAATTTTTTTCAATTAGATGGAGACATTCTTTGGTTACAGAAAATTTCATTTATTTTATTTATTTATTTAAACGGCCTCTTAAACAGCCGTTTTAACCTTTTACGATGGGCGTAAGAACAATAAGAAAGGCGATCACATATCATAATGCCCTTGGCAGAATTCGCGACCTCAGCATTAGAGACCAGATACGTCAGTCAACTTGTACTGTGGCCGGCGTTTGCTACTTCAAAATTAATTTGATTGATTTATTGCTGTTATTTACCTGCGAAGCGATACTAGCGGAACGCCTTATGGGCACGTCTTGCCTGTACGTCCGTCGCGACTCTCATCTCTGGAAACACTTTGCGTGCTTTGATAAAATTTAGTTTGAGTGATCCTTATTAAAATTGATCGTCTGTTGTGATTTTTAACTGCGTCCGTCAGAACCTCCAATAAGCACTTCTACTCGTATCTCGTTAAATGGCTTACGCAAAGTAACAAATACAACATTTTTCTTTTCCTTGCTCTTATATGATCTGTAAGGTATCAATTAAAAATATTTGGACATTTCCCAAAAATGCAAATTATAACAACATATATATATGAGAGAGAGAGAGAGAGAGAGAGAGAGAGAGAGAGAGAGAGAGAGGGAGAGGGAGAGAGGGAGAGGGAGGGAGGGGGAGAGGAGGGGGAGAGAGGGGGAGAGAGGGGAGAGGGAGGGGGGGAGAGAGGGGGGGAGGGAGGGAGAGGAGGGAGGGAGAGAGAGGGAGAGAGGGGAGAGAGGGAGAGGGGAGGGGGGAGGGAGAGGGAGAGGGGGAGAGGGGGGGGGGAGAGAGGGGGAGAGGGAGAGGGGGAGGGGGAGGGAGGGAGAGAGGGGGAGAGGGAGAGGGGGAGGGGGAGAGGGGAGAGAGGGAGAGGGGGGGGAGGGAGAGGGAGAGGGGGAGAGGGGGCGGAGAGGGGGAGAGGGAGAGGGGGGAGGGGGGAGGGGGAGGGAGGGAGAGAGGGGGGAGAGGGAGAGGGGGAGGGGGAGAGGGGGAGGGGGAGGGCGGGAGAGATTTTTACACCGAAATATTTTATGTAAAAGGTTTAAATAATTATTTTCGTTTATTACAAGATTCATTTATTGTTGAGCGCCATTATGATATGTATGACAACGCACGTTCATCTTCGTTTACTTATTTACTCTTAAGGTTCATATTTGTTTTGTTTTTTACTTTGTAAGATTGCATGGGATGACATATGGTTAAGCTAAATTTGAATATATCTTTTAACGTGTTTCCACTGGTTGCATCCCTAGAGTTTGCAATTCCTGATTTTTTTTGATTACCCCATAATATGATGAAGTTTCTTCAACTGGAAATCAATTCGAGTGAAATGACTATATTTTAAAAGTGATCTTATCGATTGTTTATTATGATTGTTTGATAAAAAATCAGATTAGCCTAATTTGTCGATAAAGGACAAGGGAAAATTTTATTTATTTGGGCAAAAGATGAGAAGAGCACACCATTAAACATTACAATAAAAATGAACTTGGTTTCATTACTTGATTTTATTTTCAAATCTTACTAAATAATTTTCGTCTTGACTTAAAAACCAGAGCAACGCCGGGTACTTTCGGCTAGTTGTTAATAAAACTATAAATAATAAACTAGAAATTGTTTTATTTTACGTTGTATATATTAGGAACCATTTCATTATCAACAATAACAAGAGAGGAAAGATGGACATATCAGGAGTACATGTGAGGCAGAGGCGTTCTTTACGATTTATGCAACATGCAAAAAAATATAAATATTAAAGGCTTAGTATAATGTCTAAGAACTGGTTTGTCAAGGAAATATCGAATTTTTGATTAACTGATTTATTTCCTAATCGATTTTATTTAATAAAACAATGCACAATTATTTAAAACATACCTCACTCGAATGGTAGTAATATAATATTTACGTTCACGTTCATCCTTCGTTGTAAATTATCCAATTATTTTCACTTACAAACGCTGTATATATCTATGTAAATAAAATAGACGTATTTACGTTCATTACTTCGTCGTAGATAATCAATTTCCCTTCATTTATCAAATGTTGCGTGCGCACGAAAGAAAATTCAATTAATTATTATTAATTATTTATGGCAGATATTGTTTACCTTCAGTTGCTATGAAAATGGTTTTTGTTGGCAACAATTAAAAACAAGAAAAATTTTCCAATTTCAAAGTGAATTATGACTTTCTCGTTTGATTTTCTTGAAAACGGCTAATCTTTCAATAAAAATGTACAAAGCAAAACGTGTGCAATTTAACTAGTTCTACAAATTTCTTTGAAGACTTTTAGCCTACTTTCCAGAATGAAAATAGGCTATTAGTTTTGTCGTTGTCTGTCTGTCTGTCTGGCTGTCCGTCCGTCCCTCTATTAACTTTTGAACCAATTGACCGATTTTCATGAAACTTGGTGGAAATCTCTTGCTACATGGGCCGAGCTCCCGAGAATACTTTTTGTAGCGAAGATTGAAGTCCCGGGTTCGATTCCAGGAACTATCCTTTCCATTTGATTTACATGGGAAATCTGAAATCCATCGTGAGGGTAATTTTCTCTTGCACATTAAAATATCTTAGAATGAGGGACTGTCATATATCGGGAATTACCGAAAATGTTATGAAGTTGTATTGTATGGCTACTGCTATAGGCAAATATAAAGTTTCTTCGTTAAATTTTTAACAGATATTTCTAAAAAAAGCGATTTTAAACGGAAGAGTTAATGCCGAACCCGATCACATCCGATAGGGAGCCGAAGTTGGCCAAGTGTTTAGTGACGTCAGAGCATCCTAGCCGTGCTAGAAGCCATTGTACCGATATAGAAGTAGTAGCTAAGGCATAAATCTGTTGTTTTCCCCTATCCGCCGTTTTAGAAGAAATATTGGTAGAAGTACAGCACCTTCCTGCAATAATTTCGCTATGTGTTTTGCAAAATGGCATCTGAAGAGTTTTGTGTAGCCAGATCGGATAATTTGCCCAACGTCCATTCGTACATGCTTTTACAGTACATTGGTAGTCGTGGGGAGCAATATTAAAATGTTGAAATGCGTGGAGCGAAGGCGGATCGATTTGCATTACCTTTAATTGATAAAACAAGTTGGATGTAGCGCTTTTATTTTCAGTTATTGTAATAGTACTATTATTTCGACTGAAACGCAGAAGATATGTAAAAGATAGATAAAACAGCTTTCCCATATTAAATGAATAAAACAACTCTAGCTATAACTAATATTATAGAATATTTATTTATGTATTGTTTCCCATGCTGTCCTAGTATCTTGTAAGTAAAATATAGTTAGATAAGTATACAAAAGTTAATGGACGAGGCTGAGATTTCGTGGAATTCCAGAGTAATATAACATGAACAATGCTAGATAGTATTTTTTATTTATATAAAACTTTTACTAATTTCCACAAAATATATTAAGTAAAACACGACCGGTTTCGGTGAATAATCACCATCATCTGCCTTTACAGAATCATCGGGTCAAATATTGACAAATATACAAAATTAATGTGAATAAACTTAGTTTCCGTGTCTAGTCTATAGGAAATGTGGTGAAGTTTGTTGTTTTAAGTGTCTATCTGCCTTAGTTATTACCTATACTTGTAAAAAAAACTGTAGAAGTGTTTGTAATAACTGCATGTCTCTTTTGTATGTCGCGAATTTCATCGTTGCTTTTATGGCTTTTTTCTCTCTTTGAGGTCAATGAGGAAAGACTATGCTAGTAATGCTGTTGGATTTGTTAAACTGAAGCGAGAAGGAAAAAATTGTATTGTTAAAGGCAAGATTGGCCCTGAACACTGAACAAGATAAAGAGGTTATGACGTTAGTGTAGTTGTAGATGAAGAAGAAGATTCAGTCTGTGTAGTGTCATGACTGCCCTTATTTAGCAAAACATGTTCCTTCAAAATACCATGCTGTCGTGGATATTATAGGAACAAATTTATTAAAATATTTAAATTACAGAACTTAATATATAACATTTATAAAAGTATTTGCTTACAAACTTGGTACTTAAATATATGCACTGCAACAGTAATTATTTGCTTTATAAACCCATAGCCCAACGATTTCCGTAAGTTTGATCTTACGTTTTTAGAATAGGTATATTACATTAAGGAGGTTTTGTTAAAATATATATGCTAATCTTTGAAACATAATAATATAATTTACTACTTCAACGTTCTCCAGAAATATATGCATCATGTCAATGTAATGCCGACATAAGTCATAAACTAAAATTCGGAGCAAGAGAATTACGTACATACATATAACTAGTACTTAGATTAAAATGATCTTCGCAGACAAATGCAGTTGTACGTTCCGATATATCAGATGCGTATCTCCTCATGGCTTTCAACCAAAATATTCTTCGCTTCTTATTTCTTCCCAAGGAGTTCGATAGCGTGAAGAACAATTTTCTCGGTGTTTTAAACGTTGTATTTAAGAACTGAGGTACCAGACAATACTTATAACCCTTCTTAATTCCATATTCTCTATTTTAGCTACGATATCAGGAAAAGCAACAGAACGAAGTATCAAAACTGCGTGCTTTCAGTACGGTCGTAAGCGTCGTAAGAAATGCGATGACGTCACGTACCCCTTACTACTCTCTCTCCAACCAGGATGCCGTTTTCGCGGGATATTTAAAAGAGTTATTTTAAACATTTGTTTTTTTGCATAATGAAGACGATTTAACAACAAATATTCACAGGAAGTATTTAAGTCAATTACAAAGAATTAAAAAATATATAATTAAATATTTTGACAGACCCCCATTGTAATGTCGGAGCGAGTTGTGTACTATTCTCTAAGGAAAGGAATGAAGATTTTAATTTTTATCGTAGAATTTTGCTTATCGACTGTATTTCTTAATTCATTATGTTCTTTTGAAACCACCATGACTTTCGTTTTTTCTGCATTGATCTTCATTCCATATTGTTGGCCAACCTCCAATAAAGTGTCTGTCATCCTCTGAAGCTCTTTCTCGCCTTCTGCTATTAAGCCCTGATCATCTGCATATTTAATGGTGGTAATATTTTCACCTCCTATCTTAAATACTTTCTCTTCCATCAACGTTTCTTCTGCAATTGTTTCTGCATAAATATTGCTGGTGAAATAGGACATCCCTGCCTTACTCCCCTCCCTATTGAAGTACTTTCCGTTTCTTCTCCTTCAACCCTGACTCTAATCTTTTGATCAAAGTAAAGGTTTTTAAGCAGTCTTCTATCTTTCCAATCTATTCCTATTTTTTTAAAATACCCAACATTTTATCCCATTTCACTCGGTCAAAAGCTTTCTCCCAATCTACAAAACAAAAATACATACCTTTATTGACTTTTAGCGCTGTTTCTATCATCATCCTCATACATCCTATAGCATCTCTAGTCCCCCTTCCTCTTCTGAAACCAAACTGATTATCTTGCAGCTCCTTTTCTATTTTACATTCAATTCTTTTGGTTATTATTCTGGTTAGAACTTTAGCTGTATGAGAAATTAAACTAATTGTTCTGTAATCCTTACAACATTTTGCATTGTTCTTTTTCTCCGGTGGTACCATAACAACATCTAAAAAATCTTCAGGCCATATGCCAGTATCATATACTTGGTTAAAAAAATTTTTTAGTTGCTTAACTGCTTTCGACCCCAAAACCTTAAGAACGTCCACTGGTATATCATCACTCCCAACAGCCTTCCTTCTTTTCATGCCATCAATTGCTCTTTTAACTTCAGACTCGAGAATACTTGGTCCTAGCTGGTCTTTTTCCACATACTCTTTTTCATTGAATTTAATATTTCTTGACTTTCCTTCTTTGTCATACAGCACCTCAATGTATTCTTTCCAGACAATCTTTACATTGTCGGGCTCCGAGACTATTTTACCACTTTTGTTCATGTATCCTTTACGTCCTATCTTTCTTGCTTTTTCTTGAATAGTTACCTTGCTTTGCTATACATGAGGTCTGTTCTACAAATTCTTTCACACTCGACAATCTCCTCGCATTTCTCATTTATCCACTGTTCTCTGGCTTTATCTGTTTCCCTTCTTAAAGTATTATTTAACTCCTTGTGCTTTCTTTGGCCTTCTTCAGTGTTTATGTTCTTCCACTTTCTCCTCTCTTCCATTTTTTTCATCATGGCTGCTGTGATCCAGGGTTTTTTATTCCTTTCACCCGTTATCTTTCCTACCTTCTTTTCCATTACATCTTTAATGTTGCTATGAATGTATCTCCACTCCTCATCTACATTGTTGTTATTTTCTTCACCTCTCTCCCCCAACCTTTCCTCCAGCTCAGTCATGATAGCCTCCTTGTTTTTAAGGAGTTCCTCTAAGTTCCATTTCTTGTTAACTCTTATGTTTCTCTTAACGCTCTTCAGTCTACATTGTATATTTGCCACCAAAAGGTTGTGGTCAGAATCGATATCATTGAGTTTGATTAACAAAATCCTCTAGTTTTTGTTTCTTTAAATTAAAAATCGCAAAGATGTCATATAAATATCTAGACCAAATTTCAGAGAAATAGTTACATTTTCTTTGCATTTATTTTCAAAATACGACGAATAAATTAGCAATGAAAGGTGATAGAGGGTTTCCCATGGACGTACCTTATTAATCAACTCAATAATTTATTTCCATCGACAAAATTCCCTCATGAATTAGCACAAAACAACTCTTTACCATTTTGGGATTTGCTAATTATAAAAAATAAACACCAAATTGAGTTTGACTTTTTAGAAAACTACACACACCAACAATTTTATCCCCAACAACTCTTTCCATCCGACCAGCCAAAAAACAGCTGTTTTCCACCATCTAGTACATAGACTTTGCAATGTTCCTCTAAATAAACACAAATACGAAAAAGAACTAACACATATAAAATAAATAGCCACAAAACTGGGATACAGCTACAGTTTAATTAATACACTATTTCGAAATCATAAATTCAAAAAAAATTGACCAACACTATCACCTTCAAAACCGAAAACAAAAAAGACAACGAATATATAAAAGTACCTTATTTTCCTCCTCTAAACTAAGGTTTGGATAAGATTTTCAAACAAAAGAAATATTCAACTGTTTATACGAACCCACCCAACAAAATTTTTTTAGGCAGTACAAAAGACAAGACAGAAGAGTTAAACAAATCTGGGATCTATAAAATACAATGTTCACATTGCGACAAACAATATATAGGCCAAACAAAAAGGAAAATAATCACACGGTTGAAAATACAATCGTTTTGAAAAATCGAGCGTAACCAAACATATAGTCGAAACAGGACACAGTATAAATTTGTAGGACATTAAATTAATTATTTCGTCTGACAGCTCACTCAATACCTTGGAAAATTTACACAAACAATCATAAATACAGATATGGACTTCAACAAAACATTTTACATACTAACAGATAATTATAACATCGACACCTAAAAAGTTTTCGTAATTCTTTTGTTTTTCGTTCCTCTCAACACCCGAATCCTCATTGTCCTCACAGTTGACTTTCAGTCACTGTCGATACGAGTTCGCCCCTGAAGATGCCCACTTAGTGGGCGAAATGCATCGGGTTTTTAATAAATTTTTATGGCTGAAGGAGTTGTCTCACCGATGAAAATCGAGCCATAAGTTAACCAAGCCACCGACCTTTATCATTTTATTTAGTTTAACCGTAAGGCTGTAGTAAGAGTTTGAATGGATAGCGGCGGAGGCGTGACCTCATAAGGCTTAGGTAAGGTAGCTTAGCGTACATTGTAATGTCACTGGACGTCATATGGTGATTTCAAGAGACATATGGCTTACTCAGTATTATTTATTATTTGTGACACCAGGCTCCACAATTGGATTGATTTTAATCAAATTCTTTGCAGCCATTTTTGGGTAAATACAATTTTTCAAGACACTGCCAAGAATCAACTACCCTTTATTTTTGTGCAATATCATCTTTATGAAAAAGGGTTTGCAAAAGATGATATGTTGCACAAATGAGAGATATCATTCGATTTAATGTACGCGTTTGGGCCATAGAACGGCGAACAGACAGACAGACAGCATGGCGAAAACAACTTTTATGGACTCAGGGACACCTAAAACGTGTATATCCATAAAAATCTCGAAGTCGAATTTTTTCACGATAACAATACTTTCTCAATATACAACGCTCGTATATGAGAAAGTACAAATGTAAAGTCTTATGAGATCGCCTGAGTGTTCGTGTGTGTGTATATATATGTGTGTGTGTGTCCCTAACGTCTTCATTAATTAACCGATTTCAACTAAATTTGGCACATAGAGTATGCACATACATTAATGACCGAATTGACATATTTGGACCGGATTGGCTGAGCAGAGGTGCCACAATGGCAAAGTTCAACTTCTTATGAATTTGGAAGGAATTGGCCAAGCCCATTTCAACGAAATTTTGTATGACGTAGGCGTATAACATAAAATAACAAAATCAAGATGTTCAGTATAGATATAGGAAGCAGTGCTGCCACAGTATAAGGAATAAAAAAATATTTTTACTCGAACTTGTGTTGAACTGTACTCATCAATTTGAACCAAATTTAATACTTATAATATACACATATATACAAAACAGTATTAGCATATTTAAATAGAATCAGCAAAACAGGGGTGCCACAATTACAAATTAAACTCTTTTAGTAATTAAGGATTTTGAAGGAATTGGATGAACGGATTTCAATTAAATTTTGTACATACGATTCGTACAACATACCGTAATGAAATCAAAATGTTTATAGCGGAGTTAAGAGCAGGGCTGCTACAGTAAAAAGTTAAATAATATTTATTTTACACGTATTTCTTGAGAACTGACCTAATGGATTTTAACCAAATATAGTATATTTAATCTTCATATATAAATAAATAACCAAAATATCATATTTCAACCGGGTCGTCTAAACAGGGCTACCACAATATCAAAGTTAGAATTTTTCTGTAACTATGAATTTGGAAGGTATTGACTGAACGGATTTAAAAGAAATTTCGTTTCTAGCGCGAGTATTACATGGGAAAACGAGATAAATATGTTTAGAACGGATCTAAAAAGCAGGGCTACCACAATATAAGGAAAAATAATTTTCTAATTTCAAAGAAAATACATTAGTATACTTACAATTATACTAAGGCGAATTTGACGAAAAGCACTTTTGTACCACGGGAAATCTGTGTATACCCTTATTTTCTATACATTAAATGTATTGAAAGGAAAGTAGGCGGATTGGTTCTTCCCAGAACTACTAGTTATGAATTAGGATCACTCTCTCATTGGCGTCGACGTTACTTTGCACGCGGTTGGATTTAACGTTTGTTGAGACCTTATCAGTTTTGAACGGGGGCATTAAAAGTTTATTATTATCCATAAAACTTTGGTTGGTTTCTTCAAATTAAATGCCAAGATACACTTCTGCCTTTGATAGTCTCATTATATCTTGGAAAGGATATATGCCAGTAAGACTGAAGAAAACTCAAACATACTCACTTCAAGGCCAACGCATCCCGGCATTTTCTCACACTTGTTAGGCTTTGTTGTTTAGGCTACTCATTCTCGAGGCACATCTATAAGCTTTTAGTCTCCACCCTCCCACTCCCCACAACTGGAGCAAGTGCTCCTCGTCTCATCTCAGTTTCTAACTATTCCCAACCGTCGCCTCTCCCTTCCCTCCTTCACTCTCCGACCTTTCCTCTTCGGCTTCTAAATTATCTCCTTAATACCTCGCCCCATGCATATTTAAGACACCCTTCACCACCGCATCTTACCACTTAGCCTCCTACCCTCTCAACCCATTTCTTTTTCTCACCCTCACTTCCCTTTCATGTCTCTCTCTCTCAAGCCCTTTCTCTCCATCCGCATCTCATCTGCGTGAGCTGGTAGCCGTGGCCGAGAATGAAGACTCCTCTCTCGTCTCCCCTCCTCCACTCCTATCTCTCCAGCACTGCTATCTCTCCTCCTCTCCGTTCTCTCTTTCTCACTCCTCCACTCCGATCTCACCTCCATTCTGCTCTTTCCTCCCACTCAATTCCGCTCCCTCTTCCGACCCTTTCCCTCTCTATCGTCCCCTTATTTCTTTCAGCCTGCTGTTCTTTCCGCACACTCCCGCTCGCATTTAAATTCTCGAATGGCCATGTTCTTAGCGAGGATATTTTAAAAATGCGATTTGGCCAATGGCTGACCTCGTAAACCTCGGTCAGATGAAGGGATGGCGTCACGAGCACTCTCGTTCATATCACTCTTCACCTCCTCTCCTCTCTTTTCCCCTTTTCCTCTCGCACTTCGCTCTCTCCTCTTACACTTACATTTCAATTCACACCTTCCACTTTTCTCCAGTCCGTCAGTTCTGTAATCCCTCTGTTTCTTCCAATTTTCTCTCTAGCTCTCGTTTGAATTATTCTCCACTCTCGTTCGTTTAATCTGCATCCTTTGGTTCCAATTATCAATTCCTATTAATTTTTAATCTATTCCGCTGTGTAGTATTTGGCGCTTTGTCGCCCTGGTATTCATGGGTCCATAAATCAACCCTTCGAAAGGGGTCTGCTTTCGATGGAGGACGCGAGAGCTAATATTAACGTGCACGGGGCGATATGATTGATTTACCGAGATATTACCTCGGAGCTGTGACTGTTTCGGTCTAATCTGGCCTATGTCCCGAATGAGGGGTGATTTATGATAAAAGGCTCCTTGCATAAGCGAAGGCGCCGCAGTCGGCTGCCAGGGAGAGAGGCGGCGCGGATGAAGGCTGCCCTCGGTCAGAGCGACCCCCGCTGTGCTGCTTTTGCCGAGTTCGAAATAGGGCGGAACGAGTGGGTGAAAGGGGGTGGGGGTCGCACTCGTGTCAGGTGAGAACGGGTGCGGAGGAATGTGGGCGGCGTCTGGGTTAATGGGTGGACTATATGGGCGGAGCAGAGATCGCTGTTTCACAGAGTGTACTGACCGCACCTTCGGCGCTGTCTTCCCCGACCCCCTTCCGATAACCTCTCTTCCTTCACCCCCTGCTCCCTCCTTCCTATCACCCACTGCACCGCTTTTCCTCCAATTTCCTCCCACTATATGAAACATCGCTCGTTTGAGCGACTCCTCCACCGTCTGCCTAATACACCCCTGTAGGCAGCATGAAAATGTAATTTGTTGTGAATGATAATATTGGTAGAGAATTTTGGAGGATCTGCAAGTCGAAAATTTTGTTATACGCATACATTAGAAATGTTTTTTTGAGGACTGACAAGATCATAAAATTTAAAAAATAAATACTTATATTTGGTATCCTCAACACATGTAATGAGATAACTAAGGTGAGCACTTATCGTTTCAGTGTTTTCCTTTTAAGTGCTTGTATTTTTAATTTTTTTAAAGTCATGAGACGAGCTCAATAACTCTCAATGGAGGAATGGTAAAATACTAAACTTGATTTTTATTAAGTACCGGTTGAATCGACATATTTTGTAACTAGGGCTACGTGCAAACCCACTTGATAAAAAAAATAAATTAATCCAAATATCCAATAATCCGTTATTCCTGAGATGTAGTGTAGCATGGCGAATGCTAGGCCTCGCTCGATCGCTATCTTTTTTGCCGCACTTCATTGCCCTTTTGATGTATATGTCGATGTTTATACCCGTTATTCTTTAAGGCTTGGAGCAGATGTTCCTCTTCTTTTCTTAGGGGCTCGATTTCGCACACGATTTTTTCCGCGGTGTCGGAGCATCTAAACATCTCAGGAACAACGGACCGAATCTCCAGAATATTGCGAAAGGCTAACATTCTTACTCGCTTCGGGACGGTAAGGAAATTAAAAGAGCATCTACCATCGGCGAAAGAAGCCGCTTTCCGTTCTTCTGTCAGAAAGAGTCTACGAGGTGCGTTGCATATGCGGGAAGAGGTATGTGGGACAAACAGGAGGATCAATACACTGCAGGATAAAGGAGCATTTGGAGAGCAAGCAATGGAAAGCATCAGCCATTGCAGAACATACCATATTTGGATCCGGCCACAAGATTGATTTCGACAGCACCAAAGTTTTAGCGAAAATGGATTTCAATTTCCCGCGCTTAATCTGAGAAGCTGTACAGGTACAAGTCTCCTACTTTCGTACATAATGCGTTCCTGAAAACGTGTACGAAAGTTGAATGCACGAAAGTCGAACAACAGACTTACATGTTATAAAGTGGGTTCCATTCCCAGAGAGTGTTTTTACGCCTGAATGTTATACATGATTATTAAAAACATAAATTAAACATTTACCTTTATCCGCCGGATTAAAATGCCCGAGTGTTCCGTTCGGTTCTAACTGTCGGATTTATTGTGGGGCATTTTAAAAATATTTGCTTACAAAAATCGCGTATGTAATAAACTATTAGGAATAAAACGTTCAAATAAAAAGAAATCTGCAGTTAACATATTGCAGAATTACATAATGCTGCTTATTAGATAAAAGAAACGCTCATGGGCACAATAACCTCCAACTTTAAGCAAAATACAAGTTAAGAATCGTGAAACATTTTTATCCGGAACGTTCCACGGGGTAGGGTACCAAGACGATTAGCGACTGTCTTCAAAGTACCACTAAGTTCCTTTCCACTAACCACGTTTAACTGGAACACCTCAGAAGAAAGTATTTTTGACCTTCTCTATATGTATTGAGATGCACATGGAAAATCCTACCATTGAACTGACAGATATTATTACAAAAATGTATCTTTCCAAAGACTTGGGAGCATGTATTCTCAAGAAACACATTAGCCTTTGCCTTATTCGGTGTTGAAAAGTGAGTCTCTCAAAAAAGAATCATATTAAAAGAAAGGAAAAATGCTTCTTTCGCTCCCACTGTTTATGCGAACCGAAAAATGGAACGAAATAAATAACGGTTTTTGGTTTAGGTTCGGGTACAGAAAATATTTTTTGCGGTTCGGTTTCACTCAAGCTAAAATAACGTTTTTTCGGTTTCGGATTTCGGTTCGGTCCAGGTCCGTTGCCCTGGACAGTAACAAAGATTTTAGGTACCGTTGGACAGGAAATTTAGAAAAATAATCGTAGGTGACTAGCAGAAAAATCTTCGCACCCCAGTTATTCTATAAAAATATTTGATTATCATTCATAAATATGAATAGAGTTCCGGAAGTTTGATTCTCTCTCTATCTCTTTATCTCTCGCTTTGCCTCTCACTCAAACGGCCACACGCTTCTCATTACGAAAACTGTTTAAGTGGCGCGCGCATCCTTAACTTTTACAAAAGCCTGTATCCAGTTCTTCTTTCTGCTTCCTCCTCCCCTTCCTTCTGTCTCCCCTGGACATATCTCACTTCCATCTCATCACCCTCCACTCCTATCAATTCACTCCAATCCCTCCGCTACCGACCCTCCGCTTCCGCCCCTCCGCTCCCGTCCCTCCGCTCCCGACCCTCCGCTCCCGCCCCTCCGCTCCCGCCCCTCCGCTCCCGCCCCTCCGCGCCTGTCACTCCGCTCCCGTCCCTCCGCTACCGTCCCTCCGCACCCGTCCCTCCGCTCCCGCCCTCTCATCACCCTCCACTCCTATCAATTCACTCCCCCTCCCTTTCATCCCCTTCTTTCTCCACTTTCCATCCTTCCCGCTTCTCCTTCCCCCTCCTCTCCTCCCACTCTCCTTTCTGCCCCATCTACTTCGTCCCCTCCCCCTGCTTCCCTCCTCTTCCTTCTTCTTTCTTCTCCCCTTTCTCCCCCTTTTCTATCTCCTACTTCCCTCCCTCCTGCCCCTCGTCATACTACCGCGTACTTTTACTCTTCTCCCCATCCAGAAGAATATGTTTAGCGATCTGTAAAACTTGGCTCGGTGTCCTCGCCGTTTCCCATCGGGAGAGCCGTGCGAACTTCTGTGGTCACCAAATGCCGTCCAAATTGAATAAAATTCGCGCGACGTGTCGTACTTCTATTCCTCTTCCCATGTATCTCTCTCTTTCTTTCTGCAGAATGTTGTTACCTCCTCCAAATCAACCTCTTACTCTCCTGCAGTCGCTTCACTCGTCGCTGCGCTCGTGATATAAGCAGACTCGCTCGAAATTAGCGCTATTCCAATGACCGCGTTCCAACCCTTCTCTACTTCTTTCTATTCTGTCATCCTCCCGTCTCCCGTTCCCGTCTCGCACTCCCAGCTTTTCCCTTCCATCTCAACCTCTCCCCTCCCTCTCAATATCGCCCTCTCCGTCTCCTCTCTGTAACCCCATCTTCTTCCCATCACCCCTTCCCTTTGCCCCAAGTGTCGAGATATAAGGCAGAGGTGAAAAATAGAGGGTTTTTTCCGCTTCGAGTACGCTCAGACTAATAAAATGGGCGAATTTCTCCACGGCTTTCCGGAGAGAGAGAGAGAAAGAGAGACAGAGAGAGAGAGTCGAAGGAGAGGTCGGGGAATGAAGCCAGCGTTAAAACTCCTCTGAGAGAAGACACTTTGTCCTCGTTCCTTGGTCTTTCCCCTTCACCCAGTCGTTATCAATGCTCGAGGTGAGCGTGGGTGCGACGTGCGGTCGTTGACTTCCAATGCGAGTGCCTCGGCGCAGAAAAAGGGCGCACGGATGAGACGTCCAGAAAATGAACATCCTTTAAAGAGCGAATTTAACGGTCTGCGGAAAATGAACGCGGAAAGGAGATAATATGTACGAGTTTTTGAGTGCAACGACGATGAAGGAAATATTAGAGAGAAACTAGAAAATGTTAGACGAAAGAAGGTGAAGTTTATCCGTAAAGCCAAAAAGTCTATATACTATGAATAGTTCTGGTCTATTCTTTGGCCCTGTCTCGGAAATTTGAACAGAATTCGAATGGGAGAGAGAATTCGAGAGAGATTGATTGATTGATATGACCCTTGATTGACGAGGTAAGACCTTTTTGGCACCTCTTCCACCTTAACTCGCATGTCACTAAATTCTAAAATGCATTTTATAGTGTAAATTTCTAAGGACAAATTAAAAAAAGAGACAAATTGAATAGAGTAAAAATAATACCTAAAAGATAAAAAAGAGTAGGTTTATGGGAAAAATCTCAGTGACTGAAGTCTATTTGATTAAAAAACTATATTGCAATACAACGCCCGCAAAGGAAGGGGGTGAAAAAACCTGCGAAAGCAGTGCAATACAAAAATGATATAATTAAAATATTTCCTGAATCCGGTTCGTCAAGGTAAAACTTTCGTCGAAAGCTGGTCACAAACGAAGTGTTGGTGACGGCCGATGCTGGCGCAAGCGCCCCACGATGAGGCCAATAATGAAAAATAAAGCTAACAGTAATACATAATGATAATTATTCCTAAATGAAAAATTAGTATAATATTCTTATGCATTTTTTTAATCAGATTTGTGGGTGGATAAGCTTCTCTTTGAACTCTACCTTTCAAGGGTTCCCAGATATGCAGAGTTTTGAGGATTAAAAGAGGATAAAGATTTGCATTTGAGATTAGGATAAGGAAGCGAATTCCATAATCTAGCTCAAAGTACCCTGAAGGAGTCGGTATAAGCTTCAGTTCTGTGGATGGGGATTAGAAATTTGTTCACAGAGCGTGTTGTGCAGTCATGTGCCGTGTTCAAAAATTGAAATTGGTCAAAAATACATATACCTAGTTGGGAGAGAAAAGATATATACTACCAAGATCTATCATCACTTGCAAAATTTCTTTGGATTTTAAACAGGCTATCACTAGGCACATTGCAATTTCCTAAGCCAACCCTTAAAATACATAATTTATCTTAAAAATATAACTTGGTTATATGATACTATTTCCATAAATTACATACAATTCCATACAAACATCAAATCAGAGAAGTCTAGTCACAACAGCTTTGCTATGAATTCAAACATTTGTTGCATGCAATATTCTTCTGCAACAGATTTAAATATAATAAAACAACGGCAGCTGCATTATCTTTCATAACTACTGCAGTCATTTAATATTTGTGATATATATAATACTGAGTCATGATATATATGATAAATGGACAGACAGTTAAGATGTATAAAAAAGAGAACTAATAAAAACTACGACCTGAAATAAAAACTGAAAAACCAAGGGGATTTTGCATATAAATGGTACACTAAATGGAAACGTCACACATCACTCAATAGCTCGTCATTAAAGATACCCATAATTATTGTAAATTTTGAACAACTAGTCCATTTATGCTATTTAACTTCGCCTTAAGGAGACCTACGCGGGAAGGATATGGCTTGAAGACCTCTGCAGGTAAGGTATTCCAATGTTCAATCCCTCTTTTAAGAAACGAAAATTTGCCCCAATTTGTTTTTTGTGTAGGGGACTCAATCTTATGTTTATGGTCCCTACGTCCATAGTATGGAGGTTTCATTTATTTTATTTTTTATTACTAATATCTGCTCACGCCGGCTTTTCCGTGTATACATTAAAAAGTCCCCCTAGGCTAGCTATGTTTCTTCTATGTTCCAACAAATCCCACTCTAGTTTTTTTAACATTCCTGTTACACTTTCGGTTCTTCTGAAATACCCTAAGGCATAGCGCGCTGCGGTTCTTTGTACCGTCTCAAGCTGTTTTATCTGACCTAATAAGTGAGGATCCTACACCATTGCAGCATATTCCAGAATAAGCCTAACTAACGATTTTATAAGCCATTTCCTTTGTGGCAGTACTACTCTTACCTAAGACCCTAATTATAAAATGCAGCGCTCCGTACGCTTTGGTTACGACTCTGTCTATTTGCGGTCCCCACTGAAGGTCCCTCGTGAAGGTTACCCCGAAATACTTACACTCATCATCTTCCGCTAGGACGCTGCCCTCTAAAACGTAATCCCAATTCAATGCACCTCTTCCTCTGCAGAAGCGTATTAGTTTTGTTTTCTCTGCATTTATTATCATTTTATTTTCTTCTGCCCAACGTAAAAGTTTGTCATTTAGCGTTGAAGATGTATTTGACGGACTGATTAATAGCGCGTTCAAGCTTGATGGCACTAGATTTGGCAGTACTGTTGATGGTGATATCACAATAGTCAAGAATGGGACGGAATAGACCTTGGACAAGAGTTCTTTTTAATTTAAAATATCTTTTTGTCAGTTAAGACAATGGAGGGAGGCGTAGGATTTATTGCAGACAGACGTGACTTGAGGAAATCATGGAAGGGACTGGTCAGTTAGGACACCTAGATTTCGGACAAAATTGCTGTAAGAGATTTCTGCCACATCTATACGCACCTTAGGAATGGATGAACGATCAATATTATTAAGAAATTTCGCATATCCGATGATGATAATATGAATTTGGATGGATTTAGTTTCAGAGCGAGTGATTTGAACCACCTATTAAGATTTTCAACGACAGCTATTTGTAGCGCCCAGCCATCCTGCTCAGTTACACCTCTCTCGCATACCTTTCCCTATTTTTCGATACCCGCCCACCGATCATATTCTCGCTGCCCACCTCTCCATCTCGCGTATTTCTCGCCATATTTCCGCCTTCATAACTCCACCGCTCCTCTCCCTCCCTCCTCACTCCTTCCCTCCTCTCCCTCCCTCCTCACTCCTTCCCTCCTCTCCCTCCCTCCTCACTCCTTCCACCCTCTCCCTCCCTCCTCACTCCTTCCCTCCTCTCCCTCCCTCCTCACTCCTTCCCTCCTCTCCCTCCCTCCTCACTCCTTCCCTCCTCTCCCTCCCTCCTCACTCCTTCCCTCCTCTCCTCCTCCTTCAATCTTCTCCATGCCCCTCAATCTCTCTCAATCACATCCACTTCCATCACCTCCACTCCTTCATTCCCTCCCATCCCCTCCATAATTCGATTACTGTCGCAGCGGAAAAATCAAATAAGGATTTAACCCGTTTAAATTCATCCCTGTCACTCAATTCCGTGTGCTCCATGTATTTCGAAAAATTAAATCTAAAGATAAAGGCTTCGACCGCATTCCTACTATCCTCATTAAGAAATTGATACATATTATTCTACCAATAATAACTAATATATTTAATTGCTTCATATCAGAAGAAAAATTTCCATTGCAATAGAAACGTGCTTTCATAAGGTCATTACCAAAGAAATCGAAATCGGCAGAAATCAACGATTTTCATCCAATCAACTTTTTGTCTATCTTATCAAAAGCCTTAGAAAAATTAGCACATGAAAAAATCACGCTCTTTCTTGACGAAAATCAATTGTTAGATCCCTTTCAATCCAACTTTCGTAAATCTCACAGCACCACCACTACTTTAGTAAAAATCACCGATGACATTCGCTGCGCAATGGACAGAAGGGAAGTACAAATCCTAGTACTACTGGATTTAAGTAAAGCTTTCGATTCGATAGACAAAGATGTTCTGCTTTCTAAACTGCTCGCAATAAATTTCTCGCGTTCGGCCATAAATTGGATATCTTCTTATTTAAGCGATCGTTCCCAACAAGTGATTTCAATTAATTATCAACGGGAGAGGCGACCCACAGAGCTCAATTTTGGGTCTCCTACCATTTTTTATACATAAATGATTGCTTCTTGTCCCTTAAATACTGCAATCATCACCTATATGCAGATGACTTGCAAATATACCCAAGTTCTACCGCAAACGATCTCGCGAAAACCCTAAAAAATATTAATAAGGACTTAGAAATGCTAGAGATCTGGTTTAATAAAAACTTTCTTAGTATCAATCCAGAAAAATCACAGGCCATCTTATTTGGTTATCCTTAGACAAGGTTTCCCAAACTTATTTGACCATGGAACATCTTTTTAATTATAATATATTAACGGTACACCATTAGGAGCTCATGAGATATAATGCGCGCTTTAATTAATGTAGACAGCAGAAAAATGGTCTCACAGACGAATTTATTGCGGCAAGAAATTTTCAAAATTTGATTCATATGCGTTTTATTTACTTTATAACAGAAAAAAGAACAAAATATAACAAGATAATGTCAAATGTTTTATTTTACATTTAAAAAATAAAATGACAAAAAATAAACAACGTTATTTAAGGAGAACAGTGTTTTTGTGTCTTTTTATCGCATATCCGCTTAATATTAGGAACAATGTTGCTGAGTCGGATCCTCATATCAGGTGCAGTATCAATTCTGTTCCTATAGTTTGTTTTCGTTGCAGCGTAATATGAAAACCTTGTTTCGCACAGGTACGTTGTAGCATAGGGAAGAAGAACACGAACTGCACGTTTTCCAATATTCGGGTACTCTTGAATTAGACTGCTCCAAAAATCATTTAGCGAAATATCGTTCAAGTATTTTGTCAGTTGAGAGTCAGACGTCATATCAATCAGGCTCTCGTAATCCTGCGCTACTAATGCGTCTGTTTTGACTGTAATTGTAAATGGATTTCGAATCCAGGCATTATCGTCGTTTGTTAGAGGAAAATATTATAACAGATTATAGTGTAAGTCTCTAGGTGCTGTACAATGGCAGTTCAAATATCTTTATTGATAGTAGAATTAACTTCAATCAAAAAGTCACTGAGTGTAGGAAAACAATTGATGTTGTTTTTTCTATGGACGAGGCCTAAAATTCCTGTTTCCTTAACAACGATGAACTTTTATCAAATGCTGTAAAAATGGTCACATTCTTTCCTAGCATCGACAGAATCACCTCATTTAATTTCGTGAAAATATCTGCAAGGTACGCAAGACTCAGCAGCCAAGAGGTATTAGTCAAACAATCAGAGAGTCGAAACGCGGAATCCATGAAAACTAATAGTTCTTAACGTAGCTCAAAGAGTCTTACAAAAACTTGACCTCGCGAAAGCCACATCACCTCTGTATGTATAAGAAGCGCTATGTGCTCAGCACCTATTCATTCGCACAACATTTTAAATAGTCTGGATTGAAGTGGTTGAGCTTTAATCATCATCATCATCATCATAGGTTGTCTGTCCGTAGACAGGTCCGTGACTATTCGTGGTTAAACCTGGTTCTCCATATACTCCTGTTTTCCGCTGTCCTCTTCATATCTTGATAGCTCTCTTTCTCTTTCAAATCTTCTATCAGATGAAACCTTTTCCTATCTCTTTACCTTTTCCATCCAGTTTTCCTTCTAACACGTCTTTAATCATACTCTCTCTCCTCAGGTAATGCCCAACCCAGTTTGCCATCCTCTTTCTGATAGTCTGTGTTGCGGTTTGTAAGATTCTTTTGTTTGGGTGAAGCGAAGCTTCGGAGGCTTTGCGCACGGCATGGACTACAGTGTGTGCTCAGACGCTGGAGAGAGAAGAGTGTGTGCTCAGACGCTGGGGGGAGAAGAGTGTGTGCTGTGACGCTGGAGAGAAAAGAGTGTGTGTTGAGACGCTCGAGAGTGACGACGAGTTGCGGACTACGGTGTTTGTGTTTTGTGTTTGTAGAACCTTTAGACTACGTTAATTATACAGTCCACTGAATTGCATACGTGTTAATCATTATTTCGATTATAACCGTTGTGTAACCGGCCCTTCTGATCTGATATCAGTCGATGTGCATGCCACAGTCTGTATAATCATTCGCTTCTCTTCTATTCTTCGTAGCACTTCATCGTTTTTCATCCTATCTGTCCATTTTATTTTCAGCATTCTCCTCCAAGTCCACATTTCAAAGCTTTCCTAGTATTTGATGTAATTTTTCCTTAGCGTCCATGTTTCTGCCCCGTACAAAGCTATACTCCATACATAGCATTTTATAAACTTCTTTAGTATAATTGATTATTTGTACTGCATGGTCTAGAATATTTTTCAGAGATGCAGTCATTTTTTTATCTGCTAGTGTATGTCAATGTAACACACAATGCGTATTGGTGCTTTCTGGTGCCACACTTTTGATTCGCGTTACAGCCCCTGCAGTTTTTCCCACCATTGCCCTGGCACCATCGCTACATACATC
The DNA here is from genome assembly GCA_028673005.1 of Tanypteryx hageni. Classification (NCBI taxonomy): domain Eukaryota; kingdom Metazoa; phylum Arthropoda; class Insecta; order Odonata; family Petaluridae; genus Tanypteryx; species Tanypteryx hageni. Next base: position 261,392,909 of record CM054112.1, on the reverse strand, counting down.
GACACATTTTCCCCATTGAATCGCATGCTTTTGCATAAAATTATTGATGCAGTTGAATATTTCTTCACCAGTAGCGTTACTTTGCAAAGATTCACATAAGAGCAGGTCCTCTTCGATAGATATATAAGACAAGCAATACCGAAAGCCCTGGTACGTCGGTGGACTCATTTAGCTTCAATGAATACTCATCAGAGATTTGCAGTCGACAAACCAGCTCTTCTTCAATGTCAACAGCAAGATCCTTGATTCTACGTGAAATAGTATTGTTTGAGAGCTGTATTGCTTCTATTTTTTACTACATTGGTCATCAAACATACACATTACTATATCTTTCGCCCAAGACTTGATAAGCGATTCTCCAATCGTGTGCGCTTCTCCGGCTAGCGCTATACGGTAACATACTTTTTATGATGGCTCTGTTGCGCTTTCATTGTCTGACTTGGCAATTTTATACATCGAATCAAGCGAATCAAGATGTCTCTTGAAAAAACCTTCACCTTTGCCTTTCTATGCAACATGGTTAATTTCAAAAGACCTTCGAAGCTTAGCAGGGGCTAAAGAACTGTTAGATAATGTTTTGTTGCACAACACGCACTGAGCGTCAGGAGCATCTTTATTTCCAATGAAAGTAAATCCAAAAGACAAATAACTTTCATCTTACTTCCTTTTTGGTTTCTCACTACCTGATTCTAATGTGTTGTAATTGGACATTAATTGTTACATCTTGGACAGCTCAACTTCCGATTTTCCAGAAACCGAAGGTTCATCTTCACTTTGAAGTACTCCGACTTTTTGCTTGTTTGATTCAGATACAGTTTGAGAACCAGAAGACTCTGCTTTTCGTTTAAAACTTCCTTCTTTCAGCCACAGATCCATGGGGAACAAGTCTGGGTAGCATAATTGTTTAACTAGTTCCAGCCCAAATTTTTTCTGTAGGAATAAGTAATTATTTTTAGGAATTTTATGTAATAATATTGTCTAAAAATTTATAATAACCTAGTTTTACAAGTTTTACACTATTTGATTCAATTACAAACAAACGTAGTTATATGACAACATTCATATTTACTCCCCTTGTAAGTAATGTAATTATATAAACGCTTTAAATCAGACAATAACTTAAAAAAATGTGATATATTCCACGGAGAAATATTTTTAAATTATGTCTAGATGGGATATGGAACGGTCATAGAATAGACAACATAAATCAATTAATTGGTAAATGCTACCTATGCATCAGTGCGCAGATTGAACGTCATGTGTTCATGCATCAGGTGATCTTTCATGCGACTTCCTGGAATTCTACGGCACACCTTTTCTTAAAGGCAGATCATCGCGTAATAATTAAAAAAACTACATAAATGCGTTTAGTATTTTTCTTACATACACGTATATTAAAAAAAATAAATTTTAGAAGAAGAAAAGCAGCGATTTTTTTCGCGGAACACCTATTAACATCTCACGGAACAGTTTGGGAAACGCTGCACTAAGATATTAGCCGCTATTAATCAATTCCAAAGAATCCCGATCAACATACCAAATTCAAGTATACTACCTTATTGTAAATTTGTAAATAATCTAGGATTGCTTATAGATGAAAACCTCTCTTAGTCTCCACATGTTATAAATGTGTGTAGAACAGTAAACATATCTCTTTACTCACTTCGGAAGTTAAGTAGCAGTACTCCGGTTTCTCTAAAAAAGCAACTGGTAACTTCACTCATTATTCCGCATTTTGAATATGTTGACATAGCTTACCAAGATTTATCTCAAGAGCTGTTGTTAAAGATTCAGAGAACACAACGCGTGCATCAGATATATTTTTAATATGAAGAAATCAGAACACATTTCTAAGTAACTCGCCAAACTAAACTGGCTAAATCTGGAGTCTCGGAGAAGCCTCCACTTGCTTTCCTTGCTATACAAATTACTTACTTCCAACAATCCGCATTATCTTACCGCTGAATTAAGAAGTATAGACACTATAGATAATTGTAATACCAGAGGGAGCCATAAACTCCTTATTCCTCATCACATAACAGTGATCTTCAACAAGTCCTTCATTGTAACTGCTTGCAGACTATGAAACGAACTTCCTCAAACAATAAAATATTCGAACTCGCTCTCATCATTGCAACGACAACGCTATCAATCACTCTTATCCTTTCAAAGGAACATTTAAACAGTTTAATGCTTGAATTATTATCAATCTCGATGTTGACAAAACAATATTTACGGTGAAATTAAAGTAAAAACTTCTGAACCGTCATTTTTTTAAAATTCCATTCTGTGCACCGTAGTCTCCAAATATAATTTTCAACAATGCTTATTGTTATTCAAGGCTTCAATTTTCCTTAACCTTTATTTTGGCAAAACAATATTAATTGTGCATGATTTATACTTTGATATTGTCTTTTAATCATTTATTTGCTTTTTTTTCTATTTTGATTAGTCATAACATAACATAATCATTTTGCAATTTTTATGTGTTTATTTTATCAATGATCTATTAGCGTTGTGCAAATTTTTCCTGATCTATAGCTTTAAGTTTTTCATTTATTTATCTTTTGTTCTAAATTTCATTTATTGATGTCTTTAGTGAATCTCAGTTAGTGTATTTCCTTTAATTCCCTCCATTCCTCACATCCCCTTCATTCCCTCAATCCCCTTCCGTGCCCTCCATTCCACTCATTCCCTCCATTCCCCTCATTGTAATGTAAGAATGAACCTTATGGTCTAAATTTCGCCCGAATAAAGACGATTATCTATCTATCTATCTATCTATCTATCCCCTCTATACCTCTCAATATCTCCCATTCCCTCCATTTTCTCACTCCCTCCCAAAACCTCCATTACCATCATTCCCTCCATACCACTCCTTCCCTCCCATCCCCTTCATTCCCTCATTCCCTCCTTACCTCTCAATCTCTCCCATCCCCTCATTCCCTCCCATCCCCTCATTCCCTCCCATCCCATCCATTCCCCTCATTCCCTCCATTCCTCTCAATCTCTCTCATTCCCTCCATTCCCTCATTCCCTCCCATCCCCTCCATTTCCCTCACTCCCACCATACCTCTCAATCTCTCTTATTCCCTCCATTTCCTCATTCCCTCCCATCCCCTCATTCCCTCCATTCCTCTCAATCTCTCTCATTCCCTCCATTCCCTCATTCCCTCCCAACCCCTCCATTCCCCTCACTCCCACCATACCTCTCAATCTCTCTTATTCCCTCCATTTCCTCATTCCCTCCCATCCCCTCCATTCCCCTCATTCCCTCCATTCCTCTCAATCTCTCAAATTCCCTCCATTCTTCCCATCCCCTCTCTTCCCCTCATTCCCTCCATACCTCTCATTCCCTCCCATCCCCTCCCATCCTTCACTCCCCACATTCGCAGAATTCCATCTTCGTCCTCTCTGCTCTTTCAAGAACTGGACAGTTAGGCGCGACCGTTTCGGTGCGGGACAATTCGGCGCGACCGTTTCGGCGCTGGAGCAATTCGGTGACGGGAAAATTCAGCCCCTGGAGGAAAAAGCAACAACTTTTACTGGAGTTGAATGGTTGTGGGTTGGATTCGTTCTATTTCCCCTCCTTTGAGTTCTGTTGAGTGTTTGGGGATGTGATTCTTTCTATTTCTTCCTCCTGGGTTGGGTTGAGTGGTTGTGGGTTGGATTCGTTCTTTGCCCTACTACCGGGTAGAATTGAGAGTTTGGGGTTGGATTCTTTCTATTTTTTCCTCCCGGGTTGGGTTGAGTGGTTGCGGGTTGGATTCCTTTTGTTTCCTTTCCCCGGGTTGGATTAGGTTGGTTGGTGGTTGGATTCGTTCTATTCCCTCCCTCCAGAGTTAGGGTTTGGATTCGTCCTGATGGCGCCGAACTGTTTCGTCGCCAAATCGTCCTCCCGCCGAATCGTTCCGCACCGAATTGGTCTCATCGAATTGTTCCGCGCCGAAACGGTTGCGCTGAACTGCCCTATACCCCGCTCTTTCATAAAATTAATCCAGTTCAATTTTACTTCAATCACACTCGTTTAATTCCATATTTTTACATTCTCATTTTTCGTAGTCTAGTCGCTTATCTTTCATTGCTTGCTCACGAACGCAATACCCTCTTTTGGAAATATTAATATATTTAATTTCGGGTGCCCTTTCGAGAAATCTCACTTCGAACGAGAAGCGACTCAATATGTTTATGCGATTCTTTTTTACGGTTGATGTAAAAAAAATCACAAATATTTATAGTAATGTGCTTTTATGCGCATAAATGATTAAATTTTACATTTCTTTCTTTCCGTAGTAAAATTTTGTATTGTTTTACAGTATAAGAATTTAATCCAATGCAGAGTTTAAATTTATTATTATTGAAAAAATTGTATCACTACTTGGAAGAAAATTTTTAAATATAGAAATCGTATATGGTCTGATTTTAGCAAAACACATTAAAGAAATTTTTAAAGCGATTGGAAAGAATACACTGAGGCTAAATATAATTTAACATTATGCTGAAAATGACCGCAATGAAAGCTGATACAGCCGAACTGACGACCTCATATACAACCTCGTGGTCGAAGTGTTCGGAAAAATTAGTTTCCTTCGGACCGAGAGAAGTTTCAAACTCAGGAACCGCAAATTAGCATCTGCGCGCACACAGCCACAAAGCAGCCGAGCGTGGTAAGCGAAACGAAGTTAAAGGACCGATCCTGATTTCAAAACATTGTGTAGTCGTCAGAGTTTAGTTAGCCCAACTTGGTTGACGAGAGATTTCTAATAATGGGCCTGCGACTCAGAGAATCTTTTGCATCAGCTCTTAAAGGAGACGGCTGCTGCACGAATAATAATTCACGAAAACGAAGACTCTTGAGTCGAAATATGAAGAGAAATCTAAGAGGCTGCAATCGAAACGCTTCAGAAGGGGAGTGAGAGAAAGGAAGGAAAGAGGAGGAGGAGGATGGGATGGGGTGCGGAGGGAGGAGGTGGCGAGAGGGAGAATCGGTGAAAGGATAGCTCAGGTAATTTAGTAATGTCTTCGCTTTCTCCTCGGGTTTGCCTGAATTTCTAATTCTATCGAAGTTTCCAGTTTGCAATTTCTTTGGTGGAATAGTACAGGTCGAAGTCTTCTTTTCTTTTCGGAATCTTCATTTTCATTGAACTCTGGCTGCGGCAGCGGAAGAATATTAACGATGATTAACGCAGGGACATAAAGGAGTGGGAAATGCGAGGATGGGGAGGTGTCGTGGTGGTGAGGTGTCGTGGAGGTGAGGTGGCGTCTTGGTGAGGTGGTGGGAGATTTAAAAGAGGAGCCATTCGTTCAGGTGGACAGCGTCTGAAAATTGCCTTTAACTAAAACCTGTGAAGGCGCAGTCGTAAGCCATTTGGCTTCTAGACATTCGCCAAGAGCATGGACTCACATTCACATCATAAGAGGAAGCGTACGCAAACAACGTATTTTGCATATTACGACCTATACTCTCCCCACACCCTATTTACCTCCCCAAACCTATTCACTTCTCCCACTCTATTCAAACTCCCCAAACTCGATTCACCACCCCAAACCTATTCACCTTCCCCCTACCCTATTCATCTTCCTCCCACCCTATTCACCTCACCCAATCTATTGACCTTCCTTCCACCCTATTGGATGTTCAACTTTCTTCGCCAAAAGTCCCTGGTATATGTGAGTTTTTGGTTTTTAAAAATTGTTTGACTTTGTATTTACACAATATAAAATTTCGAATTTTCGTAATATATCGGAGCCCTGCTGAGTTTTAGTCCTTTGAAAAAAAAGTCTTCTAATTCCGTTATGTAACTCGTCCCGTTGGGCTACAGTAGGATATTAATTCTGTTAACGTCCTGTTTTTCATATAATTAATAATTCATATAATTGGAAAATCGTCTGTTCCTTTCCCGAATATATTTTTTCATAATTATTTGTTTTTCCTAGATTTCTTTCACCTTCTCTCACCTAAAAATCATGTGTATGTTGTCTAAATTCTCCGTATAACAAGGTCTATACTGTTGGGTTCTAGCTGCTTTGCACAGGTAGTGTTTTGCGAAATGGATACACATAGAGTCTTGGCCTATTTGTTTAAATTTGCTCACTCAGACGTAAGATGAGGACGCTAGATTGTGAGTGCGTACATCGTAGATCACCTTTCTCTCCTGGCTATAAACGAAGATGGAGTTTAATGAATGGTATAATTTCTATATAGAATTACTTATGACGCATCATAGGAAACTTATTTGGAGCCTGATGTAGTGGTATTACGTGTTATTCATGCGCTAGGGAGAGACTTTACTAAGCCAGTTTGGCTATGACTGGATATGATGCGGCTGAATCCACCCCTGTGTAAGAAACAGCAGGTTACTGGCGAGGGCCGTCCAGGATGATATCATCCGAGCCGTGTAGCATTCCTATGAAGCGAGCTCCTTTGTCAGTTCATTCGACGCACATGGATTGGTCTCACTTTGCCCAAACAACTCCCGCTGGATTTATTGTAGTTCAGTTTGCTCCCAGATATTTTGGAAAATTTCATAAAAATTTAAAAATTTCGTCTAGTTGTTCAAAATTCATTTATATTAACTGTATATATAATGTAAGGACGAGTACCAATAATAAACTCATTTTAGGCGTTCTTTACAAAAAGTAAAAAAAGAACGCCCTATGGTTAGGTGATGTCCGTCCGCATGTTTCCTCTGCGGAATTACTGGGCGGATGTTGATGAAATTTAATATTAGGACATAAGGGTTAAAATGTTTTACCGCGAATATAAGCCATGTTGAAATGAACTTCAATCACCCAGCAACGGAGGGTAGTTCATGCATATCGATTTACTCGGATATGACTTTTGGATTTTTATTAAAATTAGTCCAGTTATAGAGATTAACATCACTAACAATAATTATATATTGGCTATATTTTGTAAAAATTATAACATAGCCTCTAGTGGAATGATAACTTATCTAGTTTTACGGCTAATTATCACCAAGCTTAGAAAATGAGAAAAGAATGTGTTAGCAGTTTAGAGGCGTTGTTAGTTCGTCTGGGAGAAAAACAAATGAGGATTTTTTAGACACAATGGTAGAAGATGGGAGCATAATTACTGTAATAAGGGAGATGCAGAAGAAATTGGTTGATCCAATTTTGGAAGACAACTATATGTAACAATGTTATAGAAAGAAGGAATGCCAGGAAATAAGGAAATAAGAGCTAGGAAGAGGAAAGGCGTATTATAGGCACTATAAGAAAAGCATGGGTCTGAGGAAATGAAGCCTTGGATTAGACGGATTGGGTTGAGTGAGCCTTAAACCTACCGAAAGGTACATGCTAAGCTTCTGATTTTATTTGGCGATTATGTATAACAACGTCTTCTTTTACTTATAATGCAGCTAATTATACATCTTAATCTGCTCCACCATGAGGTAATGAAAATACAATTTGACACTAACAAACATATTATTACATTTTCTTCTCTTCCACTGTATTTAGCCGGCATCTATCATCCCCATTTGGAACAAATTTCCTGGAGAGAAATTTGTAGTTCCACTGCCAAGTGCGGTGCCCTCGATATCAATATGTTGATTTCGGGCTTTATGTTGGATAAATTTAATCGTAATTCTCCTCTATCACTTATATTATTCTATTTATATGCCTAGTTAACAGTACTGAAACTCTTTTCCACGAAATATGGTTGGGAATAATTTTGAAACGAGAAAAAAGTCTGCTATGACCGGGAATCGAACCTGGGTCTTCCACTTGCTGGGCGGATATTCTACCACTGAACTATCGTAGCAAATCAATTTTCTCGTTTCTGAACGCGGATATTTTCTTGTTTGGGACGGAACTAGCCAAGCTAGTATCAAACTGCCCCAACGGATGCCCTCGAAGAGATACATCGAAGAAAACTCCTCCCTCTCAAATGGTGAGATTGCCAAGCAAGAAATTGATGGAATAAAGTGATCCGAAGATCCTATGCAGACAGGCATAAGCTTTAAAGTGGGAAATAATTTTAAAATGAGAAAAAAGTGTGCTATTACCGAGAATCGAAGACCCGGGTTCGATTCCCGGTCATAGCAGACTTTTTTCTCGTTTCAAAATTATTCCCAAATTTACAGTTTATGCCTGTCTGCATAGGATCTTCGAATCACTTTATTCCATCAATTTTTCACGAAATATGGTGTTATAAATCCTCGGATTAATAATTGTACTTTTTTCCAAACATGAGGGTATGCATTAAGTTGCTTGACCTAAAAATCTTCGTAACCAGTTTGGCTGAATCTTCCCTTGGCATTGAAGTCATTTTGAAAATCAGCAAATTCCGCCCGCAAATCTTGGTGATTGTTTTCTACATCGGCCATAAATGGATTAATAACTCAATCATGCACTACAAGCTCATTAAAATCTTTAATCTAATGAACATGTCTTCCTTAACGGAATCAAGATGAGCTGAATAAAATTTCAACTCACTATTCAAAATATTCTCTCTATTACTGCATTGACGGAAACTGATGAAGTTCTCCACAGCAAAGGCTATTTTTAAAGAAAGTAAATTTGATCATGAAGTTGGTTCGGATAGTAAGTATATTGCACATATAGCATTTTTGCTCTCTGCTATGTGAGAAACCTGCAGCGTATATACGTATACGCGTATAGTAGGTCACTTCCTGAGAATGATCTACGAAAATGGCAGAGATCCTAAAAGCGGAAATGGAAGCAAGTGGGAACTATATTTTATACCGTTAACCTAGTAGACTCCCGATTGTCAAACCTCTTTGTGAAGTTGTCCTTTACTAAAACCCGCTCTGTGTAACAATATGGGTAGACCACTAGAGTATGGCAATAATTATCTCTCAAATATTCTCAACGCTTTCTGGGGGACGCCCTCATTGGGAACCACTGATTTAGATGGACCAATTTATGAAATAATTGGAAAGATTCACTCTGCATATTTTGTGGGAGTGATAGTGACGAGTTAAGGTTGTTAGAGAAAAAGTTCTGAATCAGTAAAAAATGACCGCATTTAGGTGGAAATGCAAGAAATTTACAAATGCTGAAAATATCCGAATATGGCAATTGTCGAAAAAACCGCCAAAATGCTGAGGACTGAACATGAAAATAACTGAAATTACGCGGAAAATCGAAGAAGATTGAGAGGAATTAAAAAATTGAAAGATGAATGCGACGAAAACCTCTCGAGAAAGAAAACTCGGGAAATATAGTAGATGGAGGTGGAAAGCGAAACCAAGGCAGAGGAATAATAAAGAAAAATGAAGGTATTGGGTCAAAGAAGGAAGACTGCAGGAGGAGAACTAGCGGAACGGGGTATTTGAAGGCACCGGTAGCTTATGTCTTTGGTCCGGTATCGCCTTCCTCCGCAACCTTATCCTTTAAAGATGGAGGGAATAGATGATGGGGATAGAGATAGGGGATAGGTGGAGGCGATAGAGGGTTAGATAGATAATTCTCTTTATTCGAGGAGGAGCCTGTAACCTCTAGAGGGCGCGTCCCCGGGTGGCGGATAGGGGAATGCTCTACAGATATGTAAGGTAGGAGGGAAATAAAATACCTCCCGCGGACCAACAGGCAGCAGCGTCTGTTCTCCATATTAGGGGCGGCTGCAAACAGCGTCTGTTCCCCATGTTAGGGGCGGCTGAATATATAGGCGGAAGGCAATGGGAAACCACCGCCACAATATATCCCATGTAGAGGCATCATGACGGAGTCTTCTCTTGTTAAATATTCCGGAGGCAAAATGGTCCCCCGCTCGGATCTCCGGGGGGGACAACACGAGAGGTTCCGTTTAACACAAGGAAGGAAGGATGCTGGAAAGAAGTTGAGAATTGGCACGTGGAATGTTAGAACACTCCTACGAGCAGGGAAGTTGGAAAATTTAAAGAAAGAGATGAAAATAAATAGAATGGATATGATTGGCTTAAGTGAAATGAGATGGGAAGGAAGAGGGGAAATAAAAAGTGATGACATCACAGTGTACTATTCAGGAGGTACTAGAGGAACGAATGGAGTAGGGGTAATTTTGAATAAGGAAATAGCAAATTGTGTACAGAGGGTGATATTTGTAAATGATAGAGCAATTGGTCTTAGAATAGGAATGCACCCGAAAGATCTACTGTTGATACAAGTTTATATGCCGACCAGCCAACATGAAGATGAGGCTGTTGAAGAAATATACGAGAAGATAGAAAATATTATGGAGGAGGAAGGTAAAAACTGTTGCAAGATAGTGATGGGCGATTGGAACGCTGTGGTAGGAGAGGGAAGAGAAGACCAAGTAGTAGGAAAATTTGGACTAGGGAAAAGAAATGAAAGAGGTGAAAGACTTGTTGGGTTCTGTAAAGAGAAGAGGATGTTTATATCAAATACTTGGTTTGAAAATCATAAGAGAAGGCTATACACGTGGAAATCACCAGGAGATGGAGCCAGATATCAAATAGATTATATTCTAGTGGAAGAAAGATATAGAAATGGAGTAAAAAAGGCATATGGACTTCCAGGAGCAGACATTGACAGTGATCATGTGCTCCTCATGGCCGAAATAAAACTAGCCTTGAAGAAGGTTAAGAAGGCTAAGATAGTTAGGAAATGGGATTTAGAGAATATAGCCACAGTAGGAAAAGAAAGAATAGGAGAAAAATTAGCTCAGGCAATCAAAAGAGAAAACGTGTCGGAGGAAAATGTGGATGAAGCATGGAATAGGATAAAGAAGGCTATAAGGAAAACAGCAGAACAGGCTATTGGGTTTTTCAAAGGAAAAAGAATAAAAAAGCCATGGGTGACAAAGGAAATGATAGAAAAGATGGAAGAAAGAAGGCAATACAAAAGCAGGACTGATGAAGATGGAAAAAGGAAATACAGGAAACTGAATAATGAACTAAGAAGAGAAACCCAAAAAGCAAGGGAGAAATGGCTAGAGGAGGAATGCTCAGATATAGAAGATCTAGAGAGAAAAGGAATGTATGACTTGATGTATAAGAAAGTAAAAAATGTAACGTGGGATAGATGGAGAACAAGTGCATGTGTGAAAGAGATTGCAAGTAAAGAAGATAAAGTTCTATATAAGGAAGAGGAGGTCCTTAATAGATGGAGAGAATACATGGAGGAGTTGTACAAATCAAATGAAAAACCAAAGGATCTCCGTATTGAAGAGCAGGATGAAATAAATAATGACGAAACAGGGGTTTCGATATTGAAAATAGAGGTGCTACAAGCAATAAAGGATATGAAGAATGGGAAGGCAATGGGGGTAGATGAGATACCGATAGAATTATTTAAGTGTCTTAATGAGGAAGGACTGGAAGAAATAGTGAAGTTGTGTAATGCAATCTATGACAAGGGGATGTGGCCAGAGGATTTCGTCAAAACAATTATGATTCCAATTCCGAAAAAGCAAGGAACAAGAAAATGCAGTGAACACAGAACAATCAGTTTAATTACACATGCAGCAAAGGTTCTACTTAGGGTTATGAACAGGAGACTAATTAGCAAAATGGAAGAAAATGTTGCAGAGGAACAGTTTGGATTTAGAAAGAGTAGAGGTACAAGAGATGCAATAGGATTGATAAGAATGAGTGGAGAGAGATATATAGAAAGGGGTAAAGGAATTAGTCTGTGCTTCATAGATATGGAGAAGGCATTCGACCGAGTGAACTGGGAAAAACTGATGGAAATACTAAAAGCAAAAAAAGTAGACTGGAAAGATAGAAGGTTAATTAAAGAGCTGTATATGAAACAGAAAGCAGCTATGAGGATAAAAGATGCACAGACCGAATGGTATGATTTAGGAAGAGGAGTAAGGCAAGGTTGCTGCTTATCGCCAACCCTGTTCAATATATATGCTGAAGAAATGATTGACAATGGAATAGGGAATGATAAAGGAATTAGTATTGGGGGTAGAATAATAAATTGTATAAGGTTTGCTGATGACATGGTAATTTTGGCAGATGAAACGAGGCATATTCAGGAAATGGTTACAAAGCTAGAAGACAGGATGATGGAATATGGAATGAAAATGAACATAAAGAAAACAAAGGTGATGAGAATAGGGGATAGAGAGATTATGAATGTGTCAATAAAGGATGGAAGAGTGGAGCAAGTAAAACAGTATAGATATTTGGGAAGCATGCTAACTGAAGACTGGAGAAGTGAAAAAGAAATAAGAACAAGAATAGCAATGGCAAAAGAAACATTTAATAATAAAAAACGGGTACTATGTGGTAAAATGGATTTAAATCTGAAGAAACGTCTTGTGAAGTGCTATGTTTGGAGTGTATTGCTTTATGGGTGTGAAACATGGACGCTAAAGAAAAGAGAGAAAGAAAGACTAGAGGCATTTGAAATGTGGGTGTGGAGGCGGATGGAGAAGGTTAAGTGGACGGATAGGATAAGGAATGAAGCAATACTAACAAGGGTGAATGAGAAGAGAAGATTACTTGAAACAATTCAGAGGAGGAAAAGTAACTGGTTAGGGCATATCTTGAGAGGAGAAGGTTTACTATTGATGGTGTTGGAAGGATCAGTAGAAGGGGAAAGGAAAAGGGGACGTAGAAGAATAAAAATGTTTGACGATCTGAAAGAAAGGGGAGGGTATCAGGAAATGAAAGAAATGGCAAGGAACAGAAATGAGTGGAGACAACGATGGTGCCAGGGACCTGCCTAGAGGCAGAACACCTCATGATGATGATTCGAGGAAATTTGGATCATAAGGTCCATTCTTACATTTACAATATCATATCATGAATATTTAAAAGAAAGTACTAAAATAAACAGAATATAAAAATATACAAAATATAAAGTATATAAGTGAAGACAGATTTAAGTTTGTGGGGAAAACTAAATCAGACCTGTAATTCTTAGTAAAAACCACGAAGGAAAACACCCACCGGGGAAAATGTTTGAAAAACATACATAGTGGATACATGGCTTTCGGTGATCCACCGCGTCTGCTGACTTGTGATGACAACAGTTTCGTTTCCATTTCAGAAAACATCTTCCGGTCGAAGTGGTGTCCATAGGTATGAACTTTCCCAACCTCCTGGCGGTTGGTTCCTTCGCATTTCCAGCTGGGCTTCTAATGCGGGTCTGCGTCTGTTTACACTATTGTCATTTTTCTCTTCCTTAGCCCCTTGTACAAAGAGGCATCAACCCCTCCCTACAAGCGGGAACGCTTGTTGCCAGGGAGGGTTTCTAGCGAATCAAGGCTGGCGATGGGTCACTTATAGTGGTCCCACCACCTAACCCTGATATCGCCCAGCAGTTGCACCTCTTTGTGCCTCAATTCCTTGGACATCCTCGGCAGGAGGACGTCCAGGGATTCCACGTTTCCGTCTAAGCGCAACCGGCCGACACTGTCGTGATGTCCATAGGGAAGCTGTATATGTTCCAACACCCATGGGTGTTGGCAAATCCCGTTACCTGCTTTGCTATAAACGGGGAACGATGTTGTATAAACGAGTTCGGTTGAGCAATTTGCCTCGAAAGTAGTCCCTCACACCAAGCGGGGTCGCTTGGTGGGTGGGAGGGTTTTCTTCGAGTCTAGGGTAGAGATGGGTCGCTTATAGCGGTCCCACCACCTAGCCCGGATCTCGCCGAGCGCATCCACCTCACGGTGCTGGAAGTATGCCACCTTCGCGTAGAATTTCCTGGATATCCTCGGCAAGAGGACGTCCAGTGATTCCACGCTCCTGTCTTCGTGCAACCGGCTGACAGACTCGTATCGGGTACGACTGAGTAACAGCCGGAGTGCGAAGTTCTGCACGACCTGGATCCTGTAAAGGGAGGTTTTGGACACTCCGGACTAAACCGGAGCTGCGTAGGTCAAGATTGGCGGTACGCAGCTCAGGTATAGGCGTCTTTTAGTGTCAGCCGACAACAAATGCGGGCTCAGGATGGGGCGTAGCCTCATAAAAGCCCCGAGTGCCTTGCGGCGGACGCTCTCTACCTGAGACTTCCAGATAAGTCTCCGGTCCAACACAACGCCAAGGTAGGTGACCTCTTGGCTCCAGGGGATTACCTCCCCCATCACCGACAGGTCGACTCCAGGCGGCGCTCCCCTTCCAGGGTGGAAGATGACCGCTCCTGTCTTGGAAGGGTTTACAGCAATGCGCCAGCGACAATACCAGGTTGATGTCCATAGGATTTTTTTGCCCGGTATATATGTGTGCAGCGGCTGGCAATAGAGAGCTGTGATTGGGTCTCGGGTCTGGAGCACTGCTACAATTGCTTTCACGGCATCTCCGCCTTAGGGACTCTCATTTTGGTAAGGATCGCCTTGCCTCTCGTAGAATGCACTAGCACAGGCGCACACATTCATACACACGCATAGACGTCGATATCACTTAAATATATCGCGACGACGGTTTAGAGTGTCGACCGGGTAGAACTAATAACTGATTCCTTTCTAAACATTCAGCGATATTTTGCTTCTTTTCCTTCTCTTCAATTTCATACTCCCAAGCAGATCCAGACTTGACGTTTCCCTCTGTTTGTAATTGCGGCATAGTAAATTTAATGATTTAAAGAGTTACCTCAGCGAATGAGAATTTTCCAAGTTCTATAGAATTGACCAACAAGTTTTGAGAACCATCTGGATAAAATTCGAAACAAACTGAAAAACAGTCCAAATTCCTCAGTGATTCCTATCTTCCAATTCTTAATCATATGATTAATTATGAATAGATAATTCTTCTGGTTTCGTATTGCGTTCTTTTCACACCCACGAGAAATTGTTTTCAATTTTCATGTTACTACAGGAACATGGGTTAAAAGATGTTTCTAAAAGTGCAAAAATGGATAAAAAATCAAATATGGGCGCATACGGACGCGTACTTGTATTGCGCAGATGGTGTAACTGCAGCTGAGGAATAGGATTTCGATTGCTTTCAAAATTTCTGAAATTTGACCCGTTATCGTCTTTCGCTAAATAAACCGCATATATTATCATTTATGTTGAATCGAGTAATTCATGTAGAAGGACAGTTGAAGGAAACAGTTTGTTAATTATAAGCGTTGCATGCTGATTTTCATGAAAATTCACGCAGGTGCAGAGGGCTCATTAGATGCATTCTATTTTTCCTTAGAAATTACATATTTACTTTCCGTTTTGACCACTCAATGGAACATCATATTGAATAATTACTTAGTTAGCTGGTTTCGCTGTAACATTGCATCAAGCCGCCAATTAATTGCTGTATTTTAATAACTCCGTGTCCTGTTTTCATGTCTATAGCCATTTCTTCTAGCATCTGGCTCAAATTTATACCGCATTATATTATTGTAAGACACTTTCTCTGAAATTATTCCTTTTATCTCCTTTGGATTAAACAAACGCCTAAATTGCTCATTTTATCTTTCTCATTATAATTCTTATCTTCTTTTCCTTAGCATTGTCCTACAACTTCACGAACATTCGCATGAACGGCCACCGCAACAGCGTTCATGCGAACAATCACAACTTAAAATTTAATGATTGCTTCACGGTGAGGGCCATTCGCGCTCTCCCCGATAATGCTTCGGCTCCCGAACTCCGTCAGTGGGAGCTTGCACATATCCATCTTCTAAACACCTTTACTCCCCCTGGCCTCAACCTTCGCTAGCATTTAATTCTTATTCTGCCATTCCCCAACCCCCTCCGTATCATCCAATCCCCGAATTTTCCGCACTACCCTTCCACCCCATGTCCCCATCCAATGTCACTGCCACTGCTCTCTCCTGTGTCGACGAAGGTATCACTCCAGAAAGCTTCCGTGTTTTTTGTTTTTGTGTTTGTTTTACGTGTCACTTCGACACCCCCAGCAGCTCGCCAACCTGAATTCATCTTATTGGTGAGTGCACACTGGGCTTCCTTATCCCAACAACGTGTTACCATCCATTTATCTCATTTATCTTTCCTCTTCCGTAAGCATATATATTAGGGTGGTCCTTAATACGGGGAAAAAACAATTGTTTAATTTTGAATAAGGGCACCAACCTATCTTGTTTCAATATTTAAAAAAGTAATATTCCCAAAATTTGGTAAATTTTAGATGAAATTTAGAGGTTGCTACCAAAGTTTGAAACATTAAGTTTTCTTTATTTTAAACGAAATGCAATACAGTACAAAGCATATGAAATTTAGAGTTGGTAATTTCCATGCTACATTGTCACATGATGAACATAACAATACTGATACAGTAGTATATTAATTGTTTGTGGCAAGTGTTCCCTTCGCAAAGTCTGGATATCTCTTCCGATGATAGCTGACAACCTGCAGAAGAAATTGCTTTTGCTGTTCACCCTGGGTGTGTAATCGATTGTATTCCTCGATCAGGGCAACTCCGTGTTCTGCCGTATCGTTAATGCAATTAATGGACCTGATGCACTTTTATGTGGCAATGTAGTTCCCACCAGAAGCCCAGAGTTCGGGATCCAATTCTGTGAATTTCGAGTCAAGACCAAGTATGTCGAAAAACCTGACACAAAATAGTCCAAATCTTTCTCCAAGATACTATCCAGATCGACTGTCACTCTCTTTGAGTGGTCCTCATTACCATCACTTTGGAGAGCTTGAATCAATTTGGCTTTTGTATCTATTGATACTTTTTTATCAAAGAAAGCAAGGGCAACCAGCTCTTCGCTGAGGTACCACAAATGACGAGCAAGCTTCTTCAGAGCAGCGTTGGCAAATATTGAGTTTGTAGTCTTGTACTGTTGGAGGTTCTTCAACAGCATAAGGTAATTTAAAGACGCAGCAGTTGGAAGTGCAGCTTGAAACCATTCGTTCAAATAGAATCTCAAAACGAAAATTGTTATGTACCTTATCCCAGCTTCCTCTTTTTTCTTCAATGGAAACTGTGCCTTGAACATCCACAGTTTGATAGCATAAATGGCTTTGGCCATCCTACGAGCCTTATGCATTGTACCAGAAGCAAGAAATCTAATTCCACGAGAAGGTTCACTTCCAAGGAAAGTGATAGAGATTTCCAGGAGTTCTCTGTAATCATCGCGAGGTTTCTGCTGGTTCAGTTGGTCTGTAGCAATAGTGGTTATTTCGTCTTTAATATCGGCAACGGCACTGGAAGGGAACTCATCATCAGGTGCAGTTTTGTATTCGGACTTATTCAGTGACATCCAATGAGCTTGAAATCGCTTGAAGATTAGTATTTCTGGGCTCGCTGTTGGACTTGCGATGACAGAGAAGGCAGCTTCCAGTACCAGCTCCAATATGTGGTGCCTGCAAGGAATGTAGAGAAGGTTCTTGTCTAATTTCTGTTCAATCCAAAGACATGCTCCATTTTTTCTTCCAGTATTTGACGCAGTAGTGTCAAAACACATTCCTTTCACTTTCTCTGCTAGATTTCACAGTTCCAATGTTTCAACAACAGCCTTGCCCATTTCCAATCCAGTTCCAGCCGCAATATTTGGACCACCGAGAAGTTGTTCTACTCCATCACCTGTGACTTGAATAGGAAGGCGATCAAATACTTCCTTTTTGGTAAGATATGGTAGCAGCTTGCCATCCCAATCCACAACTAGCGGAACTGTTGGATTAAATTGAGAGATTATTTGTTTAGCTGTTGCTTCCCTTTGCTGAATGAGACTTAAACGAACTGAGGAACGATTTACGATTGTTTATAAAGGTTCTATAACGTTCTGAAACGCTCTAGACCTGATATGGACTATTACATAACACAAAGAGTGCTCCTGCAAGTGGACTTACGCAGGATTTCTGAGGGATACATCTGAAAGGTTATATCTATTGCAGTATTGCGTAACATTGAGCAATGGGTGCTGCATCACAATTTTCAATACTAAGTATCTACAATTCACAATTCAATTCAAATAAGTTTAAAATTTTAACTAATTTAAAAATGAGTGCGCCTATGTTTAGCATTGTGATATATTGCGATTTTTCAGATCTTGGTAGCGACCCCTAAATATTATTCAAAACTAACCTAATTTTACCAAAGATATTTTTTTCATAATGGAACAGATTCAAATTGTTCCCCCTCAGTTTTCCAAAACTAAAAAATAAGGACCACCCTAATATATATATCTTATTAATAATTAATTAATATTAATTCATATTAATAATTATAATAAGATTACCTAATAATTAAATTATTTAATAATATTTACGACACGGGATAGTGGCCTCGGGATTTCCTAGAAGTAACAATGATCCCTCTAAAGAAAAAGCCAATAGCAATGCAGTGTAAAGACTACAGAACGATAAGCCTTCTGCCACACACTTTGAAGATCATCACGAGGATTCTTAATAAAAGGCTGGAGAAAAAGGCAGAAGAAATGCTAGCGGAAGATCAAATCGGTTTCAGACATAGACGAGGAACTAGAGATGCTATAGAGGTAGTTAGAATCATATCAGAAAGGGCAATTGAGTACAGTCAAGATATCTGCGTATGATTCGAAAGTTGGCAGACGGCCTTTGTTAGAGTCAATTCGGTAAGGTTTTTTCCCTTTACTGCTAATTCTCGGCGTTGCCAGTTCGTGCGAAATCCAGATTTTAGTCGTTTTTGGCATAATTACTCACTTAAATACCTAAAAAAGGATAGGAAATTAACAAAATGAGTAATAAAATAAACTAAATACTATTTTAAACCGAAAAATCGACTTTTTTGCATGGTTAAACAATAGTTTCGTCCCAACCAAGAAAACATCCGCGTTCAGAAAAGTGAAAGTTGATCTGCTACGATAGTTCAGTGGTAGAATATTCGCCCGGCAAGTGAAAGACCCGGATTCGATTCCCGGTCATAGCAGAGTTTTTTCTCGTTTCAAAATGATTCTCAATAGTTACTGCGTTTTTATCTAAATTTCCGCCGCATTCATATTTGCATATATTTCGCAGTCTATTCTCTGATATGACACGAACATTTTTCTGTAGCTTTCAAAAGTGACCCATAAGCCACACGTATCATTAAAAGGAACATGTAATGCAATTCATTGTTGTTAAAAATTATATAATACCGAGCGAGGCTCCCACATTCTGCATTAGTACACGAAATTTTCACTCTCTTATTAACTTACGTACTATTAGGAATAGTTAGGTAATATATCCATATAAAATGGTCACAAAAGATTAAAGTTATTTTTGAATATCTTCATTGGTTTTCGAGATATAGGATTTTACATTTGAGCCTAGAAACTTCTGCCGCCTCGTCGGAACTTTTTCGCATGCCACGAAACGTTGGCCAAAGAGGCTAATTTTCCAATCTAATTTGGGGACTTGTTTACACCGATGAGTCATGTGTGAATGTTGGGATTTCAGTAAGCAAAGCTTGTCAAGAAACGACAGTTCGGAGTTCTTGACAGGCGTTTTTGAAGTGTTTAAGCAGAGGACTTCTGGAGCCTACAGGCCGCAGAGCTCGTTTCGCATTAGTTCATGCTGGAAACGAGAATGGTTTTGTTGAGGGATCTTTTCTTCATCGTCTTCTTCGTTTCAAAATATTTCATCGGAATCTCCGGTCGAGAGCCCTCCGTGGGATCCTCATTTACCAAGCAGGGGTTTGGCTGTTCATACTAATGCGATTTAAATAAATCGTACTTTGTTTATACTCGTCGCGCTAACGCAAATTGCGCGCCTCTTGGAGGCTCCCTGTACATTTGAGAGAAATGTTAATTTGACGTTTTCTTAATCGTTTGATATTTTTTGTATGTATACCAAATTTTGTTTCGATTGGATAAAATTTGGAAATTAGCGCAATGCGCCAACACAAATTGCGCTGTAACTATAAGGGTGGTATTCTATAAAAACTATTGGCATTCGACTCTAAGTTAAAGTGTACATGCACACGAAGTTTGGTAAAAATCAGACAACCGAGATAGCAGTTATCGTAGAACAAACAAACTAACAGACAAAATGCACATGGAGAGACCTCGCTTCGCTCGGTCAATCACCGTACAGGGAAGCAGTTCGAAACCAACGGACTACGAATATAACTTCGTAAAATCCAGGCTTCTGAGAGCCTTTCGAAGAATCAATCTAAAAGTGCTCGCGTTACAAATATGACAGGTCGCAAGGAAAATCCTGCCCCGCACCCTGCCCCCCCCTTACGGGACCTCGCCCTTGTCGTGGCAAATCCTCCTTTCCATTCTCCACTTGGAGAAGGCAGCTACTCCCTTCTATCACTTACTTGTGCCCATCGACGCCTCTTCCTTCCTATCTCCCTTCCCCTTCCTCTCTCCCTCCCCCTTCCTCTCTCCCTCTCCCTTCCTCTCTCCCTCCCCCTTCCTCTCTCCTTCCCCCTTCCTCTCTCCCTCCCCCTTTCTCTCTCCCTCCCTCCGCCACTCTCCTCTCCTCAAATGCTGTGGATTCCGACAGAGTGGCGATTCCTCTCCACCGATCGCCTTCTCACGAGCAGCCAACAGGCCGTTATGAACCGTATCGCATAGCTGCTACGGAGTCGTTCGGTGAGAAGTGGGTGATGGGGAGGGGAAGGTATTGAGATAGAGAAAGATTTGGGAAGGAGGATAAAGAGAAAGATAGGGAAAGGTTAGAAAGAGAGTGAAAAGGGAGAGGTTTAGAGATTTAGATAGATAAAGGGAAAGGGCGTGCCGAGAGAGAATGATGTGGAGTGCATCCTATTGGAGTTTGCAGATGGTATGAAGTAAAAGGCGGAAAGAAAATGGGAGTAAATAGTTAAAGAGAATGGAGTGAGGGTGAGGAGGAGGAAAGAATGGAGGGAGGGTGAGGAGGAGGAATGATTGGAGGGAGGGTGAAGAGTAGGAATGAATGGAAGGATGGTGAGGAGGAGGAAAGAATGGCGGTGGAAGAGGAGGAAGATATGGAGAGGGGGGGCAGGTGAGTGAGAGTGCGTTCCAATTCATGCTATGCATATACATTACTTATCCTTTTGGGAGGAAAGGGATAGGAGAGAGAGAGTGAGAGTGAGAGGTGGATAGCTTGAGGAAGGGAGAGAGAGGTTCCTTCACGCTCCTTCGACTCCTCACTGAGATCCCTCTAATTGAACCATCTCATGGCGCTTGGAACTTGCAATCTGTATAATGGGACTTTCTCCCCCGCACCCTTTCACCCCTCCCGAACTCTCCCCTTGTTCTCCTCCTCCCCTTCCTTCCATGGTGATCGCAACCACCCAACGGACCCCGTCGTCCGAGGGTTCGTCACGAATGTTCCCCAAGAGGATCTGCCATTTAATGAACCGGAAATTATACTCGGCGTGATTCTGAGGGTTAACTAAAGAGATGATCCGACGATACGGCCTTAAGTATCTTCGACTGTATCATTCGAACGATGTGAATTGATATGTTTGAAAGGAATTTACAATTATGCACTATGTTGTTATCCTTTTTAAATTATATAAATCGAAATTTCCTTATGTTACGACCATATCTCTTAACGACAAACTTTATTTGAATGGAATCGGCAGAAGCAATTTTTCTCTTGTCCGACGATTGCACCTATTTAAGAGTAGTACATCTTTATGTAATAACAACAAATCTCATTCTGCCAATAAGTGTTTATGATTTTACGAATTAGTGCGAGTTACTCAAGAATGGTCTGTAGGATTTCGATGAATCATCCACCAGAGAGTGCTAATCTTTGCAGGTTTTAAACGAGTATCCGTCCATGAGAGGGACATAAGCTTGATTCCAAAAGATTTTACTTTCTCTACTTGACCAACATGTGAATGAGTGCAAGATATTTTTCATTTGCATTTAAGAAATTGTTTCAACGGATATACGAGCTTGGAGCTTGTTAAAATAGATAAAATTTATTTATCCAGACAATAAAACTTGAATTAGTTTTGATTTCTCAAAAAATAGATTATAAATCCGAAATAACGTGGAATGTTAGACTATTCAAAAAAGAAAAATTATCGCTGCTATTACCGTACATTATTGCCACTTTGGATAAGGAATAATAATTGTTCTTTCCTTCCATGAATCGACCAACTAACAAACTATAATTGTTAATAGCAAACAAAAACGCAGTATGTAAACAAGAATTCACTTTACAAAGAAAGATATTAAATTTCTTAATTATGACCGTTAGTAAAGGGAATAAATCAGAGCTGGCCATTCCTATCTCTATTAATTTTAAGCAGCACGGATTTCACTACAGGAGAGTCTTTCCTACTTTTGGTGTTAATTAAAAGGAATATTAATTATTTTTATATGCATTTAAAAAGTCAAACGTAAATTGATGGAGAATTAGAGATTTTTAGTTATTGTTTTTAACTGGTTTATTTTCATCTCCTTATTTCGGGAAACAAATTTTGTACGACATTGTTAAATAAGTATTATTGCAAGGGAGGGCTAAATGAATTAATGTTCGAAAATCATAGTGAATATTAGATTTTAATATGAAGGATATCAGTACAATTGATACTATTAGAACGAAAGAACTTGTTTATCATATATGAAAATACAAAAGAAAATACGTTCAAATTTGTAAGAAGTATTATACATTAATAAAATAATGATAGAGCTTCCCTGCTGAGCCCACCAGTCTCACCGTGTCCTTTAAATTCCCCAAATAATATTCCTCGAGCCTCTATCTGCTGACCAATTCGTGGTCTTATCGGGAACTAAAGATCCTCTTTCGTATTTATCTCCTTCTGCTAAAGACTATTTAGTAGTTTTTAACTTTATTAGGTTGCTATTTTGAAGTAACGCTCTGTTACACCTCGAACTTTATTATATTATATTATATATTATTATAACGATTTTCCATGCAACAATTCCGTAGATAATGCGTGCGACCTTAACAGCGCTATAAACCCGACGTTAAGTAACAGTAGAATACATTCCAAGCGTAGAAATAGTCGACATAGTAGGAAGGATAAGGAGGCAGTAAATAATAATAATTATAATCTTAATAATAATAACAGTAATAATAGCTCAGTAGAGCGCGAGGAATCGTTACGTAGTCATAGCGAGAAATTAAAAATCATTACGGTTAATTGTCGCAGCATTCGCAGGAAGGAGGCCGAATTTGAACATCTTATTCGTAGTCTGCGTGCTGATGTAGTTATAGGCACTGAAAGTTGGCTTACGGCAGACATAGCCAGTCAGGAGATCTTTCCTCGTGACTATAGCGTATTCAGAAAAGATCGATGTATCCGGTCGGGAGGTGGAGTCTTTATAGCAGTTAGCAATAAATACGAAAGTTACCCAATACAGATTAACGACGACGAAGTCGAAAGTGTTTGGTGTCGTGTGAAAGGAAGCGACTCAAAAACTATAAATATATGCGCTTTTTATAGACCCCCAAATGCGAGCGTGGAAACTATTCATTCTCTGGAGAAACAAGTGGCGACGCTAAATTCGTCTAATAAAGATAAAGCCATTATAATCGGGGGCGATTTCAATCTTCCGTCAATAGATTGGAGGCATAATTGCTTTTATCCCGGAGGTAGAGAGCGTGAATCGTGCGAGGCGTTACTAGAAACTTTCGGTAAGCACTCATTGTATCAATTAGTGAGATTTCCCACGAGATTTAATAATATATTAGATTTATTTGTTACTAATCTTCCTGAGCGTATGAATAGAGTATCTGATGCTGAGGGAATAAGCGATCACAAGGCAGTTTACGTGGAATTTCAGTTAATTATTGAGAAACAGGTTAAGGCTAAAAGAAAACTTTATGTATTCGCCAAAGCCGATTTCACAAGATTTAGGTCTTTTCTGCGAAATAAATATACTAATTTCTGCAATTTAACCGATAGTGCAGACGCGGAGGAATCCTGGTGCATGTTCAGAGATATGATGCGAGAGTGTACAGATAAATTTATTCCGAGCAAACTGAAGCGTGATAGTGCAGAACCTAGATGGTACAATCAGGAAGTAAGAAGCGCTCTCCGACGTCAAAGAAAACTCCACTCTCGCGTAAATAACACATCCTCAACAGCTACGGTCGAACAGATTGCAATAATAAGGCATCAATACAAGGAGGCGTGCTCCATAGCCAGAGTAGCAATGCGTAATGCGTTTAACAATTATAATAAGAAGGTTTTACAGGAAAACTTGAAAGAGAACCCAAAAGCATTTTGGTCTTACGTCAGGGAAGTTCAAGGTAGGGGCCCCACTATTGCGTCACTGCGGTCGGAAACGGGAAACGTAGTTCACGATAGTATGGATAAAGCAAACCTATTAAATCATCACTTTCAGAAAGCTTTTACTCGTAATGACGATGAATGTGAAACCCCTATTCCTATGCGTCAGGGCGATTCGATGGAAGATTTGGTATTTTCGGAAAATGGCATCGCGCTCCAACTTCATTCAATTAAGCCAAATAAATCTCCTGGACCGGAGGAAATTCCCGCGCGTGTAATGAAAGAATTATCTGCTGAAATCGCGCCGTATTTGAAAATTATATTCGAGAAATCCATTAGAGAAGGAGTAGTTCCTAAAGATTGGAAGGTGGCACATGTTACGCCCATCCATAAGAGTGGCGACAGAGAGAACCCCGAAAATTATAGGCCGATATCCTTAACTTCATTATCGTGCAAGATACTTGAGCACATAGTCTTTAGCTCTGTAATGCGCTATTTAGATAGTCATTCATTACTTAGCGGATGCCAACACGGATTCCGGAGAGGTAGATCATGCGAAACGCAGCTCGGCCTGTTCGTGGACGATTTGTTGCGATGCGGAGAGAAAAATACTCAGGTCAATGCCATATTCATTGATTTCAGGAAGGCGTTCGATAAAGTATCTCATAGGAAATTAATTGCGAAGTTAGGACAATGTGGTATCAATTCGAAAGTTGTCGGTTGGGTGAGAGACTTCCTCTCGAATAGGGAACAGATAGTTGTCATCGATGGGAAATACTCGTCCCCCGTTAAAGTTGCTTCGGGTGTTCCTCAGGGAAGTGTATTGGGCCCTCTGCTCTTCTTAATCTATGTAAATGATATGTGCTCCTTTGTTCGTAGTAAAATTAGGCTTTTCGCCGATGACACCGTTCTATATAAAGAAATAAAAAATCAGGAGGACCATCAGTCTCTGTGTGAAGACTTAAGAGCCATTTCAGCGTGGTGCAAAGAATGGCAAATCGAAATTAATTATACTAAATGTGCCGCAGTCACGTTCTGGAAAAGTAAGAACAAAGATTTACGTTTCGAATATAAAATAGATGAAATGAGTATTCGACAAGCTGAGTATGTAAAATATTTAGGAGTAACCATTTGTCGAGATCTTTCGTGGGACATGCACATTCGTCGAGTTATAGGCGCGGCCAACAAGAAACTGGCATTCATAGGTAGAAAAGTACGGAACACTACCGAGAAAGTACGCGAAACATGCTACTTATCACTGGTAAGACCACAAGTGGAACACGCAGCGAGCATATGGGATCCGTACGAGAAGGGACACATAATTCAACTAGAAAGAGTACAGCGCAGAGCAGCCAGATTTGTAAAACAAAAGTACGAACATAAGGAAAGCGTCACCTCTTTATTGAGCGATTTGAACTGGGTATCACTGGAGGAGCGTAGATTGCACTCAAGGTTGAAACTTCTAGAGAAATATAGGTCAGAATGTCTAAAAGAGGAGGTAGTGGGAATAATTGTGGCACCGACGTATATAGGTAGAAATGATCGAGACGATAAAATACGTGAGATCGATTGTAGGACGGAGCGTTATCTAGGCTCGTTCTTTCCGAGGACAATAAGAGATCACAATAGGAAATTTCGAATTGCGTTAGACAATCTTTAGGTAGGATTTGGTGCATTGCACCCCCTGCCACCCACCAACTTGGTGAATTGCAGGGTAACTTGTAGATGTAGATGTAGATATCCATTCGTCGTGTATTCAACGGGCAACCACACTGGTAATAATATGGCCTTAATAATAATGTCAAGCAGCGAGTGTTTGTTTGTGGCAGCAAATCTAAAACTTTCTCTCAATTGAAATATACCGCGAAATATTCGAATCGAATCACTCGGTGTGCAACGCAAAGGAGTCGCGAACCAGTTTTAGCAGGGCCACTGAATGAAGTTTCCAATTCTCGGTGGACATATTTTTTATTATATAAATATAAAAGTAGGCATCAGGGGATACAATAAACTACAAATTATGACTTTTACGAAGCCATCGTAAAAAGTATTTATAGATTATTCAGAGTTACTAGCAGAGAACTCTTATAAATCTGAATTTTTTTATGGTGACTGTTTTAAATTATCGCGGGTGCTTTATTTCTTGTGAAAATACCAATGCCGACCAATGATGAAGGGTATGTGGACACATTATAGAAAATTTACCTTTTATTTAAGTCGGATTGGATTTTTTGAAGACAAAAACGTGGCCTTAGGAAATAAAGGTGACAAATCTGTCCGTATATATATATATATATATATATATATATATATATATATATATATATATATATGGATGTCAACAAGGTGTTGGGATGAGGAAACCCAGTGAACACTCACCAATCAGACGACTTCAGGTTGGCGAGGCCCCGGGGATGTCGAAGCGACACACGTAAAATAACACAAAAACACAGAAACATCACAAACGTAAAGCTTTCGGAACTACTCCTTCTTCAGCTACAGAGAAAGAACTCTTTCTTTAAAGAAGGGAGTGATTTTAGGCGTAGTAGAAAGTGGTTTGTGTCTATGATGAAGGATGGGATTTGACGGACGAGAGGTTGTAGGTGGGAGTCAACATAGGCAGAGATGCGTTCCGTGGGAGAATTAAAGCTGGCAACAATGGGGCGGCCGGGGATGTTGGGTTTGTGGATTTTTGGGAGTAGGTAGAAGGTTGGGGTCCGGGGTGTGTTGGGGATCATCAGGGAAATGGTGGAATCAGAGAGGCCTTCTTGTTTTCCCACGGAACGCAAATATGCAGAAATTTCGGAGGAGTGGCGGTCAGTGGGGTTGGAGGGGAGAGGAAGGTAAGAAGTTTGGTCAGATAGTTGGCGGAGGGCTTCGTCGTTGTAATGCGAGCGGTCCATTACCACGGTGGTGGTACCTTTGTCTGCAGGGAGGATAATAATTTTGTCGTTGCGTTTCAACGTAGAAATTGCGTGTCTTTCTGGTTTCGTCAAATTGTCGTCGTGGTCAAGGAGGCCGGGAAAGTTGGGCTGGGCGACTGCGTGAATTATGTAATTAGCATATTGCTCGATGGGATGGTGGGGAGGAAGAGAGGGGGGGATGTATTGGGAAGGGGGTTTGAAGGCAGAAAGGGATTGTGGAAGTGAGTCGGGGGAAGATGAGAAGTCAGATGTGGGTGGGGCGGCTTTGAGGCGGAGTAAGCGTACGTATATATGTATATGCAATGGTGGTGTAGTGGTTAGCGTGTCGGCTTCCCATTGCACAGTTCCCGGGTTCAAACCCCGCTAATGGAGATTTTATAAAAAGGATTTCATCGGTGCCTGGCAGTAGGCAGCAGTACTGTCAGTATGGTATAGAGCCGAAAACAAATGATGTTGGTTGAGTCTATATCCAATACAGCTGTAGGCGTGATCGGGATGATTTGAGCATCTACAGTACTGCATGTGGAAAGCAAGAGGGAAACTACCACAGTACAATCCCTAGTAATGATTATATGGTTGGACAATATGAGTTCTCACGAGGTAAAACAAATCGATGGTAGAATAGTCCCCCAATCCCATATCCGGGCGGAGACTGCTTGAGGAAAACATTTGTCGAAAGTAATTTACGAATAAGCACTTGGAACGTAAGAACTATGAGAAAGGCAAGAAAGCTAGAAAACTTGAAAGAAGGGATGAGAAGAAATAGAGTTGACAGTATAGTACTGAACGAAACTAGATGGGAAGGAAAAGGACATTTCGACTCGGAAGAGTTCAAGATAGTTTACTCTGGAGGAAATAGTGTGGAAAGGGGAGTATCTCTGGTACTTAGGAAAGATATGATGAAAAGCGTGAGAAAGATAATAGCAGAGAAGGATAGACTGATGGCAATAAAGCTAAAAGTTGTCCCAATGGGCATGCTGATAATCCACGTGTATATGCCAACGTCAGCTCATGAAGATGAAGAAATCGAGGAGATTTATGAGCAAATTAATGACATTTACGAAGACGGAAGAGGAAAGGTAAACGGTCTAATAACGGGAGATTGGAACAGCATAGTCGGAGAAGAACAGGAAGAAAATGTTGTCGGACAATACGGACTTGGAAAGAGAATCCGAGGAGAGGAAAAACTGGTAGAATTGTGCATCAACAATGACCTTGTAGTGGCTAATACATGGTTCAAAAACCATAAGCGAAGGTTATATACATGTTAAAGCCCAGGAAATAGAAAGAGATACCAAATAGCTACATCCTAGTAAAACAAAGATTAAGGAATAGCATAAAGGCCGCCAAGGCATAGCCAGGAGCAGACATTGATTCAGATCATAGCCTTCCAATAGTTGGCGTAAGTACAAAGCTTAAACAAATAAGAAAAACGAGGAGAGAAAGACTGAATGAAAGTAATGGTGTAGTCAGCATGAAGTTGGAAGATCGCCTAAGAAATTTGGAAAACAAACCAAAGACGAGGGATATAGAATGGGATGAAATTAAAACCAGTATCAAGGCTACCTTGGATAATGAGATTGGAAAACATGAGAAGAAAATCAGAAAACCGTGGGTCACTAAGGAAATGTTGGAGATAATGGATGAGAGACGAAAATGGAAAAAAGTCATATGTGAAGAAGGTAGAGCCAACTATAGACGTATAAAGAATGAGTTGAGAAGGGTAACAGATTAAGTTAGAGAAAATTGGATAAAAGAAAAAATTTGATGAAATACAACAAATGGAGAAGTTAGGACGGTACGATATGATGTACGCTAGGTCACTGGAATTAGAAGATAAAAAGTCGAATGGAATACGTGGTAAAGGAATTATGAATACGGATGGAAATATAGTCTCAGAAACAAAGGATGTAGCACAGGTATGGGAAGGATACATTCAGGAACTATACAGCAAGCAGGTAGGATCGGCAAAAATATAACTGGAAGATGAGCAAAACATTGAGACATAGGACCAGTATTATGGAGAGCGTAGTAGAAAAAGCGATAGTGGAAATAATGAAAGGGAGAGCCAAAGAAAGAGATGGGATACCGGCTGAGGTACTTAAAGTCATGGGATCAGAAGTACTAAAAGCGATCACGAAATTAATTAATAAGATTTACGGCACGGGAGAGTGGCCTCGCGATTTTCTAGAGGCAACAATGATCCCTCTAAAGAAGATGGGGAAGATCAATTCGGTTTTAGAAAAGGACGAGGAACTAGGGATACTATGGGGGTAGTTATAATCATATCAGAAAGGGCAATAGAGTAGAGTGAAGATATCTGCGTATGTTTCGTAGACTGGCAGAAGGTCTTTGATGGAGGAAATTGGGTAATGTTGATAAAGATATGAAAGAATATAGTTGTAGACTGGAAAGACAGGAGACCGATAAGAAATCTATATGTGAATCAAGTTGTAAAGGTCAGGTTGGAAAATGCGGACACCTGCGGAATAAATATCGGTAAAGGAGTAAGACAGGGCTACTGCCTATCGCCAACCCTATTCAATATATATGGAGAAAGTCCAATGCTAGAATCGTTAGAAGCCGCAGGAGATTTCAAAATTGGAGGAAGGTTTATAAGAACGGTAAAATACGCGGAAGATCAAGTACTTGTAGCAAGAAAGGAAGAGGAACTCCAGAAAATGATAAATAGAATAGTAATAACAGATAGAAATTACGGTTTGGAAATAAATTTAGAAAAATCCAAGGTCATTCGAATATAGGGCAAAGAATACAATCTGAATATAAGTATTGGAGGAAATCTCTAGAACAAGTTTCAGACTATAAATACCTTGGAAGCATCATATCAAGAGAAGAAAAATGTACGAATGAGATCAGGACTAGATTAGAAAAAGCAAAAGCGGCTTTTAGAAGAAAGAAACACCTACTTACGGGGAATATAAAGGAAGAGATCCGCTAGAAGTTTATAAAATGCTATGTATGGAGTATAGCTTTGAACGGGGCAGAAACATGGACGCTAAGGGAAAATGACATTAAATACTTGGAAAGCTTTGAAATGTGGAATTAGAGGAGAATGCTGAAAATAAAATGGACAGATAGGATAAAAAAACGATGAAGTGCTACGAAGAGTAGAAGAGAAGCGAATGATTATGCAGACTATTAGAAAGAGGAAGGCAAACTGGGTTGGACATTACCTGAGGAGAGAGAGTATGATTAAAGACTGTTAGAATGAAAACTAAATGGGAAAAGGGAAAGTGATAAGAAAAGGTTTCAGCTGATACACGATTTGAAAGGGAAAGAGAGTTATCAAGATATGAAGTGGACAGCGGCACATAGGAGTATATGGAAAACCAGGTTTAGCCATGAATAATCACGGACCTATCTACAAACAGACTACATATGATGATATATATATATATATATATATCATTATAAATAGCTGCTTTGCTTCTTGCATATATGTATGGGATACTAGCGAAACCCATGCGAATAATTCGCAAATAATTTAATTATTTTAAGCCTTATTGATTACATCTCTATATTAAAAATTATGAAATAGACGAATATTTGTTCATTTTTAAAGACAAACAACAGCCTCCTTGTTTTTCCCCATAAGCGTCTACTTCTCGTTCGATAAAATATTTCATCAATTTTTTAAAAAGTCTAGTTTTCACTCTGAGGATGTATTTAAATGTTTATTTGATGGCACACGTTGTTGCAGGTAAAAGTAGCGCAATTTACGTTGCTGATTTTAAAGCTTTGTAAATGTATATTTATCTAATATTTCGATCAGTGAACATGGGAAGTCATTGATATTTTTGCAAGACATTGTGATTTTTTTGATAAGGTAAATTTATTAATTTCGAGCTGTTCATCATTTTCATCTCCCTAGGGTGTAAATTAAATAACTTAATTATGATATTAAATAGGTTTATAGACACCTTAAATAAAAACGCTCGTATTTCAATTTACTAAGAAAATTTTAACATTTCCAGGGAGGGGAAAGTGCTCCCCACCATTGTTACCTTCAGCGGACGCCCATGGATTTTTCATTGTATATAATTTTAGTAAAATGCTGCTTTCGTATGTAGGTATACATAAAAACAAAACAAAACAAATTGTGGTTAGGGTTAGTGGAGGGGTGGAAGCAGGGATAGTGTGTGTAAGGATGGGATCTAAAGGTTGTGGGCGTGATCACCCTGTGGATCTGTTCACGGACCAGGTCTGGAGTCTAGCTACGCTTGAGAATAGCGTCCTCGAGGACGGAGTAATACCGTAAAAGGGACGCTCTATCAGAACAAAGCCTCAATCCTCGGCGAGCAAGGGCGTAGGTGATAGAGGTTTCAGTATGAAGGGGGTGGCAGCTATCAAAGTGTAGGTATTAGAGACTGTTGATAGGTTTAATATGAACGAAGGTGCGGATTTTACTGTCTTGGAGGTGAAGATCGATGTCCAGGAATGTGATGTGGGATTTTTAGGAATGGTGGGTGAAGGAGAGTGACGGCTGAGAGGAGAGGCGCGAAAGAAATGAAAGGAGAGTCAGATCCATGCGTCCAAAAGAGGAAGACATCGTTGATATATCTCAGCCAAAAGTGGTCCGAGAGATACGTTGAGGAAGATGCTCTCCCATTCTTCAAGGTAACAATTGGCGTATGAGGGCGCTATTCGAATACCTATAGCAGTACCTCTAATTTGAAGGTAGTGGCGCCCTCCGAAGGAGAAGTTGTTCATTTTCAGCACCATTTCCGCCAAGTCCAATTAGAAATGGGAGGACTATCTTGAGTCTGGTGGTCTTGAGTTCCGGAGTTTACTGAGGGTAGAGAGTTCGTCATCTTGGGGGATGTTTGTGTAGAGGGAGCAGACGTCGATAGTGGCCAAAATGGTATTGGGTGGGAGAGGAGAGGGGAGGGGTTTGAGTCGTTGGAGGAAGTGGTTAGTGTCTTGGATGAAGGATGGGAGGTGGTGGCAGGGTTGTGCGGAAAATGGGATCGCTTCAAAGGTTTGTGTGTTAGGAATGTGTGGGTCTTTTTCAGGATAAAGAGTGAGGGTGGCGTTGGAAATTCCAGGAGGTCCGCAAGACAGGAAGTTTGGCCGGGGAGTGGCGGGGAAGGAGGTTGGCCTCGCCAGGTGATAGGAACGGAATGGGTAGACCAAGTTTGAGGTACCGGACGCACATCAAGGAGAGTTTACGGAGAAGTCTGTTGCGATGTGCGATGATACTTTTAGCTGCTTGAAGGAATGCGTTTAGAGAGTTGGTCATGGAGTGCAATTTAATGACGAAGATGAAGAACGGGAGATTTACATGTAGCGAAATGGGAGTTGGAGATGGTAGTTTAATGGTGTTTGGTGTAACGGATAATGCGGAGCGAAGCGAGGTGATACGTGAGGGCAAGGGAAGCGCGGATAGGGGGAGGAAGGCCTGAGAGAGGAATTCTTATTGTGAAGCATTTGGGAGTGAGTCCATGTTTAAGGAAGGAGCTGAAGAATTCCATCTGGCTGGTGAGAGAAATGTGTCTGAGGAGGTGATAACGGGGACGGGTCAGTTGCATAATGGAAGAGAAGGGTAAGAGAAAAAGAGGACAGGAGAGAAATGTAAAGATATAGACAAATAAGTACAAAAAAGGACGTTGTATATATATTATCTTAAGGAAAAGGAAAGGTAGTGCTGATGGTGGCAAGAAGTTGTTGAAGGAAGTCAAGTGGACATATATATATATACACGAGTCGTCGGTGCTTGCATACTGCATACACCAAGATCTAAACTCGTAAATAACCCTTCCTCTACCAAGCGGGGTAACTCAGTTACCCCAACGAGGTGTTTCTATTTTTTTAATGGTTATTGTAGAGATTTCATTTATAAACCCTCATGTATTTTTTTTACCCTCTGAGAACATTGTTCTTGGATTTTGTGTAGATTTACAAATTTTTTAGAGCCACTTTTTAAAAGAAAACACTGTCGGGGTAACTGTGTTACCTCCCTTGGTTGAGTTTAGCATTGCTTCATTTTACTTTAGATGCAATTCCGCTATACATATGGCTACATATGTTTAATTTATTCGGCCTATCGGTGTACAATACAAAATAACACATTTTGGTGATGAGCAGCCGCGTGTTGAATAAAAAAATTCTTATGTGCTAGTATGTTATATTGAAAGGCCGTTGTATATCCAAGTCAGTATCGCGTTTTCGTCTGGTTGTGTTCAACATTCAAGGTGACTTTTTATTGCAACTGCGATGTAATTATAAAATATTAATTATTTTTACAAATATTTATTTTCATATTACGCGTTTATGTCAGCTTATACTCTTAATGTTTTAAATGTTTTTTTTTTAATTTTGGTTATGGGCAGGTACATGTTGAATTACGATAGAATGACCTTATGTGACTGTATGTTACAGTGAAAGACTATTATAAATACAAGTCAGCCTCATGTTTTCCTCTGGTTGTGCTCAACACTCTAGGTAGCAACACTTATATTACCATTGTGAAGTAATTATAAATTATATATTCTTTATAAATATCTATTCTATATTATTTATTTTATATAGATATCCTAATATTAACATATTTCTCCCATTAAACATCTATTTCTGACAAAAGAATGGTGGGGTAACTGAGTTACCCCTTCTGGGAGGAGTAAGTTGTAAAATACCTTGATAAAGTAAGAGAGTAAGGAATAAACCAACGCGATCTCCAGGGCAACAGCATCTCAGTTACGTGGAACATATATGTATAAGATGATGTAGTTCCATGATTTATAGCAGAATATTTATAATTTTCCGCGAAATAAAGGCAACCATTCGTAATTTCCGAAATCTCTGGCAATCAGCTCGTGTCCAAGTTTTCGTATTTCAAGTTTCGTGGCTCAGACCGTCCTGCATGAGCAATAAGAATAATCACCATAAATACAATACCCTATACTCTAAAATTATGGAAAAATTAGGATATTTGGGTTAAGATGATGGCATCATCATCCGTGCCTTTAGCACGTATTTGGATAAAAAATTCGCGAAATTGGTATGACGCCATTATATTTAACAATTGAAATGAGTTAAAATATCTCGAAAAACCACGAAACACAACATTAAATACGTTTCACGTTTTACTAAATTTCGTGTATTAGTATAATGACGTCACCATAAGTTTAAGTCGTAATTTAAAATCAATGGCATAATAATATATAAATTAGACAATCATTTTCATTTTTCGCGAAATTAATGCATCTATCTGGAAATTTTAAATTCTCTGTCAATCGGCTTTCGTCCAAGTTTTCGAATTTCCGGTTTCATGGCTTAGATCATTTTAGCAATATCTATAATCATCATTAAGAAAATAGCATATGCATATATCACACTACAATTTATCTAAAAATTAGGATATTTTATGTATTAGGATTATGGCGATATCATCCGTGGCTTTTAGTTCGTATCCGGATAAAACAATTAATTTAAATTATCATGTCACCATATGTGCACGTCGTTGGCTAAATCAAATTGATGCAGATCAAATAATGCAGCCTTGAAGCATTAAATAAATGCTGTTGAATTATGAATAATCAATTTCCATTGAAATGCATTGGAGTCGTTGCTATGGTAGTTCACATTTTTCATTGTTGAATACAAAAAAATTCATAATCCTATGATTAAAATCACATTTTTACGCAAATTCAGCATGAATTTGAATTCTGCCTTCAAGAAAAATAAACTCAATTCTTTCATGCACCTTAAGGTGCATGTTTTGACTATGTATTTTAATTTTAAATAATTTAAAAAAGCGATTTTATGAAGCACTGCACAGTTATCAATACTTTTCTTATGGCTGTTTAAAATTGTACTTTGCGGTCAAAAAATGCCTTAAATATAACTTTTTCTGTAATTTTGAAATTTTCAGAGGTTGAATCCAATGACCTATCTTCATGCCAAATTTCAGCTCTGTAGCACTTCTGGAAGTACCTTAGGTTTTATAAGATATATATGGTCCCCAACTTGGTAAGTGTCCGCTGGGCTTCCTTCAACACCTTGTAGCCACCCTCATCACTACCTTTTCTTTTCCTTAAGTTAATATATATATATATATATATATATATAATATAGCTACTTGTGCCTCACTTACTCACTGACACAAAACTTTTAGGTACTTCTAGTAGGGCTATAAGTCCGAAATTTGGCATGTAGGTAGGCCGAGAAAAATGAAAATCACAAAAAAGTTAATATTTAAGAGGTATTTTTTAACCCAAATATTCCATTTCAATGCTCCATAAGAAAAGCATGGAATTCAGTGCAAGACTTTCTAATAATGTATTTTTAAATTACATAAAACTGGGACAAGAATTCGGGAAAAGAACAGTTGTCTATCTGAAAGAACGGGGTTCCTAATTTTTGAAGGCAAAATTCAAATTAGTGTAAATATTTGATTTTAATCGAAAAAAGTGTTAATTTTTCGTCTTTCCAACAATGGAAATCTTTGAATATTATGGAAACGCCCTCAATTATTTTAAAGGGATCTGGTATTGTACGTTACGATTGCAGTGATTGAATGCTTTGAATGGAAATTATTGCCATCATAACGAACTTCCACAACTCAAATCTAATGGAAAGCAAAAATTATTCGAGTTATAGAAATTTCGAGTTACGGAAATATATTTTTTCATTTTTTATAAACTAATTAAAATAAAGTTTATTACCATAAGCATATTAGTTAACTTATTCTAATTTTCAATACCATGCATATTATTAAAACATTATCATCAATATTTTATTCTGATAATATGTAAGATTTTACTGTATACAAAACACTGATTGCATCACTCACTGTGATTGAGGGTATCATAGATACTGTTATTCTTACGTAGGTACATACTACTGATAGCTCAAACACGACGATTAAATTTGGAATATCGACGATAGGTAGGAACGAATAGGTTTGTTTTTCTCTAGGACTATAAGGGATCACAATAGCACCACTGCTATTACTCATGGAATTTACTATCTAAAACATATAGACCCCCCGTGACTAAAGTGCCGTTGCCTTGGAGATCGCTTTGGTTTATTTACGAGTTTGCTGAAATTTTATGCAGACAGTGACACTCCTAAGGCCCTGAGTAGCAAAAAACCATTACACACTTCCAGAGTCAACGATGTCGATAGAGTGTTGTTTGAACGGTTTCGACAAAGAGGAAGTGAAGGTGTACCGGTATCGGGATTATTACTAATAGAGCAAGCAAAGAAATTCCATGATGATTTGAAAAAAATAAAGTTTGCGATTACTCCCAAGGTTGGCTTTATCGCTTCAAGCTTCGTCATGGGATACGAAAATTAGCCGTGTCTGGTGAAAAGCATAGTGCCGAAAAATTTGTAGACGAGTTTACGATGTTAATTTCAGATGAAAATCTAAGTGCCGAGCAAATATATAACGTGGCCGAAACGGGGTTATTTTGGCGATGTCTTCCTCGGAGCACACTTGCAGCTAGCGAGGAGGATAAGGCATGTGGATTTAAGGAGTCCAAGGAGCGGCTGACTGTTCTTGCGTGCACAAATGCAGCAGGTACGCACAAACTATAGCTTACCGTAATAGGTAAAAGACGACGCCCTCGTGCTCTAAAGAGTGTAAAAAATTTACCTGTCTACTATCACGCTAATAAACGTGCATGGATAACTTCTCAATTAATGTCGGATTGGCTTATGAATTGCTTTGCACCGGAGGCGCGTGCTCATTGTAAATATTTTGGACTAAGTGACAACTGTAAAATAATTCTTACATTAGATAATTGTCCTGCCCACCCTAATGCACTACTTTTGGTGTCGGGAAACGTACGTTTGGTTTATTTACCTTCTTATTGTACCTGTTTAATCCAACCCATGAACCAGGGAATATTGCGGTCACTAATATGCTATTACAGGCGGCAGTTAATGCAGAAATTACTTGTTGCTTGCAATAGAGACCAAGGTGTGGACATTTTAAAAAAGGAATTCAACATCAAGGACGCGATTTGGACTTGAACTAAGGCGTGGAATTATTTAACGACCGCAACACTGAAAAATGCCTGGCATAATTTGTGGCCTGCGAGCATTTTTGACACAATAGATGATTCCCCAATATAGTTTCTAGGTTTCAATGTTAGCGACAAAAAGAGACTGGTATCTGAAATTATGGAGTTTGCTAGGCGATCGACAAATAACGCGTTCACAAACGATCTAGAAGAAGAAGAAGACGTGTAAAACTGGATGGAAATTGAAAAAGAAGCGCCTGTCGTGAATCGACAAACTGGCGGAGAAGTATTTGAAATGGTTTTGAAACCGAGAATGAGAATTATGAAGAGAGTGAAAGTGACGATGATCACAAGGTAGCTACTAACAAGCCTTCAATAGAATAGTCACTGATGCAATATCGGCATTAGAGCAACGGCCATGTATCGAATCACAGGATATGATCAATTTATACAGAATTAAGGACAAATTGATCAAGAAAAGACCGCAATGCATGAAGCAAGCTAATTTGTGTGATATATTCCAAAGAGTTTCTCAGAAACATCTTCAAAAAGCTTCCACTTCTAAAATTGATGAACCTCCCGTTTGTGTTACTGAAGATGCTGCTGATTCAACGTCATCATCTAGCGATTAGGAGAATAAATGAAACACGTAAATTGGTTTGTATGCATTAAATTGGCATGGATTTCCTTTCAGATTTGGATTTTTGTTAAATATATGTACCTACATACTTGCTTTTATATGTTTTGATGTAAACTTTGGATTCTAACGTTACGCATTTCATTGTTTTACTTATTGACGTGATATGGAGTGAAGGTTAACATTGGCGTAGCCAAGGGAGGCAAAGGAAGAATTTATTATAAACTTTTAAAAATATTTATCATATTTTTGTATCTGTGATTACATTTTGAAATACATTGCATACTAACGCTCCAAAGTTCAACGTGTTTGTACATCAATTTCTACGACATTAATTTTACGGCGCATATTTACTTACATTACCTCTGGGTGCGTATGCAATGATTTAAAAAAACCGGAATTTTCAAAAATCCGGCTCACGCTCGGTCCCGAGGATGCCGGATTTTTGAGGTTCTACTGTGTGTGTGTGTATATATATATATATATATATATATATATATATATATATATATATATATATATATATATGTGGATGTGGTTTACGTGACAAGATAAATATTGTGAATTGGTGAATTGGTCTTGGAATAACAGTTTTCTATCTCTCGCTGCGTTTCATCTTCATATCTCATTAAATACAATCGCATATGATGTGAATGAGCTAATAGTTTAACATTACAGTTTAGTATAAGAAATCGTAAGAAGTACTATGCGAATTCTTTATGTATAAGAAAATGGCACTCATTTTTGTACCATAAATTATGATCCATGGTAGTAATGATTTTAAAGTAATGATTTTATAATATCGATTACTGGTGTTGTGTTTAAGTTACGCGCATGTTTTGGAGATCGAATGACATCCAAACCTTCATTTAAACTTTTAAAAATCAATTCTATTTTTTCGGAATTAAAAAGAAGAGTCCCTTACGTATTTTTCATTTGTTTCTCGTAATTTTATTGATATATTTAATACAATAAAATAATGGACACTTTAAATTTATAAATATACGTCACTTTAAATTAAATTGAAAACTAGAAAAGATATGCTGAAAATATTATATTAATTAATAAAAATATTTTATCTCCATTAAGTTGCAGATAAAGTTGTCTTTAAAAATAAAAAATATACATTGACAACACTCTGAAATGTGCAACTATATTCCCACCATAGAATTCATCGCTGATGATTGTCATTCGTGTCATTGAAAAAAGTTATTTTCCTGTATTTATTGAGATTTTATTTTATTTTTAAGTCATCCGAATCTGTAGCGAGAGATACCTGAAAGAAAAAGCGTTTTTCAAGCAACGTCCAACCGAACTCCATAAATTAGTGGGCGTAGCGCAAATCGAGTTGGAAATTCGTGGCGTGGAGGACGCGATTGGCGAAGAGGAGAAAGAGGAGATGGATACGAGCGAAGGGCGTGGCGGTGGGAGGTCATAGGTCGGAACACGGGGCGTGGCGGGAAATGGGCAGAAGACTCGGTGGGCTAACATATGGGCAAAGTGAGAGGTCGCTGGTTGCGATGGCCAGTAATGGCCTCGGAGGTAATTCGACGGGAAGTGAAGGACACAGAGAAAGCAAAGCAATGAGGAGGACGCTTTTAGTCAGAGGAGAATGGCGAGGAGACAGGAAAATACTCTTTTGCTCCCAAAATCTTTTTTTGTCGCCCCGTCGTGAATCATCGTTTATTTGATTAGGGTGAACTAGAGAGATGTGTCGAAGGAAAAAGGTTTGAAAGGAGAGTGGGAAAAGGAAAAGAACGACGAAAGAAGCAATGGGAGAGGATGGGAGAAGATGGGGAAGAGCGAACGGCGGGATTTTGTGCGCGGACCAAAGCGCTGTCGTTGAACGAAGTGGGATGTAGCGCCGAGGCGAAATGGCTCCACACGGAGCGATGAGGCTAATCTGCACGCAAGAGTCACAGCGAACGCCGTTAATTAGCGGGATGGAGCGATGCGTGTAGCTGCTCTACTGGCCATAAGTCACTTTGTTCCAATATTGTGCAACGAACCGAACGACTTGTTCCCACCGCCACTCGCCTCCTCCCACTTCGCCCTCATCCCCCTTCATTCTCATCCCCTTTCATTCCCATCTCCATTCATTCTCATCCCCCTTCATTCTCATCCCCTTTCATTCCCATCTCCCTTCATTCTCATCCTCCTTCATTCTCATCCCCCTTCATTCTCATCCCCCTTCATTCTCATCCCCCTTCATTCTCATCCCCCTTCATCCTCCTCCCCCTTATCACTATTCCTCCTTCCTCTTCGGAATGGCGGAGTGGTTAGAGTGCTGGTATTCCACGCAGCGATCTCAGGTTCGAGTCCGGCGGACATCGGCTTTTTCAAGCTAGGATCGTGCCGTACTTGTGTGATTAGAGAAGACCGCGAAAATCAGCGCTTCGTCCTTCGAAAGGGACGTTAAGCATTTGGCCCCCTTGGTGCTCTTCGTAAAGAGTAGGATAATGCCGACATCGGGTTTCCCTCTTCCCGTATTTGTGTGTTCCGTGTGGAAGGAGTAACGGCTATAAAATTCCATACAAACAAACCAACAAGCCCTTTCCCTTAGCTCTCCTTCCCTCTCCACTCCTCCCCTTCCCATTCCCCCTTCCTTCCCCTCCCCCGTTTTCCCTTCTTGACCAACCTTTCGCGCGCCGCGGATGGTTTCCGCGAGCATAGCATGGTCGTTTGTGTAGAGGGTAAGAGTGTGTGATGGGTCGGATGGGCGTTAGGTGTCTGTTGGTGGACTGGACGAGGGATAATTGGGGAGTGTGTCACCGGTGGAGGGCTTTGCGGGTGCGGGGAGGTGGGAAATGAGTTGGAGGTGGAGGGAGCGGGGATTGGAGCGGATGAGTTCACAATGAACGTGTCGCTGGTATCTGGGTAGTGAAGAGAGAGAGAGAGAGAGAGAGAGAGGGGGGAGCGAGAGAGAGAGAGAGGGGAGGGAGAGGGAGAGAGAAAGGGAGGTGGAAGTGATAAATTGCAATGCCATGAAGCACGTTGGAAGTTATTTGCTCAGGAATGGATGGTTAAATATATCCCTTGAAAAGGTCGAGCCAGATATAATTGGTAAACACTCAAGTAGATGGTGTGGCGGGATTTGATACCGTCAGATTGAAATTCATTCGCGACTAAGATATTTTAATGCAAATATCATACGAAGAAGTTTTTAGTCTCCGCGAGGTAAGTCGCTTATATTGCAATTCACAAGCAGCATATGAAACTTGAAACTTTTGATTAAGTGGACTAATATGAATATATTGCAATTTCTTAAAGCAATAAGTATACATATTATAGGTTTCTGATTTACTATATACAAAAGGCTTCTATTTCTTCAATGTCCGTGCCTCATTTCGCTCGATTATTATTTTAACTTTATTTTACAATATGCCTTATATTATATATCTATAAATCGTCCAGAAACTTTTTAGCATTTTCAAAAATGCGCGTTTGCAGTTTTACATTGGCGTCTGTCTGTGCATTTGCTCAAATTGAAATTGTGATGAAACTGTAAACAAAATAGCGTTTAAATTTGGAGTGTAGATTTCTGTACTGCTGCAATTTGTTTTCCTTTAGATTTGTGTTTTGATTTGGATCCATTAAATTTTTTAAATATATCCAAAAGTGTAAAAGACGAAAAGCATAAAAATGAATGTAATTGTAGATTTCCTCATAAATGCCACTTATTCTTGAAATATTTGAGAAAAATCCAACAAGAAAGCCATAATCTATGTTGGACTTGGAAACTGTCTTACTAGGTTTTATTAATTTTTGTCAACGAAAACAATCTTCGTAGCAACTGAAGTAAACAAGATCTATTACAAAATGTAAATACTTTTAATTTCATTTCGTTTACACACGGAACATAGTAAATGAAGGTAAATAGAATATCTATGACGAGGAAATGAAGGTAAATATTTTTAATTTCCTTTGGTTTACACACGGAACATAGTAAATGAAGGTAAATGGAATATCTTTGACGAGGAAATAAAGCTAAATACGTTAATTTTTTTTCGTGCGCACAAAGCGCTTTGTAAGTGAAAAAATGAATAATTTACGACGGAGTGAATTGAAACGAGAAGATTACGTTACAACTACTCAATTGAGAAATTAAAAAAAAAATTTTCGATTGTTTAATTATATCTCCGAAGATATAAAAGATGAAAATCTGAGATTTATATTACACATTACAAAGTTATGTCACATATTATTGGAAAGTTTTACTTTTGAAGATTTTAAAGAGACGGATAGGAAAATTTTCAAAATTTTAATACAAAATTGATTGCGTTATAAACTTAAATGTCATTTTTGAAGTATCAATTATACAAAAAAGTATATTTTGATTTAAAATATATATTTACACAGAATTATGAAGCGCAATACAGCTATAAGTCTCATTTAAACGCTAACCTCACGTTCAAGTAAGACAACTAAGCGTCGTCGGTAGGTGGCGTGGTGGTAACAGCTAAAAATATAAGATATCTCTTAAACAATGCATTATATGGAAAAATGTTTCAAACAAAAGTTGTATAAAATTATATGTTCTATAACGTTTATTCCGATACATTGTTACATTTATCAAATATTAAAGCAAATATTTCAAAATAACGAGTAAGTGACAAGAGTAAACACGCACTTCTGGTTGACAGATTTTTACCAAAAACTAATCGACTAACGACTTTTATAAAAATGTAAAATATAAAATTTCGCGTTGAGCTAATTTATAGTTTTTGAGTTAGAGCAACCACAAAAAAGCTATAACATACACACACATTCACACCCACACACACACACACGCACGCACGCACACAGACATCATCGCGAAAATGGTGAAAACGTGTTCAGGGGACCTCAAAACGTATTTCCGTTGAAATCTCGAGGCCGATTTTTTACTTTCTCCATATACGTAGTATAGGGGAAAGTATTGTATTCACGAAAAAAATCGACTTCGAGATTTCAACGGAAATACACGTTTTGAGGTCCCCTGAACACGTTTTCACCATTTTCGCGATGATGTCTGTCTGTATGTATGTGATAGCTTTTTGTGGGTGCTCCAACTCAAAAACTATTAATCAGGTCAACGCGAAATTTTATATTTAACATTTTTATAAAAGTCAAACGAATTGATTAGTTTTTGGTAAAAATCGGTCATTTGGAAGTGGGTGTTTACTCTTGCCACTTATCCGTTAGTTTCGAAATATTTGCTTTAATATTCATTAAACATAAAAATATATTGGAATAACCATTGTAGGAAAACTAACTTTCTACAACCTTTGTTTGAAACATTTTTCCATATAATGCATTGTTTAGGAGATATCTTATATTTTTAGCTGCCATCACCACGCCACCCACCGACGACTATTGTTAACAATTGACGCTTAGTTACGCCTTATGAAC
Source organism: Tanypteryx hageni (assembly GCA_028673005.1). NCBI lineage: Eukaryota > Metazoa > Arthropoda > Insecta > Odonata > Petaluridae > Tanypteryx > Tanypteryx hageni. Next base: position 261,349,951 of record CM054112.1, on the reverse strand, counting down.
GCTCTTTTTTCTTTTCATAATTGTTGGGGTTTTTTGGCTTTATCCAATATCAGAAGGCTATGGTTGAAGTTTATTTCTGTTCTTTGTAGTTTCCTGCAGTTCCTTAAAATATTTATTATCATTTAACCTATTTGGAATTTTTAGATATGTTGATATGGATATGGAGAAAGTCATATGGTGGCCACATCAGAGTTTTTCATGAATACAATACTTTCTTCTATACTAAGTATATGGAGAAAGTAAAAACTATGTTGGTTGGTTGGTTGTTCCATGTCACGCTCTTTAAACGCGAATAACTCGATCAAATATTCATATATAAACTTAAAATTTGGCAGAGAAAATCTACTCGGATATGTAAATACTGTGACGAAGGAGAATTTACGAAAAAGTCAGGTTTTGACTCCAGACGATGATTTGCATTCCCCATAAGATAACATGTAAAAATCGACTTTTTGAGGTGGAGCCTTTTCTTCCTTTTGAGATTAAAATTATAAAGAACTAACCTACGATATTCGGACCATTTTAAACAAAACATTATAAGGTTCCTTATTCTGTTTATGTTTTTCTGCCTACAGTTCGAAATTACTCATATTAAGCATTTAATTTACATATTTTCGGGAAATATTGCCATTTTAACCGGATGTTGCCATGCCTACCAATTACATTGTTAATCCTCGAAATCCTAATGTTATCTAAACTCTTATAAATTTAAGCGCGTATTGAAGGCTTTTAATACGAAAAGGAGAGAAAGATGAAAGGAGAGGGAAATGATTTTTGCAAACAACATTCGTTGCGTTATTTACGAGAAGGAATACCACAAGAGCGGAAATATTATTTAAAAAGATTAAAATTAGTAATAATTAGCTAAATTCAATATTAATGAAATAAAAATTGTATGAAAATCTGAGAAACGTACTGGACGTTTAATAAACAAACCTAGCGTGTAAAAATGTATAGAGTGAAGGATTGCGCGATAGGTTACGGGAGTTAGGTAGAAGGTTGGAGGACTTGAGAACGGTTTGGGAAATTTTAAAGGAATCACAAAAATAATAATAAAAGTCTAATTTTTCAGTCATTTGGTCTGAGTGTAAAGTTATTAAAACGCGATTAACTCGATCAAGGATGTAGATAGAAAATTGAATATTCGCTGAAATTTATATAATGAGCTAATCAGAATTAGTTTACTTAAGGTTGACATGGTAATTTAAGAAATAACTGTTCGTTTGTGGCGTTATTTTGAGGGGGGAGGGATATATTGCACTTCCTTCGAATAAAACTATATTTTGATTTAATGATACATTTTATGTGGACTGAAAATTAAAAGTATATAATTCACATTATGGTATGTTCCAAAGAGTTCAATTATATTCTCGGTATTAATGCTTAATAAATGCACCATTTTAGTGCTTTAATACGGATCAGGCTTTTATGCAATGGTATAACACATATACTGAATCTATTAAGTAGTTAGATGGTGGAAGGAAAAGGGAATGGAGTTGACAAGAAATTAAGAAAGAGGAAGAGGACGACGTATAGTTTGCATAGAATTAAAAGGAGCTGCCGCACAAAAATAACAATAATAAATTATGATTCATTACACAACATTTTATACAATCGAATCATGCACCATTGCCAAACGATAAGATTTCATTAAACTAAATATAACGGTATTTTTAATGGATTTCTTTAAATGATAATACAGAAAATATTTCGAATCGAATTTCTAATAGGATTGAAAAAATAACATTTTATGATTTTTTTAAAAATTTCTTTAAATAAAGACAATTTTCTGAAAAAATGTCATAACTACTATAGTTAAAAGAAAATTACGATCTTAAAATATAGTTAAAACTTATTGCAGTTCGCGTAAGTATTTAGTTCACAGTAAGTTACTAGACATTTTTCCTTTTACGGTAAATTGACTGCTCATTAACATTTATCCTGTTTTAAGCGTAAGATTAAAACAATTAATTTATTAATTTAAATTCTATACGTTTAAAATAACTTATGATTTGCTCAAATATTTCAAGTAAATTTCTGCAGATTCTTCATATAATATCTTATTATTTCGATATTACTCTAATTTTCAACAAATATTTGGACAAGATTTTGGTATCACTGATAATAATAACAATATAACAAAGATAACTTTCAAAAACACTGATTTGATTGTGCATGAAAGCTAAACCGGATCATGACAAATTCTACTGATTTTCATTACGAATTGAAATATCTTTGGAATAATTTTATGGTAATTTGATACGAGAGAGAGAGAAGGAGATAGAGGAAGAAAAAAAGGAGAGAGAGATAAAATTAAATGTTCCATAAATTAAAAATAGTTTTGGGAATATAAGAATTCTACGCATAGCGTAATATATTTCTTTGTCCTCAAATTTCTTTTAGCCCAAAACAATTTTTACTCTCTGTAACACTCAATTTTGTGATTTTTATATCCGTTGATTACTTTTTAGTGAATATAAAAGTTAGTTTCATTAATATTTTATTTCAATTTTATTTTTACTGAATACTTAATTCACGCATACCCGTCATATTTGAGGGGCAATTGCTCTAGTAAATAAATAATAAGCGTCTAGTCTGTCCGTTGCTGCGTTACCTGCAATTTGAATGTAACCGGGAAAAATGATAGAAAAAAGAACGAAAAACATTAATGTTATAGGTATTCATCATCATAGGTAGTCTGTCCGTAGACAGGTCCGTGATTATTCATGGTTAAACCTGGTTCTCCATATACTCCTATTTTCCGCTGTCCTCTTTATATCTTGATAACTCTCTTTCCCTTTCAAATCGTCTATCAGCTGAAACCTTTTCCTACCTCTTTCCCTTTTCCCATCTAGTTTTCCTTCTAACACGTCTTTAATCTCCTCAGGTAATGTCCAACCCAGTTAGCCTTCCTCTTTCTGATAGTCTGTATAATCATTCGCTTCTCTCCTATTCTTCGTAACACTTCATCGTTTTTCATCCTATCTGTCCATTTTATCTTCAGCATTCTCCTCCAAGTCCACATTTCAAAGCTTTCCAAGTATTTGATGTCATTTTTCCTTAGCGTCCATGTTTCTGCCCCATACAATGCTATACTCCATACGTAGCATTTTATCAACTTCTTGCGGATATCTTCCCTTATATTCCCTGTAAGTAGTTGTTTCTTTCTCCTGAAAGCCGCTTTTGCTTTTCCTATTCTAGTTTTGATCTCATCCGTACATTTTGCCTCTCGTGTTATGATACTTCCAAGGTATTTATATTCTGAAACTTGTTCTAATGGCTTTCCCCCAATAGTTATGTTCAGATTCTCTTCTTTACCCGATATTCGAATGACCTTGGATTTTTCTGTATTTATTTCCATACCATATTTTCTACCTGTTATCACTAGTCTATTTATCATTTTTTGTAGCTCCTCTTCCTTTCTTGCTAGAAGTACTTGATCATCTGCGTATTTTACTGTTCTTATAATCCTTCCTCCAATTTTGAAATCCCCTGTGCCTTCTAAAGCTTCTTGCATTAGACTTTCTCCATATATATTGAATAGGGTTGGCGATAGGCAGCATCCTTGTCTTACTCCTCTACCGATATTTATTCCGCAGGTTTCCACATTCTCAAACCTGACCTTTACAACTTGATTCTCATATAGATTCCTAATCAGTCTCCTGTCTTTCCAGTCTACACCTATATCCTTTAATATCTTCATCAACTTTACCCAATTTACTCTATCAAAGGCCTTCTGCCAGTCTACGAAACATGCGCAGATATCTTGACTGTATTCTATTGCCCTTTCTGATATGATTCTAACTACTCCTATAGCATCTCTAGTTCCTCGTCCTTTTCTGAAACCGAATTGATCTTCCCCTATTATTTCTTCTGCCTTTTTCTCCAGCCTTTTATTAAGAATCCTCGTGATGATCTTCGATGTGTGTGACAGAAGGCTTATAGTTCTGTAATCTTTACACTGCATTGCCTTTGGCTTCTTCTTTAGAGGGATCATTGTTACTTCTAGGAAATCCTGAGGCCACTCTCCCGTGTCGTAAATCTTATTAATTAATTTCGTGATCGCTTTTAGTCCTTCTGATCCTATGACTTTAAGTATCTCAGCCGGTATTCCATCGCTGCCCGTGGCTTTCCCCTTCTTAAGTTCCACTATCGCTTTTTCTACTTCGCTCTCCATAATACTTGGTCCTAAGTTGTCTTCTTCGATGTTTTCCTCATTTTCCAGTTCTATTTTTGCCGCTCCTGTCTGTTTGCTGTATAATTCCTTAATGTATTCTTCCCATACCTGTGCTACATCCTTTGTTTCTGAGACTATCTTCCCATCCGTATTCATAATTCCTTTACCACAAATTCCATTAGACTTCTTATCTTCTAATTCCAGTGCCCTAGCGTACATCATATCGTACCGTCCTAATTTCTCCATTTGTTCTATTTCATCACATTTTCCTTTTAGCCAATTTTCTCTAGCTTTATCTGTTACCCTTCTCAACTCATTGTTTATACGCCTATAGTTGGCTCTACCTTCTTCACTGTTAACGTTTTTCCATTTTCGTCTCTCATCCATTTTCTCCAGCATTTCCTTCGTGATCCATGGTTTTCTGATTTTCTTCTCTTGTTTTCCAATCTCTTTATCCATGGTATCCTTGATACTGGTTTTAATTTCATCCCATTCTACATCGACGGTCTTCGGTTTGTTTTCCAACTTTCTTAGGTTATCTTCCAACTTCATGCTGACTACATCCTGCCTTTCTTTCAGTTTTTCTAGGTCCCAGGTCTGTCTTTCTCTTCTCGTTTTTCTTATTTGTTTGAGCTTTGTACTCACGTCAAGTATTAGAAGGCTGTGATCTGAATCAATGTCTGCTCCTTGCAATGCCTTGGCGTTCTTTATGCTGTTCCTAAATCTCTGTTTTACAAGGATGTAATCTATTTGGCATCTCATTCTATCTCCTGGGCTTTTCCATGTGTATAACCTTCGTTTATGGTTTTTGAACCATGTATTAGTCACTACAAGGTCATTATTGATGCAGAATTCTACGAGTTTCTCCCCTCCTCGATTTCTCTTCCCAAGTCCGTATTGCCCGACAATATTTTCTTCCTGTCTTTCTCCGACTATGCTGTTCCAATCTCCCATTATTATGCAGTTTACCTTTCCTCTTCCGTCTTCTTCGTAAATTTCATTAATTTGCTCATAGATCTCATCTATTTCTTCATCGTCATGAGCTGACGTTGGCATATATACCTGGATTATCAGCATGTCCACTGGGACTGCTTTTAGCTTTATTGCCATCAGTCTATCGTTCGTTGCTATTATCTTTGTCACGCTTTTCATCATATCTTTCCTAAGTACCAGAGCTACTCCCCTTTCCCCACTATTTCCTCCAGAATAAACTACCGTGAATTCTTCCGAGTCGAACTGTCCTTCTCCCTCCCATCTAGTTTCGCTTAGCCCTATAATGTCAACTCTATTTCTTCTCATTTCTTCTTTCAAGTTCTCTAGCTTTCCTGCCTTTCTCATAGTTCTTACGTTCCAAGTCCCTATTCGTAATTTACTTTCGACAAATGTTTTCCTCAAGGCAGTCCCCGCCCGGAGATCCGATTGGGGGACTATTTTACCTCCGGATTGTTTTACCTCGAGAGAACTCATATTGTCCAACCATATAATCTTTACTAGGGATTGTAATGTGGTAGTTTCCCTCTTGCTTTCCACATCGCAGTACTGTAGCCGTTCAAATCGTCCTGATCACGCCTACAGCTGTATTGGATCCCAACCAACATCATTTGTTTTCGGCTCTATACCATACTGACAGTACTGCTGCCTACTGCCAGGCACTGATGATAGTTTTTTTTTTATATAAATAAAACCTCCATTCGAGGGGTTTGAACCCCCGAACTTTGCAATAGAAAGCCGACACGCTAACCACTACACCACCAGTGCATATTTATAGGTATTAAGACCACTATAATAAGTACCTGAGCAAGAATGAAGATAATGTGGAAAAATAGCCCAAGCATGTGCTTATATCTACCAAATGTGTACTTGAATGTAACCTTGCAACTTGCAATACAAATTAGGGAACGTTGATTTTTGACTTCCCCTCGTATATACTTCTTAAGAAATAAAATTAACAACATTATCTTATTATTCATTTTAAAATAATCGAATCATGCTCTTGTCGATCTTTCATTTCACGGCATCAAATAGGATTTGTTTTCTAAAGCTCGTATTTTAATTACGCAACGCATTTCTTACGGGGAAATTTTTATTTTACTAAATTCATTAATTCATGACTTCCACATTTCACGAATTTCGTTTTTCTGATATTTTCACGTTTCTGCCAAGTTACATATTCTCACTTCTCACCACTTCCAGGCTTGTGTAACGCAGCTACACTACAAAATTAATGTTTAAGAATTATGCTACTTGGTCACGCTAGGAATACGAAGGCGAATAACTTGAAAACAACTTCAAAGTTGACCATTGACCAGGGCTTCTTCGGCGTGACACCTAAAGAAAGATATGGGTAATCGCCGTGCAAGATAGCGGTCTGGGTTTAATTACACGAGCGTTTTATTCCTCAATTTGAGTAACATAGAAATGTGTGCAGGTATTTTTGATTTTCACTTCGAATTGATTTTACCTCCTCGTGCATTTTATTTATTTATTTATTTCTCAATTCGTAAAAGCACCGTACTCACGATATGGCGACGTATAAATTCCCAAAACATGGTTCGGGCAAATATTAGTTGATCTTGTCCAGCGTCTGCCTTGAACCTTGTTAATGGCGACAGCGAGAAGAATAGGAAATTGCAGTATTTTAAACTAAAAAGAGGACATGGTCGGAAGGTTCGATACTAATACTCTGCAGTAGAGATTGCAATAAACAAAACAAATTAACAAAAAATTAATAACAGCCGAATTGGCTCGCTCATTTTTCTTAAGAGTCAGTAGTTTAAAATATGATAACACAGTAATTACTGTATTTGAATTATCGCTGCCCTTGATTAATGACGAACAACTGGACAACGCCAATAAAAGTCACCCCCAAAGACTTCTACTTTATTGCAAAAAGGAATTTGTTGGGCGGAACTGCAATGTCTCTTAACGGTCTCTCCAAGCAATCGGGTCCATATCTCGAAGCCATAGGCACTTCATCCAATGGTATTATTTTTGCATGCTTTATAATTTCTTTAGATTTTTATAAGATTGAGCACTGTACGTCCACAGATAAAGAACATAAATGCAAATGGTTTTCGTCCGCATTCAAATAATTGAACATATATTGCCATAGATGAGGACCACTTCTTGGGCTGCCTGTTGCCAATTTTTGCTTAACCATGGAGTAAAAACGATAAACTTTGTTCATATCTCTCCAGAAGGGCTGCCAAAATACAGAATGTAAATTTTGACATTTCAACTCATAAATCTATATCACAAGTTTTCTTAAATTTAGTTATTATCAATTTTTAATAATTAAATGAGATGGTAAAGTAATTATATCGTGCATCTCCATCAGAGTAGCAGTTTTATTGAAATAAAATAAAATTTCAACTGCGAAATCTACTAAAAGAAATGAGCCTCGAAATGGAGTGAAAATTAATTGCCCCTGATCACTACATATTAAACAATAGTTTAAGCAACTCAAGATACTAAATATGTATTCAAACTATACATTAACTCCAATATGAGACAAAAATGCTAAAACCATACGAAACATTACGTTTTTATAAATCGGATTATCCGATAGTTCGAACTATTCAATTGTCAATTGACAAGTCTTCCCGATATCAGGTGTTTCAGAACCTTAAATATTAATATCAATCGTAATTGAAGTGACATTCTTAGGAATCGTTTGTAGATAGGTTTTCTTTTCGGGTACTCACATCCACGCTGATGCCAGCCAATGGGAAGACCTGTGTCGGAGGCGCCTCTTTGGGGACGAATCTGTAGAACTCCTCGTCGCCGCGGTACCACTTGATAGAATAGAGTGGGGCCATCTCGAGGTCATAGTCGCAGGCGAGGCGGGCCGACTCACCGCGCCTCACCGCCTCCGGCACACTTATTCTCATGTTGCGGAGCGCTGAGGCAGGTGTAGAGACTGCAAGGGGATGAGGAGAGGCGGTCGTGTGAATTGGGAAAATTTCAAAATGGGCGATTAGACCAACAAATTATGTTAGGGCACACGCGTTGAATTTTCAAAAACTTGTTTGCCCTAAAGACTTTATTGTGAATATCATCATTGCATACCTTCATATGACATATTTTCGATTAAACTGAATCGGAAAGGAATACGTCGTACTGGTATACAAGTACATATTGCGAAAAATGAAATGGCAACAATGATTGATAACTAAATTATTTACTATGAACGAATTACCGAAACTCCGGAATAGGTTAAATAAATTCGAAATTCTGCTAATTTAATTATTGATTTGGTTCTGTAATCTAGCGTAACAAATTTTTATTGTGTAATCATTTGTTTTTCCAACAATTTGTCATTTCAGAGTCATTTTCCCAATTAATCATTCATTTCAAACGAAAATAATTACTATGAAAACAACATCTTTGTCTATGTAGTTGTTTTTAATTTGCAACATATTATCCTCTGCAGTAATTAACGATAAAACATCATATGCCCAGGCTTTTCTGTACATTTCACTTTTAAGAATTTTCATAGTAACAAGAAAAAAATTTATTTTAAGTAGAGCTATGTGTTTTTGTGTTAATGAAATGAAATTTTGAAGGGTTTTTTAGAGCATATGTTTTACAGATATATATTCGTCACGATAATTACAGGATACAAGATTAAAACAGTTATATTTTGCCTTATTTTGATATTTACCTACGCCATCGCTATATTTAAGTAATTTGACGTTTGTTCTGAGAGAATTTTTACGTTGTCACGTCCAAACTTTGGCTAACCTAACCTAATCTTATGAAAATCTGTTGTCCTCCCGGGACGTGTATATGCATTGCTAGTGGAGGTTTTCGGGTTTCGCTGCGTTGGCGGCATTTCTGGCTCTCGACGTTTCGCAGACATTGCAGTCTGCATCTTCAGGAGATGAGTGAGATCCGATGGTAGGGATCTGCTTTTATATCCACTCGGCCTTCCTAGTTTAACCGTTGTCCATCGCTGATTGGCTCGTTCGAGTTCTCTTTGGTGGTTGCTCCAACGTATTTTTCTTCCCTTTCACTTTTCCGTTGGAAGAGTCGCTTCCATGTTGCGCTGATGTGCAAACCGTCGTCCCGGCTGAAATTGACTGGATTTTTTTCGACTTCAATAGCTTCGCGAATTAACCTCGGAAAATATCGATCTTCTTTCGCGAGCAATTTCGTTTCCTCGAGCGTGGTTTTATGTCCCGGGCCTGAGGTGAAGTGCTCCGCTATGGCCGACTCCCTCCATTTCTTGTTCATCATGGCCCGTTTATGTTCGGCTAAGCGGCAGCGAATGGGTCGTTCTGTTTGTCCGACGTATACGTGTCCGCAGCTGCATGGAATCCTGTAGACTCCTTCAGATGTTAGCGGGTCGAGTGCATCTTTCGCAGACGGAAGTTCTTCTTTTATTTTTCTTAGCGTGTTAAAACGGACGACGATATCTTTTTTTTCCTTTCGTAGAACCCTGGCTATGCGTTCTGATGTCCCGGCGATGAAGGGAATTTTTGCGTAGGATGTGGGCCTACGCAAAAATTATTCGTTTTAATTACTAACGTGGAAGTCCGTCTGCCTGGTGCGGGAAAACCCCCTCACGGGGGGAAGTACGTAAGTCGCTGCGGGACTCCCTAGGGTTTTCCGGGACACGGCCAGGTACCACCCAGGAGTTGGCCGCACGCCTTGCCGCGAGCGGGTCAATCCCGGGTGGCCGCCACTGCACGGTCGGCCCCACTTCTTCCGCGAGGGGTGGCTAACTTGCCCCACCTTCTCACCCGCTCATCTTCCTTCACTATTTCGTCTAGGTGGCAGGTACTAACACCGCCCAGGAATGATCCGCTCACCGCCCCCAAAAAAGGACGCTGCTCCAACGAGCGAAGCAGGCACCTCGACACAACCGGGCAGAATACCGATCCCCTCGAATTTACGATCAGTTCTCTTCCAAAGAGAATCTGAAGGAGTCCAGACAAAGGAACAAAAAGACCAAAATGACGCGGCGCCAGCAAATCTCAGCGAGGTAGTAGACCTTGAACCCGTCATCGATTTTAACAATAATGACGCAGCCATTTTCACAACGGTGGAGAGGGCCAAGAAAAGGAAAAGATATCAGCCGTTGGTCTTCAAGCCAACAGAAACCGAAACTGTAAACGGATACGATCTACTAATAGACGCTCCGGAAGAAAACCCACGGAATAGCAACCAAGAAAAGAGACCACCGGCAATCGTAATCTACGAAATAATTAATAATGAAGCTTTCGTCAAAAGTATCCGGCAGAAAACCGATAATAACGATTTTACGATCACGAAAATAAAGGAGGGGTCAAGGCTACAGCTGACCAATATAATAATATCAGACAGTATTTAATGGAGGCTGGCGCCCAGATGCATACCTGGGCGGGAAAATCAAACCACCGTCAGGTACCTGATAAAAGGGCTGGATGAGGGGATGGACCTGGGGTTCATCAAAGATGAACTAAACGAACTAGGTGTTCCATGCGTTGCTGTAAGAGTACTGGCACCTACGAGGAAGGACCTTTACGTGGCGACCATTAAAAAAAATGAGAATTTCAAAATCACCTCCATGGCCAGCATTAATAAAATTTGCAGCCATAGAGTTTACATTGAGTCATATAAGTATCAAAGGCCGCAGATGTGCTTCAGGTGCAATCGATATGGACACGGGTCCCAGAATTGCACCGCGACCCCCAGATGTTACTAGTGCGCTGGGACCCACGAAGGCAAAAACTGCCCGAATGACACAACTAAAACGAAGGCCAAATGTTGCAACTGCGGCGGGGAGCATGTTTCTTTCTCTCGTAGGTGCCCAGTCTACGCAGAACATGAGGAAGCACTAAAAGCAAAAGATAACAAAATAGACAAAACGCACAAACCAACCCGGGTCCCCCCACCACCACCATCAGTCTGGACTCTCCCAGAAAATACGGACAAAGTGATCGAAGTAAAAGAATTTCCGCCGCTACCCCAAAAGGAGACCAAGGAGCAGCCCAAAAGTGAAGATAACAATTTAAGCAATGACTCGGATATTAAAACCCTTGTCACGACTATGGCCCAATTCACTGCCACTATCCAACAGCAGATGACGGCCATGATGACCCTTATACAGACCCTAGTGGCCGCCATAACTGCACAAAATGGAAATGGACGCTAGGGTCCTAATAACCACTACGATCATCATGGCTCATTGGAACGCAAAACGCCGGAACTCATTGAGTTCCTTAAGAAAAATTCAGTAAATATTATTTTAATACAAGAGACGCACCTGTTACAAAATGAGGTATGGGCTGTTCCTGGTTAAAAGGTATTCAGGAGGGACCAAGAAAGTAACACCCGAGGGGGCGGAGTGGCGATCCTCGCCCGTGAAGGAATTGCATGCACACCAATAGACGTCAGGAGCTCTGGCCCAATAGAGGCAATGGGTATCAGAGCTGACACAAATATGGGAAAAATTACAATAATAAGTATATATATACCACTGAATAAAGTACTGTGCATGCAAGACCTACACGGGCTCCTTACCATGGACGATGGAATTATAATTGCAGGCGACTTTAACGCGATGCATTTGGCGTGGAACTGCAGTAGAGACAGCAGGCGTGGAATCCTAATAAAAACACTAGCGCGGGATAACCAGATTAGGGTAGAGGCTCCAGCAACGACGACGCGACCAGGACCAAAGAATACAGGAAGCATCCTTGACTTTGCCCTGGTCAAGAATTTTAATCGACGGACAGTGTCCAAAACAGTTCCGGAACTCACTAGTGATCACTACCCTGTGATTCTGATAATCGGGACACAGGTAACGTTTTATCAACAGGACAACCGCCGCATGTGCTACGGACTTGCGGACTGGGCTAATTTTAGAAAGAAAATCACGGAGTCACTACCAAGTGAGGTGCCCATGCTAACCACCGAAGAGGGAATAGAGGAGGCAGCAAAATTGTTAGGGAACGCAATCAAGAACGCAGCGGAAGAATGAATTCCGCGAATGGCAACTAAAGCCAGAGAAAGCCTGAAGATCCCTGATCAAATCAAAGAACTCATCAAAGAAAGGAACAGTGTCAGGAGGGGATATTATCGCCTCGGCACTGCCGAACAGAAAAGGGATCTCCGGGAACTTAATAGAAAAATTAGAGATCAGCTGAGGCGCCTGAGGAAATATAGATGGGCGATCCGACTGGCGGATCTCAGCACAAAAGACAACTCCATATGGAAATGTACGCGTTCTCTAACCAATTCTGCCAGGAGTGACCCCCCGGTGGAAAGTCCAGGAGGAAAACTCACCACGCCTGCAGTCAAAGCTGAATATCTAGCGGCTCATTAAGAACAGATTTTCACGCCCAATGCAGCGACGGAATTTACACCAAATATTAAAATAGAGGAAATAGAATCCATGCTAAGGGAACAACACGATGAGGAGCAAGCCACTCCGGTGTTCACCATCAGAGAATTTGCAGAAGTAATTAAAAAATTACCAAAAGGAAAGGCGACAGGAAAAGATGAAATCACATACGAATTGATAAAACGACTGCCGATCTCTGCTGGAGAGCAACTTATCTCGATTTTCAAAGCTGCGGTAAGGATAGGCCATTATCCCATTTGCTGGAAGGACGCAGATATTATATGCATACCCAAGGTAGGAAGGAGGGTATTGAAAGCCACGGACTTTAGACCCATATCCCTCCTCTCCTGCCTTGGAAAGGTGTGTGAAAAACTAATATATCCACACGTACTGACACAAGCGGAAGGGCATGGTGTGATACCTCAGAACCAGTTTGGATTTAAGACAGGACACTCCACTACGCACCAGCTGCAGAGGGTTGTTGATTTTATCACGGGCGCCTTCAACAGGAACCACGTTTCTGTTGGAGTAGCTTTCGATATAAGTAAAGCATTTGACAAAGTATGGCATCTAGGCCTACTGCAAAAACTACTAACAGCAAGATTTCCCTCGTGGCAGATCAAATTTATTAAATCTTATATCAGTGGCAGGCCATTCACAGTTAAATGGAATGGTGCCGTTAGTACAATGAAAAGCACGGCAGCTGGTGTCCCACAAGGGAGTGTCCTAGGACCTTTGCTATTTTCGATATATACAGGTGATATTCCGACAACTGAGGGGGATTGGAATTCCACCATCGCTCTCTACGCGGATGATTGCGCCATAGTCACAAGAAGCTTCCAGCCGGGAATGGCTGTCCGATATGCAACAAAACTAATAGACAAACTCATTAAATACTATAAACAGTGGAGAATCGAGATTAATCCTCAAAAGACACAAGCGATCCTCTTCGACAAATAGGATGCCAATACTCCAAGGAAATTATCAATCGAAGGTGTAGAAATTCCCTGGGCGAAAAACATTAAATATTTAGGTGTAATCATGGACAAGAAACTACGGTTTGACGAACATGTAAAAAAGATCAACTTATTGGCAGAAGGAAAAAGAGCTAGACTTTTTCTCATTTTTAATTCAACTGACGTGTCCAGGAAATTAAAAACACACGTATACAAAATGATAATCAGACCAACACTTACGTACGCAGCACCGGTATGGACCGGACTTAACAGGCAGAAGTCCTGGAAAATATTAGAGATCGCGGAGAGAAAAATTTTAAAGCGTATAAGTAGGACATGGGGTCGGAATATAGACTACCACGAAGTGCTAAATATAAAACCGATTAGGGAAGAGGCAAAAAATCTGGCCATTAAATACAAAGCGACATTAGAAAATAAAACAAATGACGTTCTCCGCGATCTCGCGATAAACAAAGTGTCGGTCTGGGATAAACATAAAAGGGCATAGGCATCTACAGGCGAAGAGGAGTGGGTCCCTCCAAAAAAGCGGCGGAAATGAATTTTTAATTTTTGACTAGCATGTTCTTAATACACGGGTGAGGTGCCTGTATAACCCATGTTCATTTTATCACACTACGACGTTGAGTAAAGCCACAACTGGAAAGGCAACTCAGAAATATATATACCACGGGAGGGTATGAACCACAGATCTCTCTTCATCTCCTGAAGATGCAGACTGCAATGTCTGCGAAACGTCGAGAGCCAGAAATGCCGCTAACGCAGCGAAACCCGAAAACCTCCAGCAGCATTCAGCAACGCTGCGAAAGCCTTCAACTCAAAGTGTATATGCATTGTTCGGATGAAGGGCCGTCTGATAATCGCCGCGTCATTGTGCAAATAGAAGCAGCGCAGCTTATTACTTCACCAACCGTCGATTCGAGCGACTTAGCTCGTGACGTCAATGGTTATATCTCCGTTGAATTTTGGGCTAAGACGGTGCGAATTTAAATCAGCTTTACGAAACTCTATCAAGGTCTAGTGTAGCACAACAAAAGAAGATAATGTTGATGGAAAATCGGAAATAAAATCTGACTCTCGTCAGGATAATCAGTCTAATTAATTCTTGTGAATCGATCGATAAATATCTGTCACGAGTTCGATAGAACGCACATTTTCTTCGTTGCTCTCTTCAATTATCTCCTCAAGGTGCCATCCCCTTATCATTAGGCAACATTTTCTCCCTTCTTTGTCTAATCAATTCTCCTCTCACCTAATTCCAATTATTCGCGAAGACCTATCGAATTCTAGTCCTATCCCCAACACTATCTTCCTTTCGCTGTTTTCGCCCATCTGCTGTTCATTTTATACCGTTTTGGTTGGGAGAATAGCACACCAATCCAACTTATTGTTAGTCCCCTCAAAAATCGCCACCGGCCAGAATTCATACAGCACAAGTGCAGCGTACCTTGGGAAAGATGCTTACTGCCAGTGGCGGATTGGCTTTGGTGAAATTAGGCAGTGGATGTACAAAAGGTCTTTCTGTTTCCCAGAGACAATTAGAAAACTTGTCTCCATGACATTAATCTCTCTCTCTCTTACTTCGCGCCCTCTCTATCCCTTTCTCCTTTCCTTTCCTCAAAACGTTCTCTCCCTTTTCAGCCTCAACTTCTTCCTTAACTGTCCTGCCATTCTCACTCTTATCACTCCGTGTCTCCTCCTTTCCCTTCACCAATGCATATGTTCATATCATTTCTTGCCTGAATCCTTTGAACTTCAATCTCTCTTTCTCTCTCTCCTTCTCTGTTTCTCTCTTCTCAATAGGAAGCTGGCTCAGAAATCGAAATTTCAGGTAAACTTTCCGCATGAGATGCATTCGCTGCCTTTCCATTTTCAACGGAGCGAATGAAGACGGACGAAAGAGAGAGAGCGGGAGAAGGACAGAGAGGAAGAGAGAGAGGTAGAAGGACAGAGAGGAAGAGAAGGAGAAAGAGATAGATAGATAGATAATCGTCTTTATTCGGGCGAAATTTAGACCAGAAGGTCCATTCTTACATTTAACCCTTCGTCAATATAATAAATACAAGAAAAAGAATAAAATAAGGTATAACAAAATACACTATATAAACATTATGTACCTAAATCATACAAATTAAAAAGATAAAATTGAATACAGATTTGTGTTTGTGGGGAAAATCTAGGTAAAAACAGACATGTCCTCCCTAGCAAAACCCACGCAGGAAAACACCCACTAAGAAGGGGGGTGTGAAAAACCTGCGAAAACCCTAGATAGTGTACATTTGGTAATACAAAACTACAACATTAAATAGGAAGGAGTATGTACAGTGGGAGAGTTCGTATATACAGCGTAATTATATACCGTCATAAAAAAGTACACGTAAAGGTAATAGCGTAATGTAAACAAGAAATATACAAGTATGCAGAATGAGATGAAATATACATGAAATATATACAATGAATGAATATAAAGAATGTTGTTGGGGCATGCATATTATAAGAAAGCAGGAAAAGATATAAAATACATAAATAATATAATACCATATAAAATAATATAAAACAATAGCAAAAAAAATAAAAACAACAAAAAAATACAAACAATAGAAGAAAGAATATATATATACACATACATATACATATATATATATATATATATATATATATATACATACATACACACACACATACACACACACACATACATACATATGTATACAAATAAACAATACACAAAGTATATAAAAACAATACAAAATTATATTAAGAAATAGAAAATAATATAAGACAATACAAAAAAAACATGAGTAAGGATAATTTATGGGGAGTGTAAAGAGATGATTAAGGATTACTTTGTTGTTTAAGAAAGTGAGTGACACAGGTGCGTTTGAATGAGTTTAAAGAGGGAGATGTTTTAAAATTCTCATCTAAGTTATTCCAGAGTCGGCAACCGGAGACTTGAAAGGATTTATTGTAGATATTCGTCCTGTGATGAGGAATAAGGAGGTTATTCTTGCCTCTAGTATCCCGCTTGTGTACTGTGTTGATTTCATTGAAGAGGGAAGAGAGGTAGTCAGGTTTGTTATAAGTAAGGATTTTGTACATTTGCATCAGGGTATGTAAGTTCCTTCGAGCGTCAAGTTTGAGCCATGAAAGATTATTGTAATGTTCGCTAATGTGGTCGCTCTTTTTAAGGTCACCGATGAATCTCATGCAGGAGTTTTGTGTGCGTTGAAGTTTTAATGCCAATTCACAGGAGAGATCATTATAAACAACATCACATTAGTCAAAGTGAGGAAATAGGAGTGTGGTCACTAAGAGTTTACGTAAGGAATTAGGTAATAAGTTTTTGAGTTTTTTGAGAGAGTGCAAGGAGGAGTTGATGGTACTACAGATTTTATTGGTATTAGGAGCCCAAGATAGAGTTTCATCTACTATGACACCGAGGTTGACTACTGATTTTTTAAAATGCAATGTGGACCCCTCAAGCGATAGAAGAGGAGATTCGCTATGATCTATGGAAGCCAATAGTTTGGGGTAACCGATAATAATAGATTGACTTTTTGCGGGGTTGATCTTCAGAAAGTTATTTGAGCTCCAAAGAGAGAGAGAAGCTAGATCAGAGTTGATTTTAGCGACAGCATCGGGAAATTCAGGTACGCGAGAGTGATAGTAGATTTGGAGATCGTCAGCATATAGGTGATAATTACAGTGAGTGAGGGCATTTGAGATATCATTAATGTACAGAGAGAATAGCAGGGGGCCAAGAATAGAACCTTGCGGAACGCCTCTATTTACATTTAAGGGACGAGATGATAAATCATGAGTAATAACCTTTTGAGAGCGGCCATTTAGATATGAGCGAAACCAGTTTCGAGAAGCGAGTGAGAAGTGCAAAAGTTCAAGTTTGCATAGTAGGATGTCTTTGTCGATGGAGTCGAAGGCTTTACTGAAATCCAATAGTGTTAGAATGGTGATTTTTCTCTGATCCATTGCTTTGCGGACGTCGTCCGTTACTTTCAATAGTGCGGTAGCTGTGCTATGCGATTTACGAAAACCAGATTGGAACGGGTCAATGAGATTGTTTTTTGAAAGGAAATGAGTTATTTGCTCATGTGCAAGTCTTTCAAACGCCTTGGAGAGAACAGGCAAGAGACTAATTGGTCTGAAATCAGCGTTTTCGTGAGAATTGTTTTTCTTGGGGATAGGACGGACAAGAGCTGATTTCCATGAAGTAGGGTATTTAGATTGAAGAATAGACCAGTTAAAGATATGAGTGATAATGGGGAGAATGATAGGAATTAATTTATTTATTAGTATTATAGATACGCCGTCATCTCCTATTGCAGTTGACTTAATTCCACGAAGTGATTTAGCTACCTGTGGTTGTGTGAGTGGTGTAAATTCAAAGATTGTATTTGAGGTGTGATTGGGTTTGAGGCTACGGATACGTTCAATAGTTTCAGATTTTAGGCCTACATCTATGGTCGTGGGAGGTTTAGTGAAATGAGCGTTAAGCTCGTCAAGGGACAGGTTTGGTGGAAGTTGCATATCTTTATTTTTACCAACACCCAAGTTCCGTAATTTTTTCCATATCGAGGACTGTGTTCGTGCAGAGTTGGTTGAATCGTGTACATATTTAATTTTAGCGTTGCGTATAAGTTGTTTTGTTTTATTTCGCAATGATTTATACCGCGATAGTAAATCAGGATCCTTAGATTTCTTAAAATCACGATAAATGCTGTCACGGCGGGACATAATCGATTTTATTTCTGGAGTTAGCCATGCAGCATGTGGCTTAGAGACCCGAATGATTCTGGGAGGGGCATACTTTTCAAGTAGCTGAGACATATATAAATTAAAAGTCTGAACTTTATCGTCTATGTCTTCTAGGTGCTCGATTAAATGCCAGGGTAGGAGCGCCGCCTCTGATGTTAATAGTGATTCATTAATAGATTTATAGTCGCGAACCTTTATGAATTTCTGCTTAAGTTTTTGACAACGTAGGGAGTAAGCAATGTAAATCATATCGTGCGAAGAGATACCGGGAGCTGCTAATTGTCCGTATTTAATTATTTTCTCGGGATTTGCCGTAATCGCAAGATCAATCCAAGTGGCGGAGATTGCCGTATGATTCGTTGGCTGGAGTGGCAAGACGTTTAGCCCTAGGGACTCGAAAGACTGTAAGAGAAAGTTACTTTCATGGTTGGGTACGAGTAAATTAGCATTAAAATCACCAGTGATTATTAAATGTTGAAAGTCTTGAATGTGTTTGGATAGAGTTTCTTCTATATCGGAGAGGTGTCCTATTTTAGGTGGTCGATAAACGATTCCTATGAGGATTTTTACGGAGTTAACTCGCGCGTCAAGTAGAAGGAATTCGGGACGTTTAGAGTACTTAGGTTCACTATGAGCGAGGATATTACATTGAATGTCATTTCTGGCGTAAATTCCTACACCACCACCACCTTTGCCTAAGCGGTCATTTCGAAAAAGCTTGAAGCCAGGAATTTCTACGTGCGAGGAGTCAGTTTCAGGTTTAAGCCAAGTCTCAGCCACGGCAATGATATGAATATTTGTCTTAGATAAAATTAAACGAAGTTCGTCCAAGTGAGCCTGAATGCTTTGGGCGTTGATATAGATAATTTTTAGTGAGCGAGGATGTGGTTTAAGTTCGTTGGAAAGGAGAGATTGAGTGTCGATATGATACCTGGAAATTCGTGTCACGGGTCGGACCTGTGTTGGGTTCATGGGATTTGAGTTGTAGGCGTCGCGGCAGGTGGTGAGTGAGGTAGTTGAGACAAATTCAGAAGCTTCAGAGAGGGAGAGGGACAGAGAGGAAGAGAGGTAAGGAGAGAGAGAGAGAGGAAGGAAGGTGGGTATAGATGGAGAGAAATAGAAAGAGGGAGATATAGATACGCTTCTTTATTTAGACGAGACTGAGACTAAGCAGTCTCTTCAGTATAACCGATTGTCAGTTACAAACAGTATGAGAGTACCAAAGAATATAATAAAGTACTACATAAATACAATGTCAAGTTAGCATTTTAGGAAAGGAAATGAGATGGAGTTTTATTTGTGTGGAAAACCTAGGGATTGAGGGGGAGAGAAAATGAGAAAGAGGGAGAAAGTAACTAAGGGGAGAGAGCAACAGAGTGAGGGAGAGAGGGGTGGATAGATAGATATCCGCCATCATTTGGGCGAGATTGAGCTAGGCCGAGGGAGAGGATAGTAAGAGGGAGAGAGGTAGGAGAGGAAGAGGGATAGAGACTGAGAGAGAGAAAGTGAGAGATAGAGAGGGAGATAGCAGGGAGGAAGACAAGAGAAGCGAGGGAGGAATGCGTCCCTTTTCTGCATTGCTCCCTTTCAATTTC
Organism: Tanypteryx hageni; assembly: GCA_028673005.1. Taxonomy (NCBI): domain Eukaryota; kingdom Metazoa; phylum Arthropoda; class Insecta; order Odonata; family Petaluridae; genus Tanypteryx; species Tanypteryx hageni. Next base: position 261,330,103 of record CM054112.1, on the reverse strand, counting down.
TCCGAGGCCTCTTCCTCTCTCCTCCCCTCTCCTCCTCCCCTCTTCCTCTCCCATCTTCCCCTCCCCTCTCCCCCTCCCCTCTCCCCCTCCCCTCTCCCCCTCCCCTCTCCCCCTCCCCCTCCTCTCCCCTCCCCTCTCCCCCTCCCCTCTCCCCCTCCCCTCTCCCCCTCCCCTCTCCCTCTCCCCCTCCCCTCTCCCTCTCCTCCTCCCCTCTCCCCCTCCCATCTCCACCTCCCCTCTCCCATCTTCCCCTCCTCTCTTCCTCTCCCCTCTTCCCCTCCCCTCCCCCCTCCCCTTTCTCCCTTCTTCTTCCATCTGCCCTCTGATCTGAACCGCCGCAATCATTTACGCTATCCATTAGGAATACCCGAGATACGGCATGCGATGTAGCCGGGTAAATTTGCCCGTAAGATTTTTGACGGAGATTCCGTAAACATCCAACTTCAGTAGTTCTTTCTACGTTATTGAACGTCTGCAGATCGTTCGTGTCAACAGTGTTTTTTGAATCGGATAGGAAGATGTTCTGTTATGGAGAAATAATTGTAATTAAGAAATTATTTATATCATAAGGTCATAAACTTAAAGAATATCCCCGTAAAGATGATTTGTAATGGGATTTCACTTTAAAGTACGTACATCTTGAAATAACTTTAGCCTCGTAAAAGCCACCAATGCAACAAGTTATGCTTTTCATTCTTGTGCTTAATATTACATTATAAATGAATTCGTAATTTAGCCGCTCGCTATGAGCAACCCATGAAATTAATGAGAAATAGAACAAAAGAAGAGAAAAGGGCGTTCGGATGAAGAGTAGGAGGGAGGGAAGGAACAACTACCATACTTTGTGAAACAGCATAATTTTCCTTAATTACAACTTCCTCGCCTTAGTGGCTTGTAGTTCTGCCAAAACAGTGTGGTAAACAGAAGCACTGCATTGTGCTGCAACGTACTGGCGCTGGTTCTATTTCCCTTTACTGCTAGTCATGTTTAATTTGGAGTCGAATTTGCACGTGGTGACCTATTACCTGCAAACTTTCATCTGCCCACACCAAACTGCTGAATTATTTTTTAAAAACTAGGGTTTACAAATACTAGGTTAAACAGGAGCCTTTAGCTGAAAAAATTATTTTGATTGGCTTAATATTTTTAGTGATAATGTAAAGTTTTGCAATTTTTCCAACTTCCAGAGGTGACTTTGTGACAGCATTTGGCCTGTCACAAAGTCACTCCAGAAGCGGCACAGAAGAAATTCCGTACCAAGACTTCGAGGATAGGTTAGGCTTCAGTGACTTCGAAGAAACCCGTCACTGAAACTCAAAAAGATTTAATTAAAGATAATATCATGAATTTTCGACTCGGAGATTACGTCTTGGTGCGTTATGATAGTGAACCTTATCCAGGAAAGTTAACACAAACTACACAGAACGGTGTTAGTGTACGTGACATGCAGAGAAGTGGAACCGTGAACTAGAAATGGCCTCAAACAAAGGATGAACTTAAATACGAGTATTAAGATATGGTTCAAATCATAGAATAACCTAAACAACTTTGTCGTAGGGGTATTTTTCGGGTGCCGGAAATGAAAACTTATTATGATTTAGAATGAAACTAAGGAAATGTTGTGTTTTTAATTTGTTTGGTTGTTTGTCTGCTTTCTTATGGTTTTTGAGGTTATTTCTGGTTCATTTTTTGTGTAATTTTTTATTATTCAAGGATATGTATAATTTTTTGTATTGTAAATGGTCCAGTAAAATATTTCCACAGGGTGAAATTGTGTCGTTAAGACCTCCTTGGGTTATAATAATGGAAGCGTAGAGTGACACAAAGTCATCCCGAAAACTGGGGTGAGATTGTGACAAAATTAAAAGACTCTAGCGATTGTTGACATTATGATAAATTCAAAAACTTTTCACAAACAAGTAGCTGTATACCTATTAGTGTTGAAAATCTAATACATTTTTGGATAAATAAGAAAAACCTCGAAAAGTGTCACAAAGTATCGAATTATTCTTTTCACCTTCCGCAAGTTTCCCGGAGACCTTTTTTAAAAAATCGCCCCGGCAACATTTATGTGTGCGAATGTTACAATGGACATAATTGCAGAATGTTATCTGTTGTGATCGGAGTACAAGTTGCTTTTCAAGAAATGTTTTAATGTTTATGCTACAAATCCGATTAAAACTTTGAAGGGATAACATTTAATTTGAAGACGAGTAAGAGGAAAATAAATAAACGATACCTTAAATAAGTTTTGCAAAATAATCACCTTCCTTCCGTCATCACCTTCCTTCATTAAAATTTCGTTTGTATTGTTTGATTTTATTACATTTAAATAATGAGAGTAGCAACCATGCTTTGAATCTGTACAGTAATAAAATATCATTCTTTATGCCATTATTTTAAGGAACAAATTAAAATCTAGAGCAATCCATAGTGAGGCAATGTGGGAAGTGGTATATGTAGACAAGTACTTTCATCTCGTTACGAAAAGACAGAAAATAGGCGTTGTCCGAACTACAAACCCAATTATAGACTTTCGGTTAAAGTTATTATGAGCAGTAAAAGTAAAGTTCAAATTTATTATATTTTTTCAAGCTGGAATGTAAATGAAAGAATGTACGAGGAAGTATAAAGGAGAGAGAGAGAGAGAGAGAGAGAGAGAGAAACGGGGGTTGGAATGGACGCGAAAGGGGAGGAGCAGATTGGAGGGTATAGAGGGGAGAGGGTAGAAGGGGGAAGGAGGAGGGGGCAGAAGCGGGAGGAGGGGGAGAGGCGAGCGATTAGGAGAGAGAGATTGGGAATAGAGGGAATCTGTGGTAAGGGAAATGAGGTAACGGCAAAGGTATAGTTAGCTGGCAATAGAATCGTTTTCCCCGTTCGGGTGAAGAATTCGACCTCTTATGAGCCGAGAGCACTTCGAAATCCATATAATCCTGGAAAATCTCGACGAGTGGAGCGTCGCTTCAAACTCCGGAGCTTAGAGACTAAAGCCGCTCGGGCGAGGTCGTAGCCGGAGTTCAAGGTTCGGGACGATGACAATGGGAAGGTAGTTGAGGTCTGGAGTAGTAGCGTGTAGGTTCGTTCGGAGAAAGGTGCGCGAGGAGGGAATGCGGGCCCTTCGATGAGGTCACTGGGACACAAAATTGAAAAGTCGAGGGTTAGGAGATTTGAAGGTGGATTTGGGACGAGGTTATGTTAGTCGTGGTTGGCGATGTCTTTCTTGAAATTGTGCGGAAGGCCCATAGGCCTCAAATTATAAGCCTGTTCCGTTGACCACTTTTGACCGATTCGTTTATCGAGTCGAGGTTTGTTATATGGCTGCAAACACTGCATCACTCTGACTCAGGTAACACCACTTAGCAATTACAATGAATCGTTAACCTCTAGATTTGGTTACAAATTCTCATTTTCGCGCTTTTTTAAATGTCTCTTGCTAAGAAAATAAGACTTTCAGTTTAATCGTTATTCAGACATAATTAATTGTACTTGGCTATATTCGATATAACAATGAAAAATAATTATAAAGGATTGATGTTTTCAAATGGACGATGTTTCATTTTTAAACAATTATGTTTCCTAGTGTTGTATATAAGCAACTTTTACACTGTTTACATAAGAGGTTCTTATGCAATGATTATGTGCAGGGCTGTGCATAGCTAGAAAATTTAACATTAATTTTTCCCAGTTTTACCCATATATTATAAATCAGTTAAACTCAAACTCAAAAACGTATCTGAGATTAAAACGCTCCAATTTTTTAAATCAGAGGATTAGATGACATTTATAATTTAAAAAACTGTGTGTGTCCGGCTCAGTTATATCTCGTCGACCAGCATTGGAAAGATTTTAATCTAAAGAACTACTCGTGCCGTAAACCTTGCTCTTGGAACTAGCTTTTCCAAGTTCTTCGCCAATTGATTTATTTAAGGAAAATTGCATCCAACGTTACGGTAAAGTGCGTCCCTGTAATGACAATAGGAATGTTCAAAATTTGGAATTACAGCCGGAATAAAAGCTCTGAAGTTATGCGCGTAAATTCTCTAAATAATATTTTATACTGTTATTTTTGAAAATATTTAAATTCCACTCATATGAGACTAATTCTAGTTTGAAAATGGAAAAAAGCTCTTTCTTCTTAATTCAAATATTGAGTAAGGCATTTACTAATACCATGTTTTAACCCATTATATCCCCTACGTATATTTAATATTGAGAGACAGGAAGCAAAGTAAATAAATTTTCATTTGCAAATTTCCGTTAAAAATATATTTTTCAAGTAAACATTTCACAATGTAAAATATCAGGAATGATAATTAAAAATATAAAACTGATGGAATTCAGTATAAAGGAATATTAAGAAGGTGGATTTAATTCATATAACTTTTATTTCCAATTTATATAAGGTAAATATGTATATAATACCACACTTGACTGCTGAATTTTGGGGTTCTATTAAATATTTGTCCCAAGAGAATATGGATCAGGAAGTTAAATGGAGGAGTGCATAAGGAAACAGAAAATGGAATGGTATATCTTGAGGGATAATGAAAAAAGGAAGAGATAAGGGAAAATTGGGTGCTAGGGCAGAAGAGGGAAAGAAGCGAGGATGGGAGGGGGAATTGGGGGAGGGAGGACAGAAGAGGGGAGGAAGTAAGGAGGGGAGGGAAGGGAGGGAGGAATAGGGGGAGGGAGGGCGGAAGCAACAATGGGAGGGAAGGGAGGGGGGATTGGAGGGGGGATTAGGAGGCAGAGCAGAAGAGGGGAGGACGCAAGGAGTGTTGGGAAGGGAGGGGGGATTAGGGGGAGGGAGGTCAGAATAGGGGAGGAAGAAGCGTCAGGAGGTGTTCGGGTGCGACCAGATGCTCCGGAGCAATGAGGGGGCGGTATGGAGCGATACAAGCAATGTTACCATTTTAGCGCTTTTCGCGTTAAATTTAAACCTTTTTTGTTTTTATAGCGCCTTTTTTACTTTCTTCATATACGTTGTATAGGAACAAGTATTGTATTCATGAAAAAAAATCGACTTCGAGATTTCAACGGAAATACAGGTTTTGACCATTTTCGCGATGATGTCTGTCTGTGTTTGTGTATGTGATAGCTTTTTGTGGGTGCTCTAACTCAAAAACTATTAATTAGGTCAACGCAAAATTTTATATTTAACATTATTTATAAAATTTAGAAGAACTGATTAGTTTTTGGTAAAAATCGGTGTACAGGAAGTGGGTGTTTACTCTTTCCACTTATCCGTTAGTTTTGAAATATTTGCTTTAATATTCGATAAATATAAAAATATATCGGAATAAACGTTGTAGGAAATCTAATTTTCTACAACTTTTGTTTATAATACTTTTCCATACAATGCATTGTTTAAGAGTTATCTTATATTTTTAACCGCCACCACCACGCCACCTACCGACGACTATTGTTAACAATTGTCGCTTAGTTACGTCTTAGTAACGCTCCTTTTTCTTTTCTTAATTGTTTGACCTTTGTGGCTATACCCAATATCAGAAGGCTATGGTTTGAGCTTATTTCTGTTCTTTGTAATGTCTAAAATTTTCTCGCAGTTTCTTAAAATATTTATTATTATGTAACCTATTTGGAATTTTTAGAAATATTACAGCCATGGAGAAAGTCATGTGGTGGCCATATCAGATTTTTTCTCATGTATTTATTAAGCGTTTTAATCTGGCTTCAATGAGGAGAAGAAAAATGAATTCCAAATATAACAGTTTGCATTGATATAAAGTCTGAGAACATCGAGGGTGGTCATCTACTATAACCGAGGAATATTTAAAAAAATGGAATGGGGTAGCTGGGAAAATCAGGACAAAAGAAAAAAATCCCTCAGTACACCCCTTGCATCGGTTTTTCATGCTGTTAGATACTCAATGTGGAAATTGCCCTGAAGGTCACCGATTAAATAAGAAAAGCAGTGCAGCAATATCGCAAACGTACGCTGAAATTCTGCGGTCCACAATGGGATTTTAAAATTCTATGCGATGTGACCCTTGAATGGTTCCCTGCTCTAAAATGCGGGTCCAGTTGCTCGGCCGCAGAAAAAATTTCGCGACAAGCCGAGAGGCCTTCTTCGGTGGTGACTGGATTGAACTAAGTGAATGTAATGCAGACAATATGCGTGCCTTTAAAAAATCCCTAAGAAATTATGAATTAGATTTGTAGACTTGTTGTTCTTTGAGACTAATAATTCATCTGTAATGACTGGTACTAATAATGGATTGTATGCAAAGTTAAAGACTAAAGAGATTCCCCATTTGCTTTTGATTAAGTTTGTGTGCCACTCACTACAGCATGCAACTTCACATGCCGTCCGTGAATGTCTACTACGAAACCTAGGTTTTCTTATTAATGAAACATACAATTGGTTCTCTCATACAATTATTCGACAGGCTAGATATAGGAAACTTTATTATAAAATTAACGATGGAATGGCTCCTTTGAAGCTAGTTAAGTCATACAAGTTGTGTTTCCTGCTATATCGTAAATATAAGAAATGAAATGTTTTTAAATTTCTTGGTCAATGTACTTCAGTAGCAAAGAATTTAAGTCAAACATTGTTGCCCCTATATTTACAATTAATTGTTAACCACCTAACTGTATTATCATTTTTTGCCATTAGGTTTCTTATCCATGTCTTTATTAAGCAATAATTTCTACAAGTAAAATTATGAGTTTTTTAGATGTTGTTTTGTATTCCTTAGTCTTCGGCGCCTGATGGTCGCCCTGCTCGCTTTTCTAATTAGTATATTCAGAGAAATGTAAAAAATAAAAACTTGCTTTTTGGATTGAATAGATGCGTATATCCGATAATAAACGTTAGAGAAATTTAGATTCGTTCGTGTCCATTTAACACCACTATAAGAGTGTAGAATATTTACTGATGCACATAGACCGCATAAATTAGGAAAAATATATAAACAGTGGGGTTTTTCTATTTAGCGCTTTTTCTTAGCGCTATTTACTATAATTTTAGCGCCTATCTAGCGCCGTTTGAGGTTTGATCTAGCGCTATTTACAAATCTGCGATGACAACACTGGATACAAATGGCTCGAAATGGTTGCACCATCACGATGGGCCATAGGCTTTTTCCTCTTGCGTTTTGATCGCCGCTCCTCGCATCCGTTGTTGCTGGCATCGATCGGATCGGGAGGTGAGCACCCTTATGTTGCGATGCGGCGTGGGTGCAGGGATGGGTTCGGGGTGAAGGTGCTCTGGGGAGACAGGCGAGTAGGAAGATTCCTGCTGCTGGAGAGAGCCACTCTGGCCGCTCTGTCATGCGAGTGGGGTGGGAGGGGGAGAGGTACGACCGAGCGTTCTTTCTTCGCTCTGTATTTCTCTGTTGTAAGAACCTCTTCAGGAGTGATCAGGTTGTTATCCCAACCGCATCGAGCGCCTTATTCAAGATAATGGACTCACTTTTGGAACCATCCTAGGCGACCGTCAACTTCCCTTTTTGATGCATAGTACGCTATTTAATTATTTTTGAGAATTATGGCTTAGGTTGTATTGTTAATGACACAAAGTTGTATAACTGAGTGAATTTGAATCAAAATCATTAGAATTTTTTTTTAATAAATCGACATTTTGTGAAAATCCAACGAGAGTGAACTACCCTTCATTGTTTCGCTTTCCATTCATCTCTTCATATTTTCTATTACAGATAATGCTATATCTAAATACGAGATACCATTTGATTTTGTTGAATTCCATAGGCTCTAGGGCAGTGGTTTACAAACTTTTTTGTCTGTGACCCGAAGTTTAATATCAAGTTCTTCGTTTTGCGACCCAAATGGTACCGGTAACTACTCAGCATCTCAGAAGATCACCGTAGATTTATTAGCATAATATTAAATAAAACATTTAGAAAAAAATGTAGACACAATCGCTCAATTTCTTCCAATTTTATTATTTTCTGTATAATGTTCAATTTTTGGAATGGGTTCACGAAAAACAAAATGGTACAGTTGAATCAAAGCGTACTTCACTGAAATTTTAGGAGTGTTTTCATTTTTTTAGAACAAATAAAGTTGCAAGCACTAATTTACTTGCAATTAATACAAATATAAACATCACTGTTTTCTCGGCTGATTGTTAACGCAAGCCCCTCGTCTTTAATGGCTTTCATGTTACTGTTGCACCTTCGTGATCAGCTGATACAATCTTGTTTTAATATTGGAGGCGAGAGCGTAGAGCATATGATGCTGAGGATCAAGGTTATTCTTGCCTCTCTTGGTGGTTCTTTTTTACATTTATTCTCGCTACTACCGAATATTTACAGTTTTCCCCTTTGGGACTGGGGGTCATCCGCGACCCAAGTTGGTGTCGCGACTCTGGGTTTGCGAACCCGTGTTCTAGGGCTTCGCACAGACAGAAGGCATGGTTAAAACCACTTTTTTGGAATCAAGGACACAAAAAGCGTGCATTTTCGCCAAAATCTTGAAGTCGATTTTTTCGCGATTGCATTACACTGCTACGCATATATTAGAAAGTAAAAAAGTAATTCCATACTAAAAAACACTCTTAGGTGGACTTTCGGGCAATAAGTTCAAAAGCATATATATCGTTTGAGGAGCTTTATCCTCTAGAAAGATTTGATTTAGAGAGCCGTAAAAAAGCCGCATGCGGCTCAGGAACCTTGGGTTTCCGAATCATGGTCTAGTTCGTTTTTTGAATTTAGAAATAAATAGTATACGTATTTATTCGGGAAAATAGCCATAGACAGCGACAACTCATCGATTCAGATAATTCTAAGTTTAAAGTTTCAAATTCTTAGGTGAAATTTAAAAATAGATACTCAAGAGCGAATTAACCCTAAGAAAACGATTCAGGAGTGCTCGCTGTTGAGAAACCGATGCCTGTGAGTGTTTACGTATGTTCTTTGTGTAGTGGGAAATGGGAGGAGAGAATGCAGAGGTGAAGGAAAAGGGAGGCAAGAGAGAGTACATCCGGAGGGAATCGGGAAATGGGATTTTTGCGAAATTCATTTCCGAAAACCTCTGATACAATCAATTTTCCATTGCTTTCGCTATTTCGGCTATATCTAGTTCAACTTGATAGCCATATAGTTCATAGGATTTTAGCTAAGTACGTAGCTCCTTTAACATGAGTCGTAGCATTTGATTTATATGAGAAATTTTCCCATATACTATGTTCGAATTTATTGGTAACATTTTCGGGTATCTTACATCTGATTAGCGATTACTGAACTAGTAATAAGACATAAGTGAAACTATAGCTATTTTTGTGCATAGATTGCACAGCGCGCATCTCCCACGATTTTTCGATTCCTTAGATTAAATAAGCTCTAAGTCTGTCATTCTTAGAGTAGTAGTAGTAATTGATTTTTAAGTGCGTCGACTGGCATGGTCATTTCGCACTGTCATCAAGTGGAAATACGCACAGAAAGGAGGAGGGGAACCTTGTGCCAGCATAAGCCTACTCTTTGCGGAAAGCAACAAGGGGGCAACTGCTGAACGCCCCATCCGAATCGGAGTTTGCGCGGTCTTCTCAAACCACACAAACAGGAGGCCTGGCGACCTCTGAAAAATCCTAGTTTCGCAGGATTCGTGCCCGCTGCCCCTTCAAGCAGCAGGCGAGTAGCAGACAGCATCCTAATCACTATACCACCGGCATCCCTCATTCTTAGAATCTCGAAAAAAATGTCGAACTGTAACTTTAAAGTATTCACTGCTTCAGGATTATGGGGGAAAATCAAATGAAGTGAACTCGAAAATTGCGCTTGCTATTCACTGTGGCGTCGCTAAAATGAAAAACAGGATTTTTTCGAGTCAACGTCAGTGTCGTAAACGTATCACTTAAAGTTCGTAAAAGGAACGAAATTAGACCTTCCGCCGAAGAGGCGCCCTTTATTTTTACGCTCCGCTCATTAAACCCGTGAAAAGGGCTACCGAGGGACCATTCCTACGATCCTTCCCTCACTCCTCCATCTCGGGCACAGAGATATTTGCGGCAACGATGACACCATAACCTGCGAAATTATAAAGAAGGGGAGAGGGGAGGGAGAAAGGAGGGAAAAAGGGAGAGGGAAGGAGGAAAAGGTAGGGAGGAGGAAAGAATGGAAGGGAAAGGGGAGAAGGGAGAGGGATGAGGGAGCGGGAGAAGTGAGAGGAGGGGGTGGGAAGTAGAAAAGGCGCTTCTTTCCTCCTGACAATGAGATGATCGCCACCCCGAGATACTCCGGGTCGACATTTCAAACTCTCGCATCCGTGCAATAAAAATAACATACAACATACAATAAAAAAGGGTGGAGCAAATATACGGTTTTCCCCTATCGTATGAAAGTGGTCTTATCAGAAAAAATAATCTTCTATTCCCTTCCCATGGTCCAGGTGTGGCAATTACGCGATGGAGGCAATTAGGCGAGTAAATACGGTACTCTGAAGGTTGAAGAGGAATAGACTGAGGAAGACGTTGGATGCGGGCGTTTAATTTCTGTGCGTAATGGGTGCGTAGGAGGGGGATTCGTTGGGTGGACTAACACGCAGGATTCTCTTCGGATTCTAAGCGCTAATTCGGCGTCATTTTATGATTTTGTGGAATATGGCAGCAGGACAATATGAAGCCATTTACGCCTGAAGTTTTTATTTTGCGAATAAAGTTTAGTATCTTCATATGAGGCCTTTAATGGCATTTAAGGAGAATTTGTAGCAACGTATTTGTCGTTGTGTAGATATGTTTTTACGATTTCTTTCTTAAAATGAGAAGTAACAATTTACTGATAGAAATTTATGTCGTCGCTTTTTAAATTTTTAGCATATTAATTAATGAGGCATTGGTTGGGAATCAACTTCAAATTACCGTAAAAGAAATGGTTTGGTTACATTTACATGTCTCCCTCAAAAAAACGTGACATTTTGATGTTAAAATGATTTTTGACTCCTATTACAAAATCGGCGGTGTAAAAATAAATTTGCATTCTTTTCGGCCTTCCTTAGTTTAAGTCACGAGTTTGTGCGATGATTATAAGTAATTTTAATATCCTAACGAAAAAAGGGCCTGCACGCTCCTTTTCAGCTATTCTTATGCCATTCAAATGGAGAGAAAAAAAAGTTCAAACCCATGACGTTACTATAGATTTTGATCAGTTTAAAATTTAAAAGAAGTCTACATCTACATTATACCCTGCAAGTCACCTTTTCGGTGGATGGCAGGGGGTGCAGTGCACCAAGGGTCCATAGTTTTCCTACCTTATCTTTTTCTATTATGGTCTCTTATCGTCCTAGGGAAAAACGATCCTCTATATCGCTCCGTTCTACAGTCGATCTCGCGAATCTTATCCTCACTGTCCTGCCTTCCGAAATACGTCGGGCTTCTGATAAGTCCTACTACCTCATTCGCTAGTCCCTCCGACATAAATTTTTCCAGTAGTTTAATTCTAGCCTGCAGCCTACGTTCCTCTAACGATGTCCATTTCAGATTTTCTATTAATGATGTTACGCTTTCTTTACTATCGTAATTCCTCTTTACAAATCTAGCTGCCCTGCGCTGAACCTTTTCTATCTCGTTAGTGAGTCCCTTTTCGTAAGGATCCCAAACAGCTGAAGCATATTCGACCTGCGGTCGAACCAAGGATAAATAGCATAATTCTTTCACTTTTTCGGAGCTATTTCGAACTATTCTCCCTATAAAGGCCAGCTTTTTGTTAGCGGCACCTATCAATCGGCGAATGTGGGTGTCCCACGAGAGATCACGATGGATCGTGACTCCGAGGTATTTAATCGAGTCTGAAACTGGAATCTCTACTCCGTCCAACGAATAATTATTATTCAACGAGATACTCTTGGTTCTCCAGAAGTTGATGACACAGCTTTTCTTTTGGTTTATCTCTAACTGCCATTCCTTACACCATGCAGAAATAGCTTCTAGGTCATTTTGGAGATACTGGTGGTCTTCCGGACTGCTTATTTCTCTATAGATGACGGTGTCGTCCGCGAAAAGCCTAATTTTACCCTGACTACTGAGCTGATATCGTTTATATAAATTAGAAATAATAACGGACCAATTACACTACCCTGTGGAACGCCAGAGACAACCTCCACTAGGTTCGAAGATTTCCCATCTATAACAACCATCTGCTTCCTATGATTTAAAAATTCACGGATCCAACTAACGATTTTAGAATTAAGGCCTAAGGTTTCTAATTTCGTTATTAACTTCCTGTGAGGTACCTTATCAAAGGCTTTCCTAAGATCTAAGAAGATGGCATCGACCTGCGTATTCTTTGCCCCGCTTCTCAGTATACAATTAACAAAAAGACCGAGCTGAGTATCACAAGACCTATCTTTCCTGAAGCCGTGTTAACAATTACCTAACAATGAATTACTATCAAGAAATCGCATTATGTTGCTAACGAGTATATGCTCGAGAATCGTACACGATATCGAAGTTAAGGAAATTTGCCTGTAATTTTCTGGGTTCTCCTTGTCGCCGCCCTCATGAATTGGGGTAACGTGCGCTAACCTCCACTCGTTAGGGACCTCTGCGCGAGAAATGGATTTCTCGAAGATTATCCGAAGAAAAGGTGCTATTTCTTCAGCTAATTCTTTTAAAAAGCGAGCAGGAATTTCTTCGGGGACAGTGGCTTTGTTATGTCTGATGGAACTTAATTGCTTTGCTATTCCCACCTCAGAAAATACTATATCGTTCATCAGGCCACTCCTTATTGCGAGTGCATAAAGTACGCAATGGTCGCTGACGGCTGTAAATGCTTTTACAAAATGACCGTTTAACAGGTCGGCTATCATTACGCTATCATTAATAACGGCACCCGTGTCATTACGCAGGGAAGGTATGGTAGGGCCTCTACCTTGGACCTCTCTCACATAGGTTCAAAACGCTTTAGGGTCCTCCTTCAAATAATTATTTAATACCTTATTCCTAAAGTTAGTAAAAGCCTTGCGCATAATATTTCTCGCTTTAGCGCGGGATTCCTTATGCGTCTGAACTTCAGCTGCTCTATACTTGTCGGATGATGAAGACTACATATTTCTTATTTTTGCATGGCTTATTCTTTGACGCCTAAGCGCACTCCTAACTTGCTTATTGTACCAACGTGGCTCTTTATTGTCGACCTTCGATTTAATTGGAATGTACTTATCGATACTCTCTAGCATTAAATCCTTGAATGGTTTTCATGACGACTCAGCACCTGATCGTTCGGTCATATCACGGAAGCCAGGTAGTGATAGGTTAGTGATAGGGAGCTCCAACGTCCGGCGTGTGGTGGCGCTTTTACTGTCACGGGCCCGCCGGGAGGGAGTTCACGAGCGGGTGTTCTCCAGGTGTATACCAGGAGGTTCTGTGCCCCAGGTGACGAAGGAGTTCAGGGTGTCGGTATCGGGCACGGGTTGCTCCTCGCTGCGGGTGGTGGCCCATGTTGGTACCAATGACGCTTCGAAGCGCGGCTCCGAGGAGGTCTTAAGCTCTTTTAAGGACTTGGCCGCTGAGGTTGCTCGTGTCCGAGAGGAGTCTGGTGCTGATGTGCGGCTTTCCATCTGTAGCATTGTTCCTCGGACGGACTGCGGTTCTATGGTTTGGAGCCGAGTGGTCGGGCTGAACCGTAGGCTGTGAGACTTCTGTAGGGGCAATGGAGTGGACTTCGTTGACCTGAGGCCGGTCCTGGACTCATATAGGGCATCCCTAAACGGTTCTGGTGTGCACTACACTGCCGAGGCTGCGGAGGCGGTAGCGCGTAGGGTGTTTGAGCATTCTAGGGCTTTTTTAGGTTAGATTTAAGCAATTGCAATTTTTTAGCAAGCGTTGAGATGCACGCCAATGATGGTAGGTTAGGATGTAGGCAGCTTGCCGGTACGGGATTAATTGAGAGCACAATAGGGGAAAATGTAAGAAATCCGTGCGGTAACAGAATTATCGAAGGCATGGGGATAAACGATTTTCCATGCAACAATTCCTTAGATAATGCGTGCGACCTTAACAACGCTATAAACCCGACGTTAAGTAACAGTAGAATACATTCCAAGCGTAGAAATAGTCGACATAGTAGGAAGGATAAGGAGGCAGTAAATAATCATAATAATTATAATCTTAATAATAATAACAGTAATAATAGCTCAGTAGAGCGCGAGGAATCGTTACGTAGTCATAGCGAGAAATTAAAAATCATTACGGTTAATTGTCGCAGCATTCGCAGGAAGGAGGCCGAATTTGAACATCTTATTCGTAGTCTGCGTGCTGATGTAGTTATAGGCACTGAAAGTTGGCTTACGGCAGACATAGCCAGTCAGGAGATCTTTCCTCGTGACTATAGCGTATTCAGAAAAGATCGATGTATCCGGTCGGGAGGTGGAGTCTTTATAGCAGTTAGCAATAAATACGAAAGTTACCCAATACAGATTAACGACGACGAAGTCGAAAGTGTTTGGTGTCGTGTGAAAGGAAGCGACTCAAAAACTATAAATATATGCGCTTTTTATAGACCCCCAAATGCGAGCATGGAAACTATTCATTCTCTAGAGAAACAAGTGGCGACGCTAAATTCGTCTAATAAAGATAAAGCCATTATAATCGGGGGCAATTTCAATCTTCCGTCAATAGATTGGAGGCATAATTGCTTTTATCCCGGAGGTAGAGAGCGTGAATCGTGCAAGGCGTTACTAGAAAATTTCGGTAAGCACTCATTGTATCAAAATGTAAGCGAAGGAAATTCTCCAAAGCCAGTCAAACTGATAAAACCCGGTTAAAAGGCCGGATAAAAACAGATGAACCCGGATAAAAACCGGATAAAAACCCAATACGTATTTCGGCTACAAAGTAACCATCATCAGGGGTTAAAAAACGGGGGAAGGGGGACTTGAGAGAGGGCGACCGAAACCAAGACCAGTGGCACGCTCTCAAGTGAGAGAGCGTGCCACTGGTCTTGGTTTCGGTCGCCCTCTCTCAAGTCCCCCTTCCCCCGTTTTTTAACCCCTGATGATGGTTACTTTGTAGCCGAAATACGTATTGGGTTTTTATCCGGTTTTTATCCGGGTTCATCTGTTTTTATCCGGCCTTTTAACCGGGTTTTATCAGTTTGACTGGCTTTGGAGAATTTCCTACGCTTACATTTTATATATTTGCCAGTGTAGCTCGCTCTCTTTTACTTAACTCATTGTATCAATTAGTGAGATTTCCCACGAGATTTAATAATATATTAGATTTATTTGTTACTAATCTTCCTGAGCGTATGAATAGAGTATCTGATGCTGAGGGAATAAGCGATCACAAGGCAGTTTACGTGGAATTTCAGTTAATTATTGAGAAACAGGTTAAGGCTAAAAGAAAACTTTATGTATTCGCCAAAGCCGATTTCACAAGATTTAGGTATTTTCTGCGAAATAAATATACTAATTTCTGCAATTTAACCGATAGTGCAGACGCGGAGGAATCCTGGTGCATGTTCAGAGATATGATGCGAGAGTGTACAGATAAATTTATTCCGAGCAAACTGAAGCGTGATAGTGCAGAACCTAGATGGTACAATCAGGAAGTAAGAAGCGCTCTCCGACGTCAAAGAAAACTCCACTCTCGCGTAAATAACACATCCTCAACAGCTACGGTCGAACAGATTGCAATAATAAGGCATCAATACAAGGAGGCGCGCTCCATAGCCAGAGTAGCAATGCGTAATGCGTTTAACAATTATAAAAAGAAGGTTTTACAGGAAAACTTGAAAGAGAACCCAAAAGCATTTTGGTCTTACGTCAGGGAAGTTCAAGGTAGGGGCCCCACTATTGCGTCACTGCGGTCGGAAACGGGAAACGTAGTTCACGATAGTATGGATAAAGCAAACCTATTAAATCATCACTTTCAGAAAGCTTTTACTCGTGATGACGATGAATGTGAAACCCCTATTCCTATGCGTCAGGGCGATTTGATGGAAGATTTGGTATTTTCGGAAAATGGCATCGCGCTCCAACTTCATTCAATTAAGCCAAATAAATCTCCTGGACCGAAGGAAATTCCCGCGCGTGTAATGAAAGAATTATCTGCTGAAATCGCGCCGTATTTGAAAATTATATTCGAGAAATCCATTAGAGAAGGAGTAGTTCCTAAAGATTGGAAGGTGGCACATGTTACGCCCATCCATAAGAGTGGCGACAGAGAGAACCCCGAAAATTATAGGCCGACATCCTTAACTTCATTATCGTGCAAGATACTTGAGCACATAGTCTTTAGCTCTGTAATGCGCTATTTAGATAGTCATTCATTGCTTAGCGGATGCCAACACGGATTCCGGAGAGGTAGATCATGCGAAACGCAGCTCGGCCTGTTCGTGGACGATTTGTTGCGATGCGGAGAGAAAAATACTCAGGTCAATGCCATATTCATTGATTTCAGGAAGGCGTTCGATAAAGTATCTCATAGGATCTCTTTACCTGGCTGTTGAAGTGAACGGACGTGCCTTTCACTTGCTCCTGCGAGCTCCTACGTAGCCTCGAGCGACTAGAGTAGCTGTAGCATTAGAGTAGCTGTAGTGTTAAGTAGAACTAACAATTTACTTTATTCTATTGTTATCCTTCGGTAATTTTATTTAACATTCGTTTAAGTTATGTAATTAGTTTTGTTATAACATCCACGTTATAGTTTTTATTTTTCTCTAGCGTAATAGTTAACTTTTAAGCCTCGTAGTTTCTTGCTAGAAATTTCATTCTCCCTTTTACAAAATAATATTTATATCATAGTAGTTATTGTGTATTAGCATATTCTCGTTACATTTGTAAGGTTGTTTTAGTTTTACGCTCCATAGTATTTATATTTTTCGTTGTTGTGTACTATCATCTCCTGTGCGTGATCTAAACTTGTTTGTGTTGTTTACGCCTTTCACTTTATACCTGCGCTTGACCCTTTCTCGTACGCTACACGAAGAGCGTCCCCGCTTTAAAACAGACCAAATTCTTTAGCCTTATCCCATTTCAGCTTTTGTTTTTATATTGTAACTCTTTTGCGTTAGTATATAAATTAGGTAAGTTTAGGATGGCTTCACCGAGGACTCCCGTTTCCTCCTTCTTGTGCGCCGCTGGTTGCGAGGCCATGAGGGCTCGAATCACGGAGCTGGAGAGGGTGGTTGCGGACCTCCTTCAGAGGGTGGAAAGGTCCGAGGCAGCCTTGGTTCGTGTGGGGGGTGCGGGGTCATCCCTGAAAGCTCGCCGCGCCAAATTGGCGGCCCGGGTTCGCCTGGGTGCGGCAGCCGGTAGAGTGATCGGGGTTCACTCTGACTCCTTACCGCGGGCTGAGGGTCCTCGGGCTGGGAAATCCGATGAGTGGAGAGTGGTGTCCACTCGGGGAGATCGTGGGGTGGTGCTGCGGAGGCAGGGAGTTGGGAATGCTTCGGCTGACTCGCTTCCTGTCAGTAATAGGTTCGAGGTGTTGTCGGAGGACGACTCCACGGCCATTGCGCCCGTACCCACTCCTGTCTCTTCGATGGAGGCCGGGCCCAAGGGGAGTCGGGTTGGGAAGGGAGGGTTGTTAGTGTTAGGTAGCTCTAACGTTCGGCGTGTAATGGCACCCCTGTTATCCAGTGCCCGCCGGGAGGGAGTTGAAGAGCGGGTCTTCTCCAGATGTATATCAGGAGGCACGGTGCCGCAAGTGACCAACACGGTGAGAGAAGCGGTAGTGGCGACAGGTTGCTCTCGGCTGCGGGTGGTGGCCCATGTTGGGACTAACGACGCCTCGAAGCGCGGGTCCGAGGAGATTTTAAGTTCTTTTAAGGACTTGGCCTCTGAGGTTGCTCGTGTCCGAGAGGAGTCGGGTTCCGATGTGCGGCTTACTGTCTGCAGTATAGTCCCTAGGATTGACCGCGGTTCTGAGGTTTGGAGTAGAGTTGAAGGTCTGAACCGAAGGCTGTGGAATTTCTGTCGGGACTTGGGAGTGGACTTCGTCGACCTACGGCCGAATATCGAATCGTGCAGGGCACCACTGGATCACTCTGGTGTTCACTACACGCCCGAATCGGCTCAGAGAGTAGCGAGTAGGATTCTCGAGCACAGTAGGGATTTTTTAGGCTAGAGAGTAGGGCAGGGTGTAGGTCAGTTTTGGGTCAGGGGATAATCGATGCATTTGTAGAAAATAAGAATCCCGCAAGATTATCTAATGGTAGAATATACACCGAGCGTGACATGCAGCACCAATTTCGCGATAGGTCATTGATAGAATGTTCCGTTAAGGGCGCGACGGGTCGCAATTCCAATTTTGATGCGACGCCATACAGTCGTGGGAGTGATTGTGGTGGGAGCGCATGTAGTTTTAGGGTGGAAGAGAAAGTCAAGGGTGAGATTAGCATGCGAAGTGATAGTGAGAAATTAAACGTCGTCGTACTGAACTGTCGCAGCATCCGTAGGAAAATTGCTGAGTTCGAGCATGTTATTCGCAGTCTGCATGCCGACGTCGTGATAGGCACAGAAAGTTGGTTAACGGATGAAATTCAGAGTCAGGAGATATTTCCTAGAGACTATCGTGTCTATAGAAAAGATCGCGCTAATAGATCGGGCGGGGGAGTTTTCATAGCGGTTAGCGATAAGTACGATAGCAGTGAGATTCCGATAAGTGACGAGGATATCGAGAGCGTTTGGTGCCGCATAGGTAAAGATGGCTCCAAAAAGGTGTTCATATGCTCGTTTTACAGGACACCTAACGCTGGTGTAGATTGTATTTTAAGTCTCGAGAAACAATTATCAAAGCTTAGACTGATAAATCAAGATGGTATCGTTATAGTCGGTGGTGACTTTAACTTACACTCAATTGATTGGGAAAATCTATGTTTCGAATCTAGAGGTAAAGAAGGCGAATCCTGTGAGGCATTAATCGAAACATTCTGCGAGCACTCTCTCCTTCAATTAGTCAGAAAGCCAACGCGATTGGGAAACATATTAGATTTATTAGCAACTAACGTCCCAGAAAGAATAAACAAAGTCACCATTGAAGATGGGATAAGTGATCATCAGGCCGTATATGCAGAGTGTAAGTTGAAAATCGATAGGCACCCCAAGCCTCAAAGAAAGTTTTATATATTTGCTAGGGCAAACTTTTCAAGCTTCAGGTCGCGCCTACGAGAAATACTACCTGGCTTCCGTGATATGACCGAACGATCAGGTGCTGAGTCGTCATGGAAACTATTCAAGGATATAATGCTAGAGAGTATCGATAAGTACATTCCAATTAAATCGAAGGTCGACAATAAAGAGCCACGTTGGTACAATAAGCAAGTTAGGAGTGCGCTTAGGCGTCAGAGAATATGCCACGCGAAAATAAAAAATATGCCGTCTACATCATCCGATGAATATAGAGCAACTAAAGTTAAGACGTATAAGGAATCCCGCGCTAAAGCGAGAACTACTATGCGCGAGGCTTTTACTAACTTCCGGAATAAGGTATTAAATAATTATTTGAAGGAGGACCCTAAAGCGTTTTGGTCCTATGTGAGAGAGGTCCAAGGTAGAGGCCCTACAATACCTTCCCTGCGTAATGACTCGGGTGACGTTATTCATGATAGCGTAGAGAAAGCCAACCTGTTAAACGGTCATTTTGTAAAAGCATTCACAGCCGTCAGCGACCATTGCGTACATGTTGCACCCGCAATAAGGGGGGGAGGGCTGATGGACGATATAGTATTTTCTGAGGTGGGAATAGCAAAGCAATTAAGTTCCATCAGACATAACAAAGCCACTGGCCCCGAAGAAATTCCTGCTCGCGTTTTAAAAGAATTAGCAGAAGAAATAGCACCTTTTCTTCGGATAATCTTCGAGAAATCCATTTCTCGCGCAGAGGTCCCTAGCGACTGGAGGTTAGCGCACGTTACCCCAATTCATAAGGGCGGAGACAAGGAGAACCCAGAAAATTACAGGCCGATTTCTTTAACTTCGATATCGTGTAAGATTCTCGAACATATACTCGTTAGCAACATAATGCGATTTCTTGATAGTAATTTATTGTTAGATGATTGTCAACACGGCTTCAGGAAAGGCAGGTCATGTGATACTCAGCTCGGTCTTTTTGTTAATTGTTTACTGAGAAGCGGAGAAAAGAATACGCAGGTCGATGCCATCTTCTTAGATTTTAGGAAAGCCTTTGATAAGGTACCTCACAGGAAGTTAATAACGAAATTAGAAACCTTAGGCGTAAATTCTAAAATCGTTAGTTGAATCCGTGAGTTTTTAAATCGTAGGAAGCAGATGGTTGTTATAGATGGGAAATCTTCGAACTTAGTGGAGGTTGTCTCTGGCGTTCCACAGGGTAGTGTAATTGGTCCGTTATTATTTCTAATTTATATAAACGATATCAGCTCAGTAGTCAGGGTAAAATTAGGCTTTTCGCGGACGACACCGTCATCTATAGAGAAATAAGCAGTCCGGAAGACCACCAGTATCTCCAAAATGACCTAGAAGCTATTTCTGCATGGTGTAAGGAATGGCAGTTAGAGATAAACCAAAAGAAAAGCTGCGTCATCAACTTCTGGAGAACCAAGAGTATCTCGTTGAATAATAATTATTCGTTGGACGGAGTAGAGATTCCAGTTTCAGACTCGATTAAATACCTCGGAGTCACGATCCATCGTGATCTCACGTGGGACACCCACATTCGCCGATTGATAGGTGCCGCTAACAAAAAGCTGGCCTTTATAGGGAGAATAGTTCGAAATAGCTCCGAAAAAGTGAAAGAATTATGCTATTTATCCTTGGTTCGACCGCAGGTCGAATATGCTTCAGCTGTGTGGGATCCTTACGAAAAGGGACTCACTAACGAGATAGAAAAGGTTCAGCGCAGGGCAGCTAGATTTGTGAAGAGGAATTACGATAGTAAAGAAAGCGTAACATCATTAATAGAAAATCTGAAATGGACATCGTTAGAGGAACGTAGGCTGCAGGCTAGAATTAAACTACTGGAAAAATTTATGTCGGAGGGACTAGCGAATGAGGTAGTAGGACTTATCAGAAGCCCGACGTATTTCGGAAGGCAGGACAGTGAGGAAAAGATTCGCGAGATTGACTGCAGAACGGAGCGATATAGAGGATCGTTTTTCCCTAGGACGATAAGAGACCATAATAGGAAAAGATAACGTAGGAAAACTATGGACCCTTGGTGCACTGCACCCCCTGCCATCCACCGAAAAGGTGACTTGCAGGGTATAATGTAGATGTGTAGATGTAGATGTAGATAGGAAATTAATTGCGAAGTTAGGACAATGTGGTATCAATTCGAAAGTTGTCGGTTGGGTGAGAGACTTCCTCTCGAATAGGGAACAGATAGTTGTCATCGATGGGAAATATTCGTCCCCCGTTAAAGTTGCTTCGGGTGTTCCTCAGGGAAGTGTATTGGGCCCTCTGCTCTTCTTAATCTATGTAAATGATATGTGCTCGGTTGTTCGTAGTAAAATTAGGCTTTTCGCCGATGACACCGTTCTATATAAAGAAAAAAAAATCAGGAGGACCTACAGTCTCTGCGTGAAGACTTAAGAGCCATTTCAGCGTGGTGCAAAGAATGGCTAATTGAAATTAATTATACTAAATGTGCCGCAGTCACGTTCTGGAAAAGTAAGAACAAAGATTTAGGTTTCGAATATAAATTAGATGAAATGAGTATTCGACAAGCTGAATATTTAAAATATTTAGGAGTAACCATTTGTCGAGATCTTTCGTGGGACATGCACATTCGTCGAGTTATAGGCGCGGCCAACAAGAAACTGGCATTCATAGGTAGAATAGTACGGAACACTACAGAGAAAGTACGCGAAACATGCTACTTATCACTGGTAAGACCACAAGTGGAATACGCAGCGAGCATATGGGATCCGTACGAGAAGGGACACATAATTCAACTAGAAAGAGTACAGCGCAGAGCAGCCAGATTTGTAAAACAAAAGTACGAACATAAGGAAAGCGTCACCTCTTTATTGAGCGATTTGAACTGGGTATCACTGGAGGAGCGTAGATTGCACTCAAGGTTGAAACTTCTAGAGAAATATAGGTCAGAATGTCTAAAAGAGGAGGTAGTGGGAATAATTGTGGCACCGACGTATATAGGTAGAAATGATCGAGACGATAAAATACGTGAGATCGATTGTAGGACGGAACGTTATCTAGGCTCGTTCTTTCCGAGGACAAAGGGAGATCACAATAGGAAATTTCGAATTGCGTTAGACAATCTTTAGGTAGGATTGGTGCATTGCACCCCCTGCCACCCACCAACTTGGTGAATTGCAGGGTAACTTGTAGATGTAGATGTAGATGTAGTATTTCTCGTAGGCGCGACCTGAAGCTTGAAAAGTTTGCCCTGGCAAATATATAAAACTTTCTTTGAGGCTTGGGGTGCCTATCGATTTTCAACTTACACTCTGCATATACGGGCTGATGATCACTTATCCCATCTTCAATGGTGACTTTGTTTATTCTTTCTGGGACGTTAGTTGCTAATAAATCTAATATGTTTTCCGATCGCGTTGGCTTTCTGACTAATTGAAGGAGAGAGTGCTCGCAGAATGTTTCGATTGATGCCTCACAGGATTCGCTTTCTTTACCTCTAGATTCGAAACATAGATTTTCCCAATCAATTGAGTGTAAGGTAAAGTCACCACCGACTATAACGATACCATCTTGATTTATCAGTCTAAGCTTTGATAATTGTTTTTCGAGACTTAAAATACAATCTACACTAGCGTTAGGTGTCCTGTAAAACGAGCATAAGAACACCTTTTTGGAGCCATCTTTACCTATGCGCCACCAAACACTCTCGATATCCTCGTCACTTATCGGAATCTCACTGCTATCGTACTTATCGCTACCGCTAAACTTTGTGGAGACAATCGTGCGTGGAATTACTCGAGAAAAAATCCGAATCACCAACAAACAACATAGAAAAATAAAAATATCAACGTGGCTTCCCAGTTAAATTTTAATGCTAAAGAGGATTTGCAAAAATAGGCAAAATGAAAAAAGACCCAACCCACGAGGGAATCTAACTCGCGCCCTTACGTTTCGGACGCAACCACTATACGCTCACCGCCAACAATTACTTGATCACTTAAGCGTGCATTATTAAATTTATACCAGTTGACGCGAAATTGCAATATTTAATCGCGATTTTCGGGAAAACTACCGGCCGTATATGCCCAAAAGGAGCTCAATCAACTCCATCTGCAAATCTTTAGGTGCATTCGAGACATCAACCAGATGTGGCTGAAAAGCTAACTTCAGTGTGGCATCATGTTTCTCAAAATCTTTAAATCTGTTATTGTATTCTTTAATGAAGGAGTCTAAAACACCTATATATTCATTCATATTCCAATTTTGCAAGTTTTTATTCATATCTTTTTTATCAATTACCTTTGCCAGTTCAGGAAAATGCTCGGCTGAAACAACTGATCTGATAAGGCCAATTTTGAAAAAATTCAACTTCTTCCGAAATGACTGAATTTGCTGCAACATTTCATATATGGATTTAGTTTTACCTTGCAGAGAAGTATTCAAATAATTTCGTTTTGACATTAAATCAAACAAAAATTCAACTTTTCAGCAGAAACCTTTTTTCAAAATTTAACTAGGTTCATTCTGTTCTTTGAAAAAGCTCGTGACTTGTTTTGCAAAGCTAAAAGATTTTCTAGTACTTCACCTTGTGAAAACCAGCTCACTTAATGGTTTGGAAGATCTACACTAAATGTTTCATCGTCATATTGAAGCATGATGCGAAACTGGCGATGCCGTGAAGCGTTTGCTCGAATGTAGTTCACAGTACTAATAACTATACGTAATGTGTCATTTAAAACATGATTTGGCGCAAAGATTCTGTTGACGCAAAATACATATCGTTTGTTTGTTCTTTCTGAAACTTTCATGCTAAAAACATATATGAGTTTGAGTATGTGTAGACAAGTATGCAAAAGGCCGCACTGAGTATCACCAAAGCCGCATGCGGCCTGAAGGTCGACGGTTCCCCATCCCTGTCCTATACCCATCCAGAACCTAAAATTATTGAAAACTGTTCAAAAGATTCAAAACTGGATTCCTATGAAAGCATATATATCAACAGGTACAGAGACATCGTAGTGAATAGCGACAGAACTCCAATTCCATTCTCCCCTCTTTTCACGTTAACGGTTAAACCCCTAATCTCCCGTTCTTTCGCTCACTCTCTCATAAATTGCCTACAGAATACGAAACCCTTTCAGAATACATCACCTGCATACTAATGACGAGAGCTTGGTTCTTTAAACGCGATTAGACATGAAACATTTAAATAACGTGCAATATTTAGTGTTTGCTGCAATTCCCCTCTTGTTTTTTATTAATAAATTTAATTTTTATTTCTTATTTTCATGTTTTCCTCTGTTTGTATTTTTTAATCTGATGTTTGTCAGTCTCGTGTTTGTGCTTGTGTCCATAAGATTTCTTGCGGTCAAGAGAGGCTTTACTTTTGCGTCGGAGTGTGTGTCGGAAGTGGGTTCCTGGGCTCCCTAAAAACAGCGAGTGTTAATTTCTTTCCTTTATTTTTATTTATCCTTCCTCTTATTTTTCCTTTTCCCTCTACCTTTGCACGACATTCTATTTATTAAATTTCGGCATAGGAGTTGTTTCCTATCTTTATTGGATATGATAGTGAAAAGTGCTGCGAGAAAGAAGAGAGACAGGAAGGCATTTTAACTTCCTTTCCCTGTTTTTGCTGAAATAAGCACTAGGTTGAAGGGTGCGGTTGGATATATCTATCCTCTTCAACAACCACGGTTTAAATTTAATTGAAGCAGCGAATGGCATCCTTTTATGCAAAAATCTGTTAGTCGAAGCGGATTCCTCCTCTGCACGCGGATACCGCGGCGAAATGAACCGGCGTCTCTAATCCGTCACTAAATCTCTCTACCTCTCAGCCTCCTCCGATTACATCCCCTATTCTCCCTCCCTCAGGCCTCTCTCCTTCCAGGTGCACTCCACGATATAAGAACGGAGGCGCGCCCAATTGCCTAAATCCAACTGGAGATAATGGGCGGGAATCTCTGCTCCCACTAGCCTATTTTCCTCTCCTATCCTGTACCTCGGGGTGCGCACACCCCTCCATCGCCTTGTTTTTTCATCCTTCGACCTCCTTTCTCCCTGTTTGCGGCAGGCCACCCTGCTTCCGCTGTTCCCCCAACCACCATCCCTCCCGGCTGCAGCCTACCCGTCGATGGATCGACATGCAAAGCCTCCCATTCTCTCCCTCCTCTTCCTTATTCTCCGCGTCACCATCTTCCCCGATCTCTCCCATCTCCCCCGCCTCCTCCAACACTTCTCCATCTCTTTCCTCCGCCTTCCCGACCCAATCAAGCCGCGAATATCCCCCACAGCAAATGATGTTATTATCACGCACAAATTCAGTTATAAGCTGATCTTTCCAATAAGAGACATAGTAGTTGATGAAATAGAGGCATATAAATATTAATGGGATGTCCACATAAATGCATATTATTATAATATTATGCGTTAATTTTTTATCTTTATCAGTTTATTTTATTTACGATAAAAAACAGAGCGTTACGTTACTCATTGAAGAGTTGAGTTGGGCATCGTTGAAAGATCGTAGATTACAGGCGAGACTTAAACTTCTAGATAAATATAGGTCGGAGATATTCGTAAATGAAATGAAGGATATTATTCGACAACCAACGTATATCGGACGGAGGGATAATGAGGACAAGATTCGCGAAATAGATAGTAGGACGGAGAGGTATAAGGAGTCATTTTTCCCTAGGACAATACGTGACTACAATAGATAACTGTGAATAATAATTAGTTAGGAACTTGGTGCGCGGCACCCCCTGCCATCCACCGTCAAAGTGACTTGCAGGGTAATATATAGATGTAGATGAATACTTCCGTTCTTGTTACCAAATCGCTGGGTCTAACCAAGAAAACATCTCAAATACTTTTCTCCTCTCGTGGGCCCTTCCACTACCTGCGTGAGGCCTCCTTGACCGATGAGACTGTATACGCATCTCTGACTCACACCACCCACCGGCATACGTCCCTTCCAGTCTACCTGTGGAATGTTGAGGTCACCTGCTATAACTAATGGCCTGCTTATTACTCTGCTACTTGCTATCTCGACTAGCCGCTCCATGAGCCCCATGTCTTCACCTGGTGGCCTATACGCTGCTACGATTTCGAACTGTTTTCCTTTTCTATCCTTTATATTTACTCCGAGTAACTCATACTCCGTATCTATTATTTTTAGGCTACTTTTAATGTCGTCCTTCACGCAGATACTTTTCCTCCTCCTTTGGTACCTCTGTCTCTTCTGTAAATATGAAACCCATTTGGAAATATTTCATTGTCACTTATTTCCTCCCTTAGCCACGTCTCTGTACATATAGTAACATCAGGTTCATTTATTTCCATTAGCGATCCGAATTCAAATATTTTATTAACTATGCTCCTGCAGTTTACCTGCATAAGCCTAAAAGTCCCATCCCTTCCCCGCGCTCTCCCGCCAGCTGCGTTGATTGTATTTTAAGTCTCGAGAAACAATTATCAAAGCTTAGACTGATAAATCAAGATGGTATCGTTATAGTCGGTGGTGACTTTAACTTACACTCAATTGATTGGGAAAATCTATGTTTCGAATCTAGAGGTAAAGAAGGCGAATCCTGTGAGGCATTAATCGAAACATTCTGCGAGCACTCTCTCCTTCAATTAGTCAGAAAGCCAACGCGATTGGGAAACATATTAGATTTATTTGCAACTAACGTCCCAGAAAGAATAAACAAAGTCACCATTGAAGATGGGATAAGTGATCATCAGGCCGTATATGCAGAGTGTAAGTTGAAAATCGATAGGCACCCCAAGCCTCAAAGAAAGTTTTATATATTTGCTAGGGCAAACTTTTCAAGCTTCAGGTCGCGCCTACGAGAAATACTACCTGGCTTCCGTGATATGACCGAACGATCAGGTGCTGAGTCGTCATGGAAACTATTCAAGGATATAATGCTAGAGAGTATCGATAAGTACATTCCAATTAAATCGAAGGTCGACAATAAAGAGCCACGTTGGTACAATAAGCAAGTTAGGAGTGCGCTTAGGCGTCAGAGAATATGCCACGCGAAAATAAAAAATATGCCGTCTACATCATCCGATGAATATAGAGCAACTAAAGTTAAGACGTATAAGGAATCCCGCGCTAAAGCGAGAACTACTATGCGCGAGGCTTTTACTAACTTCCGGAATAAGGTATTAAATAATTATTTGAAGGAGGACCCTAAAGCGTTTTGGTCCTATGTGAGAGAGGTCCAAGGTAGAGGCCCTACAATACCTTCCCTGCGTAATGACTCGGGTGACGTTATTCATGATAGCGTAGAGAAAGCCAACCTGTTAAACGGTCATTTTGTAAAAGCATTCACAGCCGTCAGCGACCATTGCGTACATGTTGCACCCGCAATAAGGGGGGAGGGCTGATGGACGATATAGTATTTTCTGAGGTGGGAATAGCAAAGCAATTAAGTTCCATCAGACATAACAAAGCCACTGGCCCCGAAGAAATTCCTGCTCGCGTTTTAAAAGAATTAGCAGAAGAAATAGCACCTTTTCTTCGGATAATCTTCGAGAAATCCATTTCTCGCGCAGAGGTCCCTAGCGACTGGAGGTTAGCGCACGTTACCCCAATTCATAAGGGCGGAGACAAGGAGAACCCAGAAAATTACAGGCCGATTTCTTTAACTTCGATATCGTGTAAGATTCTCGAACATATACTCGTTAGCAACATAATGCGATTTCTTGATAGTAATTTATTGTTAGATGATTGTCAACACGGCTTCAGGAAAGGCAGGTCATGTGATACTCAGCTCGGTCTTTTTGTTAATTGTTTACTGAGAAGCGGAGAAAAGAATACGCAGGTCGATGCCATCTTCTTAGATTTTAGGAAAGCCTTTGATAAGGTACCTCACAGGAAGTTAATAACGAAATTAGAAACCTTAGGCGTAAATTCTAAAATCGTTAGTTGGATCCGTGAGTTTTTAAATCATAGGAAGCAGATGGTTGTTATAGATGGGAAATCTTCGAACTTAGTGGAGGTTGTCTCTGGCGTTCCACAGGGTAGTGTAATTGGTCCGTTATTATTTCTAATTTATATAAACGATATCAGCTCAGTAGTCAGAAGTAAAATTAGGCTTTTCGCGGACGACACCGTCATCTATAGAGAAATAAGCAATCCGGAAGACCACCAGTATCTCCAAAATGACCTAGAAGCTATTTCTGCATGGTGTAAGGAATGGCAGTTAGAGATAAACCAAAAGAAAAGCTGCGTCATCAACTTCTGGAGAACCAAGAGTATCTCGTTGAATAATAATTATTCGTTGGACGGAGTAGAGATTCCAGTTTCAGACTCGATTAAATACCTCGGAGTCACGATCCATCGTGATCTCTCGTGGGACACCCACATTCGCCGATTGATAGGTGCCGCTAACAAAAAGCTGGCCTTTATAGGGAGAATAGTTCGAAATAGCTCCGAAAAAGTGAAAGAATTATGCTATTTATCCTTGGTTCGACCGCAGGTCGAATATGCTTCAGCTGTGTGGGATCCTTACGAAAAGGGACTCACTAACGAGATAGAAAGGGTTCAGCGCAGGGCAGCTAGATTTGTAAAGAGGAATTACGATAGTAAAGAAAGCGTAACATCATTAATAGAAAATCTGAAATGGACATCGTTAGAGGAACGTAGGCTGCAGGCTAGAACTAAACTACTGGAAAAATTTATGTCGGAGGGACTAGCGAATGAGGTAGTAGGACTTATCAGAAGCCCGACGTATTTCGGATGGCAGGACAGTGATGATAAGATTCGCGAGATTGATTGTAGAACGGAGCGATATAGAGGATCGTTTTTCCCTAGGACGATAAGAGACCATAATAGAAAAAGATGACGTAGGAAAACTATGGACCCTTGGTGCACTGCACCCCCTGCCATCCACCGAAAAGGTGACTTGCAGGGTATAATGTAGATGTAGATGTAGATGTATTCTCTTTTCGTTTTCACCTCTAACACACCCAACTAGTTTCCCGACAAACAAGATTTTATTAAATCATTAAGCACACTACCAAATTTAAAACTCCCTCGTCTGTTCAAATGCAGTCCATCCCGGCCCAAATCGTTCATATTTAACCAACAGTTAGGATCCACAAAACACATACTTTTTTTCTGACAAACCCAAACCAATCCTTCATTATATATTAATTATTATATAATTAATTATATATTAATTATCCACTCTTCTTCTATCCACGTCCCGTCTTCTTATAATTCCGCTCACCACAATCTTCGCTTCCTTGAATTTCTTCCTAGTAGCCGAACACAAATCCCACACTAAGCCCACAACATGATCATCACTGGGCACATTTTTAATGTCGTTTGTCCCCACATGCAGAACCACCACTTCTTCCTTCCTATCTGCCTCCAATTTTTCGATTTTTCTCTCTAGCCGCTCAATCCTAATACCCGGTAAACATACGAAGGATACGGTAGAGGAATGGTGGGTAAGAGATAGAAGAGGAGATTTAGACTTTTAAAGCGGCTAATGGGTGGAGTGCAATCGCTTAGAAGTGGGAATGACGCATACTCTGGCAGAGGAATGAAAACGACGCCATACGTTACAACTGATCGAAATGGAGATCATTCCCTTTCCTATCGATCGAGAACGACACCTCATCTAACTTTACTATATTTCTCTCTTATGTGATATTTTTCCATAAAATTCTCTGTCGCTGGGTTTGCTCTAGGCCACTGGTGCCCAGCCTTTTTACATGGCGGACCGCATCGGTGGTTGCAAATCCTTCGGCGGGCCGCATTGGAAGTTGCTAATTTTTCGGCAGGCCGGTTTAGAGTTTAAATTGGAAGTAGCCTATATATTCTAAGAAACCAGATGAGTAAAACTCAATGTTAAATGTTCGTGTTTCTTCCATATCTTTCTTTTTTCAGAAATCCATTTTTACGAAGATAATGACATTCTCATTTTGTCAATTTGGTAAAGCCGTTGGTGTTATGTTTCGCGCAATAATTCTCAAAAATAAACTAAAAAACTGAAACGTGATGTGTTATGTGGTGGTTTCATCTACTTCTCACTCTTGAAGAAACATTTTTTTGAAGCAGATTTATATGATTAATTTGACACTGATGAGACAATTTTGTAGGACAACATGTTTAATTGTGGAATAGTTCTCGGCAAGATTTTTACATGAGAGAATTTAAAGAAACTGTGAAATTCACAATACAACCTGATACAGTGATTTTATGAATTTTATTTTATTTTAGCACCCAACTTAGAAAAGATACGCGTATTTTTGTATTTTTTTTAGGCTAGCTAGAAAAGTTCGGCATTATCGGAGAAGAACATTTCTGGCGAGATTCGCCACTTAAGTACAAATATTTATGAAAAACTGACTCAAATTTTATTCAACACTATGGTGAAAGAAGATTAGAAAGTACTACTTGCTAATGAATGGTTAAAATAAGGCATCCGACGCACGTTGGCGTGGGATATTTTTTGACAAGGTGTTAACGAAAGCGTAGGTTAAAATGATAAACTATAAAATGAGAACAGTTATCACATTACTAAGGAGAAAATGAATTAAACTCAATAACGTGACAGAAACAATATAGACAGCCGGAAAGAATTTTGCAACGAGAGGAATACGCTTTGTCACGAATTTAATAAGCAATAAATGAAACGCGCCAAGATGAAGCGGTATACGAAGAACAACAAAAAAGAAGAAAAGGCCAGGAAAATATATTTTTCGAAATATTGTCCGCAATGCAGGAAGAGCTATTAGCATTGAGCGGGAGATGAGAGAATGAGTTTTGAAAGGGATCTTCTTGAGGGAGTAGGAAGGAGTGACAGGAAGCGCGTAAAGGGGAGCGGAATAGGTAAAGGAGTGGCTTCGAATTGCAGGGAGGAGACGGAAGGAGAGGAGGGAGAGAGGGGGAGGAGGGAGGAGGCGGGAAGAAGGAAGGGGGAGGAGAGAAAGGGGGAAAGCGTCACCTAGATGGAAACAAATGAGCAGTGAAGCGGAGGGAAAGGCAGTGCTGGAGCTAGAGGTATGGCGTTGAGAGGGAGCGGGCATCACGCAGAGAGGGGAGCGAGGAAGGAGTGTGCGAAAGGAGAGCAGTGAGGACACCAACCCTCGCATTTGGCGATTAAATATTTAGGGAACAAGAATCGTGCCAGGACCGACAAGACGTGGGATTTTGTCTACTCTATTACAGCACCTATATTTTCAATGGAGTTGCGGATTTTGTCGGAAAAATCACATCCTAATCCGTTGTAAAATAAGGGCGGAAGTGGCGCAGAGAATATCCCACGTCTTTTCGACCCTGGCATTATTCTCGCACGCTAAATATTTGATCGCCAAATTCGAGGATCATACAGTAATGGTTCGACATTGAATAGGTTGAATGAAAGCGAGAAGGTTCGAAACGTGATACTGAATTTTCGGTTGAGTAGAATAATCCCGGAACACCTTCCCTTCCCCGACCACCCCACACCCCCCGCCTTCGCCTCCCTCTCGCGACCTTCCCCGTAATCTTCTCTCTATTCCTTTCACATATGGCTGGAATTTTGTCACTGTGCGAACGCCTTCT
This sequence comes from Tanypteryx hageni, assembly GCA_028673005.1. Lineage (NCBI taxonomy): Eukaryota > Metazoa > Arthropoda > Insecta > Odonata > Petaluridae > Tanypteryx > Tanypteryx hageni. The sequence continues at coordinate 261,298,482 of CM054112.1, read as the reverse complement.
TCCATCATATTGTTGGTTAATAAATTTGAAAGGAAAGGAGACGGAAGATGGCGGCGTGGGATGAAATGGTATGGGGTGATGGAGGCTGAGGGTGGGTGAATACTTGTAGTTGAAAAGAACGATGGAAGTTCATGAATAATACATAAGCGTCCAAGTGACGGAGGCGGAAAGAGAAATTGAAAGAACGTGGGTGAGAGAGGAGGGGAGAAAGAAAACGAGGGAGAAAGGCAGGGAGATAGAGAGTAGGAGGAGGAGAAAGAAAAAGATGGAGAGAGAGGGTAGGAAGGTGAGAAAGAAAATGAGTGAGAAAGGGAAGAGGAAAAGATAGGGGGAGGGAAGGAAAGGGAGGGGAGAGTGATGGAAGAATAAAGAGTGGTGGGGGGGAATGGGGGAGGTTAGAGAGGGAAGAGGGAGTATTCTGTGTGCCTAAGGAAAAGGAAAAGACCATTGTCGGCATTTCCTCTCTTTCCATTTCTCTACAGTCCTTTATGTCTCTCTTTCTTCTCGATAATTTCTCCCTTTTACGTACTCTTTACTTCTCGTCTGTACTTCTCTCGATGAATTCCCATCAGTATAAGTAAGTACTACTTCTTCTTGCGCCATACTCACAAGAAACGCGAAAAGTTTCTGAAAAAGCCCTTTCGGGGCGTATGATGTCAAATGGCATTATTATTTTTTAGACGCCCCAGAACCATTCAGTGAGGAGAACTTAAACAATTATGGAGTCAATAGATAGTGATTGTAACGTTCTTTCGAGCGTGCACGAGCATGTAGGTGATTTTAGTAATAGTGTATCTTTGAAAGTAACAACTGAAGTACTGTTCGAGGGATTCTAAGTCAATTCTTCGTAGGGAATTCGTCTCGCGGCAATTCGTCGCCTGTCAAATTCGTCGCCTGTCAAATTCGTAGCAAGGCAAATTCGTCGCATGACAAATTCGTAGCAAGGCAAATTCGTCGCATGGCAAATTCGTCGCAAGAAAAATTCGTCGTATGGCCAATTCGTCGCAATGCAAATTCGTCGAAAATTCAGGAACCGTTGAGGAACAAGGAAATATTTTTCTGTTATTTTCAATGCTACGATTTGCATAGTGAATTCCCGATCGCGCATTGGCAGTGAAATGTCCCGCCGTCCATGATGCAGATAAATTTTCGTCCGACTTTGTTTTCCATATGCTTTAAAAATATCTGGCAATACTTTCTTGGTTAATACTCTTCTCACTATATGTAAGTTTTTCCATTTTCATTCTTTCCCTTGTAACAGCTTTCTATGACTACTCTTACAGTATTGCAGCAGGAATAACCACGTATAAACACGAAATAAAATACAAATGAAGGTGTTGCGCGGTACCCTCTGTCAATCTGGAATGCATGTATCGATGAATCGAGGAAAAGAAAATGGATTTCGTAACTTTTACTCTACGTCGGCCATTTAGTATGAAATAAAATAAGATAATATACATTAATAAGATATTTCAGCAAAATTTGAAATCTTACGCCAAAACAAAAATCTGACTTTCTTTTAGTTTACGAACACCTGTTCCCTTCCCATTTCCCTATATTCACGTCCGTTCTCCCCCATCTCTCCAACGCGTGTCAGTTCTCAACGCCCGTAACGCGTGCATGGAAGCGCACGTTAATACTGTTTTCCACATTTTACATAGAATTCACTTTCCATCACCACCTCCTCCATAGTGTCATTTTCATTTACCTTATCTTCCCATGGTTTTTCCCCTTCCCATCCAACTATACTCCTCCCGCTAATCATCTAGGACTCCCACTCCCTGCCAAACCAACCTAAACCGCATCTCCCATCTTCCAGCACTTCCCCCTATATTCTCCCCTCCTTTCTCAACCTTTTTGTTTCCTTCCTAACTTCCTGATTCTGGCCATATTTTTTTTGATTTGATTTTTTTGTTGCCTAATTTATTCGGAAATTATGAGGCATCGTCAAACTTTCCCATACACTAAATATGGTTGATACGAGCTTGGCTAGCCCGGACCCAGCTAAGAAAAACACCCGCGTTCAGAAACAGGAACGATTATCTGCTAAGGTAGTTCAGTGGTAGAATATCCGCCCGGCAAGTGGAAGACCCGGGTTCGATTCCCGGTCATAGCAGAATTTTTTTCTGTTTCAAAGTTATTCCCACTAAATATGGTGTATCGCAGGATTAATGAAAAAAAGGATTTCCTATTTACTCAGCGATTCCTGAATTTACGACGAATTTGCCAAGCGAAGAATTTGTCTTGTGACGAATTTGCCATGCGACGAATTTTCCATGCGATGAATTTGCCTTGCGTCGAAATTGTCATGCGACGAAATTGTCATACCACGAATCTGTCTTTCGACGAATTTGCCCTGCGACGTATTTGTATTGCGACGAGTTTGACACACGGTGAAATGCCGCGCGCCGAATTGCTCGCGACAAATTGGCGGGACACCGGCCCCACTACTGCATCACTGAGATCAGAAACAGGAAATGTAGTTCACAATAATGCGGAGAAAGCAAACCTGTTAAATCGACACTTTCAGAAAGCTTTTACTCCCAATGACGATGAATGTGAAACCTCAGTTCCTATGCATCAGGGAAACTCGATAAAAGATTTGATAATTTCAGGAAATGGTATCGCGCTCCAACTTTATTCAATTATACCAAATAAATCTCCTGGGCAGGAGGAAATACGCCCGCCAATATCGAAAGAGTTAGCTTATGAAATCGGTCAGGGGCAAGAGATGAGCCCTCGAGTTTTGCCCACGCCCATGGACGTAATAAAGCATTTCATTTTTGTCAGAGGACAGATGAATTTTGAAAGAAAATGCTGTAATCATTCAGTTTTTATATATAACTGAGTTAGTGGCAAAGAAGATTGAGGAGATATGGGATTTTGCCTAGCTTCCAATCATATCCCATAAGCGTATAGTAAAATTAATTCGAGTTCACAATGAAAAATATAAAAATGTAAAAAATGCCTCAGCAGCACATACATCTACATCTACATCTACATATTACCCTGCAAGTCACTTTGACGGTGGATGGCAGGGGGTGCCGCGCACCAAGTTCCTAACTAATTATTATTCACAGTTATCTATTGTGGTCACGTATTGTCCTAGGGAAAAATGACTCCTTATACCTCTCCGTCCTACTATCTATTTCGCGAATCTTGTCCTCATTATCCCTCCGTCCGATATACGTTGGTTGTCGAATAATATCCTTCATTTCATTTACGAATATCTCCGACCTATATTTATCTAGAAGTTTAAGTCTAGCCTCTAATCTACGATCTTTCAACGATGGCCAACTCAACTCTTCAATGAGTAACGTAACGCTCTGTTTTTTATCGGAATTCTTTTTCACGAATCTAGCTGCTCGCCGCTGTATTTTTTCTAAATCCTTTATCAGTCCCCTCTGATATGGATCCCAGACCGCTGCTGCGTATTCCATTTGAGGTCTAACCAACGATAAATAACAGGATTCTCTCACCTTTTCCGTGCTTTTCCTGACTATCCTACGCACAAAAGCCAACTTCTTATTTGCCGCACCTATCACTCGTCTTATGTGGGTGTCCCAAGACAGGTCACGATTCAAGGTTACCCCGAGGTATTTCACGGATTCCAAAACAGGAATGCTATCTCTCACCATCTATCGAGTAGGTAAACACGGACGATGGGCTTCTAGATTTCCAAAAGTTTAGAACGTTACTCTTTTTCTGATTGATTTCTAGCTGCCATTCCTTGCACCCAACAGATAACGCATCCAGATCATCCTGAAGCTGACGATGGTCGCTAGGACCACTAATTTCTCTATAGACTACGGTGTCATCCGCAAAAAGCCTGATATTACTTTTTACAACTGAGCTGATGTCGTTTATATAAAGCAAGAAAAGCGTAGGTCCGATCACACTACCCTGCGGCACTCCAGAGACTACATCTGCCACACTCGAGGACTTACCATCGATGACTACTTTTTGTTTTCTATTCCTAAGGAAAGCGCGAACCCAGTTAATGACTTTAACATTAACGCCAAGATTTCCCAATTTTAATAACAACTTACGGTGGGGAACCTTGTCAAAAGCTTTTCTAAAATCAAGAAATACTGCATCGACCTGCTTATTATTTTCGCCGCATGATAAAACATCATTCACAAACAGACCGAGTTGGGTGTCACAGGATCTACCTTTTCTGAAGCCATGTTGACAGCTGACTAAGAGCGATCTACTCTCAAGATAACGCATTGTGTTGCTAACAATAATGTGCTCCAAAATCTTGCATGATAATGATGTTAGAGAAATCGGCCTATAATTTTCGGGGTTTTCTTTGTCACCTCCCTTATGAATGGGTGTGACGTGTGTTAGTTTCAAATACGATGCTGTTTGGAAGAATGTCCGAAACCAGGCGCCGAAATTTTGTTTGATGTTTCATCCTGTAAATGTAAATATTTAACTTGATGCACTTGCCCTAAAGACCGTCAGGTGCCTTTAAGGGAACACTGTTTTCTCCTCGACCAGATGTCACTCAGATTGATGGTTATCGGGAAAATTGATCATGCTGCCACTAAAGTGCTGCAAAAAAGAGAATAGTGGAAAGGTAATGCTCAGAATTTTGGTGAAAGAAGGAAGACTACAGTATAAATTTTACAAGACGAAGAAAGCTCTTCTGTTACCGGTTCGGAAACCAAATCTGAGAGTGACTGCAAGGAAAATCCTCCAATCATACCACTGAAAGTAAGCATTGCACAACCTGAAAGAAAGAAACCTAAGTTAAAAATGTTGGCTGCCCCCTGTGACAGGCTTGGTGTGTTTGATACAGCTGGAGCGTTTATAGCAAGCGCCACAATAAAAAATTGGGCAGGGTAACAGAAGAAAACTTATCTAACGTTTTGGACAGAAGAAAAATGCGGCGAGTGAGACGGAAGACCAGGAATATTGTACATAAAGTGATACAGCGCAATTGGGTTTTCGATCATCCCGAAAACGTTCTACTTGCAATGATTTATGATGAACGCAAGAGGGTAAGACAACGCGGAGTGGACTGCATACTGCAGGAAATACGAGAAAAGAACGGTGCGCCTATTCGTGACTTAAAATACTCGATTTGAACTTCGAAGCTAGACTACACAGAAATAGTGAACTTGGAAGCCTGCCACTCTTTATCGGAACCACCGGTCATTAAACAAATGAGATAATTAGATCAGGGAATTGGTGAACGGCAGGGAGTGTCTCTCCGGATTCGCACAATTCCCTCGGCATACTCAGGCCATGAAGAGACAAAATCACTAATTGAAGCATCAGCGAATTTTTGCGGCCCTGAAAACCGGCGAGGATTCATTCTAGATTGACTTGAATCTCGCCACATAATGCCGAGATTTGTTACTAAGAAACAGTATCACGCTAATCCGGGTGTCCACATGGTAGGGTGGTTGGGTTGGACACGGGTGGAACACCTACTTCCCCCTGGTCAATTCTGGGTTGTTTGGGCCCCAGAAGGCCGAAAAAAGTAAAGAGCATCCCTAGGGTCGTTGTGCGTATTTTAACGGTTTGAAAGAAGGGGTGCCTAGCGGAATCGGAAGATGTTTACCGATGAAAAAAATGTTTCCCTCTCATTAGGCTATTCAAAGGGCAACTTTTCCGCTCTAGGCTCGGTCGACATTAGAAAAAAGTTGTTTTTTGTTCACCCCAATGCACATTCTTCGAGTTATAGACGCGGCCATCATGGAAGTGGCTTTCATAGTTGGAATAGTATGGAACACTACAGAAAAAGTACGTGAAACATGTTACTTATCACTAGTTAGACCAGAAGTGGAATACGCCTCATGCATATGGGATCCATACGAAAATGGACATAATGCAATTAGAAAGAGCGCAGCGCAGAGCAGCCAGATTCATAAAACAAAAGTACGAACATAAGGAAAGCGTCACCTCATTATTGAGGGATTTGAACTGGGCACCACTAGAGGACCGTAGATTGAACACCGTTGTGCCTTCTGGAGAAATATAGGTCGGAATTCTAAAATAGGAGGTTGTAGGAATAACTGAAGCACTAACGTACAAGTAGAACGTATAGGTAGAAGCAACCGTGACGATAAGATACGTGAGATCGATTGTAGGACGGAGCCTTATCTAGGCTCGTTCTTTCCGAGTACAATACTAGATCACAATAGAAAATTTCAACCTGGGATAGACAATCTTTAGGTAGGTTTTGGTGCATTGCACCCCCTGCCACACACCAATTATATGAATTGCAGGGTAACATGTAGATGTAGGTGTACCAACTGTAACTTTAGAATCATTCTGGATGGTGAGATTTTTTATATGCATTGAACTTATGATAACAAATGCTGCACCATCTTCTAAAAATCCGTTGAATTAATATTTTTACTTCATTCATGAATTAAGAAATAAATATACTTAAGCTGGGGCAAGTGGAATCCCTTAGAACCTAAATATTTACACTAGGAAATAATCTGTGAAGGTTGATGGCTTAGGATAAGGGGTTGAAATGAGACTTACAGTAAGAATTTTCAGGGAGCTGAATTTTAAACAGTACTTAGGTAATTTATATATTCGTCTGTCTCTTATCCAAGAACTTCAGGCGATCGGGGTGCATTCGTTACGGACCATATGACCGAACAGGCAAAAAGTCTTTACTCTGGATGGAGACGAAGAACGGAAGAAGAAGAGCTAGTGGTAGTTTCGACATCAGGGTTTAAGATAACAGTGGAATATTTTTTACGAAATCGTTTGATAACAGAAGTGTTTGCGTTGCTTTAATGTAATAAAGTTTCATAAAAATATTTAATTTCTGTCTATTTTTACCTAACGGCTATGAGGTACCTTCTGCGGACACATATAAAGATGTCAGCGGGCCAAATAGCTCTTACGACTTGCTTTGCTCGCCTTGAAAGATCTGTTTATTTGTTTTTCTGGTAAATCAGCCTCTTGGACTATTATAGCCAAACTCCTTCCACAGCAGAAACACACAGAAGGGAGGAAACCCGGGGCCGGTATTTACCTACAATTTACTAAGATACCAACGTCCTTTCCAAAGGACGAAGCGCTGACAGTCTTCTTAAACCACACAATTAGTGGACGGGACGATCCCACGCACACATGCACGCGCGCACACGTCAATATAAATACTGCTTCTTGCATATACAGAACATATGATATAGGATACAAGTAGTTAGTGCTTTCTTCTGTAAGCGTTCATCTCACCTAGAAAAACAAATTAATTTTTCAGACAGATATTTCATCATTGGGATTATTTTTTAATTCAAAAGTTTGCACCTCTGCACCGATTTTAGATCTTTCCTTATGAGACAATATTGAACATAAAGAAATCCCTAAAACTTGAAATACTAAGAATATTATACTTTTTCCATTGTTTGGTACTTACGTCACACATTTCTGCGAAATTATGTTGTAGCACATCTAGAAGTTTAATAATAGTATCTAATTATTAAAAATTGTTAACGTCCGCAATAAAAAAATTAAGGTTTTCAAATGTTTATTTGTGCATGTACATTAAGCTCTAAAAACTTAAAAATTTCAGCTCCCTAGCTTGTCCCCAAGTACCAAATATTTATCTCTTGGTTAAATTTTAAGAATTTTTAACAGCCGAATAAATAAATATATAAGAATTTCTATAATTTCTTTTCAGTTATTTTACTAATTCTACCTTTAAAAACATTTTCAGCTTCGTAGCACATTCAAAAACACAAACATTAAATATTTGTTTAAATATTTGCAATTTTTCGCGGTCACACTGTTGAACTTTTTTGAGATTTTTTTGTTGGTTATGCAGGTAGCTCTATTCAAATAACAAATTTCAAGTCTCTAGCTCATCTGAAAGTGCTTAAACATTAGTATTTTCCAACATATGTACGATATCTGAACGAGTTGTCGAGGCTTGCATACTGCAAGCGTTCAAACAATCACCATACACAAAGATATAAACTCGTAAATAAACCAAAGCGACAGCATTTGAACTACACAGAGCCCAATTATATAAGGTAATAGTTTTAATTTTCTGCGAAATTAAGACATCTACCCGAAATTTCTAAATTCTCTGGCAATCGGCTCGCGTCCAAGTTTTCCAATTTCCAGGTTCATGGCTCAAATTCAGATCGCCCATTTTAAGCAATAACTATAATCTTCATTAAGACAATATCTTATATGTTACACTAAAATTTATGTAAAAATTAGGATATTGTGTGTGTTAGGATTAAGGTTTAATCATCCGTGCGTTTTAGTACTGGATAAAAAAATTAATTTAAAATTATCACATCAACATACGTTTACGTCGTTGACTGAAATCAAATGAATTATAATGCAGTCTAAGTATTAAATCAATGCTCTTAAAATATGGAAAAATCAATTCCTATTGAAGGCATTGGACTTTTTCATTGCTGAAGACAATAAAAAATTCACGATTTAATGATTAAAATCAATCTTTGCGCAAATTCAGTATGGATTTGTATTCCTTCTTCAAGAAACTTTATTTTTTCTCACTCCGGTGCATGTCAAGACTTTGTATCTTAATTTTAAATAATTAAAAAAAAAACAATTTTACATAGCGCCGCACAGTTTTCAATGCTTTCCTTATGGGCGTTTAAAATTCGACTAACGGGTCAAAAACACCCCTTAAATATAACTTTTTCTGAAATTTCTGATTTTTCCACAGGTTGTAACCAACGACCTATATTCATGCCAATTTTCAGCTCTGTAGCATTTCTAGAAGTACCTTAGGTTTTATATGATATATATATGATATATATATATATATATATATATATATATATATATATATATATATATATATATATATATATATGGATGTCAACAAGGTGTTGGGATGAGGATCAGTTCTCTCTCTGTAGCTGAAGAAGGAGTAGTTCCGAAAGCTTTACGTTTGTGATGTTTCTGTGTTTTAGTGTTCTTTTACGTGTGTCGCTTCGACATCCCCGGTGCCTCGCCAGCCTGAAGTCGTCTGATTGGTGAGTGTTCACTGGGTTTCCTCATCCCAACACCTTGTTGACATCCATATATCTATTTTACCTTTCCTTTTCTGTAAGTTGTTATATATATATATATATATATATATATATATATATATATATGAGTTCTCTCTCTGTAGCTGAAGAAGGAGTAGTTCCGAAAGCTTTACGTTTGTGATGTTTCTGTGTTTTTGTGTTATTTTACGTATGTCGCTTCGACATCCCCGGGGCCTCGCCAACCTGAAGTCGTCTGATTGGTGAGTGCTCACTGGGTTTCCTCATCCCAACACCTTGTTGACATCCATATATTCATTTTACCTTTCCTTTTCCGTAAGTTGTTATATATATATATATATATATATATATATATATATATATATATATATATATATACACTAGTAATCGGTGCTTGCATACTGCAAGCATTGGTGCCCTATAACCACCACAGCAAATTTCATTCCTACTACATGATGAGAATTACCGTAAATTAATTGCCAAATATTCCGCAATGCTATTTACACAGGAAAAACTCCAATGTTGAAGTGCCTGGAGTCGAACTGAGGAAACCTTCAGGAGTTGTCTCGTAATATTTGCTAGTCTATTCATGGCATCTACAAACCCTGACAATTTCAGGTCTCTATTTCTCTTGGTTTGGGCTACATACCGGAATCACTTTTCCCTTGTTTTTAAATGTCACGGTCTGAGAGTGACGTCATGACACTAAGCTACTTTTCAGTTCGTTGCACTAAGCTTTTGTTCAGTACAATAAATTCCCGAAGAAAAGCATTGTCACGACAGAAATATTGGACGATTGTTGTAAATTGTATAAAATCCCGTTTTTATGCAGTAAATATCGAATAATAATAATCAAATTCGTGTTCTACTTTCAGTAAAAATAATCTTTGTTCTTTTTATCGTCTTTTAATTTAGGTCCGGAGTTTGTACCTTAATTAAAAGTAATTTAAAGATGCAATTATAAAAAGGCTTGTACGGATTTAAATGGTTTTCTAATGGAACTTGAAAATGAACGTTTTGGGGTGTAAAATACCCCGTTATAAGGGGATATTTTGGAATTTTCGATTTTTCCTGAGGGTTTGGACCAACACTAAGGTTCCCTCCAAATTTAAGTTCTGTGGAATATCCAGAAGTACCTTAGGTTTAATATCATATATATATATATCCTTCGTAAGAAGCAGCTATTTATTATATATATAGGGTGTCCCAAAAAGATGCATATACATTTAAGTGCTGAAAAAAAACAGACCTTTAAAAATGCAAGAAAGAAGAATATTTGGTGTGTGCGAAGCTATAACATTTTATTACAAGTTGAATTATCACAGATATTCAAAATGACCTCCGTTAGCTTCAATGCATTATTGGCAATGGGTAGAAACCAAATGACAATCGCCTACCAAGATATCTGCTGGGATGGCCGCGCATGACTGGTCAATTTTTTGCCTGGGTTCCTGAAGTGTTGTTGGTTTAATTGAGTACACTCTATCCTTCAGGTAACCCCAAAAGTAAATGTCAAGTGGAGTTAAATCAGGTGAACGTGGTGGGTACTCAGCACTCTCCTCCGGCCTATCCACCATACTGAGAAATTGTTATCAAGAAAGGCCCTAACATCACGATGGTAATGTGGAGGTGCTCCGTCTTGTTGGAAAAAAAATTGTCTCTTTCATAAAACTGTTGAATGTTGGGCAAAATAGAAACCTTAAGCAGGTTAAGATACCAGTACCAGTCCCCTTGAAGAAGTATTGCACCACAATACCCCTGGACGGCACACCACACCAAGCTGCAAGACCGGGTAAATTTGCTCCCTTGTCTAAATGAATTTGAGTGTTTTCTGATGACCAGTACACGCAGTTATGCGGGCTCACTGTTTCATTGAGTTTAAATATTGCTTCATCAGTCCAAACAATCTTGTCAACAAAATGTGCATCCTGGTTCACTTTAATTTGAAACTACTCACAGAACTCATATCTGTGGTCAGGATCGTCTTCAGCCAATTTATATAACAGTCTCGGAACATAACATTTCAACTTGGTAGTTTGAGAATCCTGTGTACACTTGTTTTACACATTCTCAAATTTCCAGTAGCACTTCAAAATTGCTTTTCTTTGCTCGAAAGTCAAGTTATGCTCCGCCATTTTTATTACGCCGTGAATTATGGGTATTGGTTTGTTGCTTTTCATTATGACTGAAGCCATCTTTTAATTACATGTCATGCAACAATGAGTCAATTTAAATTTCATCCAAACAATAATCCGTTAATAGATATTCTATATAACAATATGTATACATCTTTTCGGGGCACCCTGTAAATACATATATTCTATACGAGTTGTCGGTGTTTGCAGTCAATCATCATGCACCAAATAAATAAATAAATCAACGCGATCTCCAGGGCAACAGCACTTCAGTCAGGTATTAAGTAATGAATTCCATGAGTAATAACAGTATCTTTCTATATAATTACTCAATGTCTGTCCGTCCTTCAGTCCGTCCGTCCCCCTTTTATCTCTTGAAAAGTTTGTTATAGAGAAATGCAGTAAACGCCATTTTGTTTCTTCCAACTAGGAGACTACTTTTGTTTACGGAATTGTCCCGGATGCGACTCCGGGAGACGATTATCTTTATATATAGTCAATGTTTGTCCGTCTGTCCATACGACCCCCATTTTATCTCTTGAACAGTTTGTCATAGAGAAATGTTGTAAAGGTTATTTTATTTCTGCCAACTAGGAGACCCAAATAAAACTACTTTTCTTTACGGAAGTGTCCTGGATTAGATTCCGGGAGACGATAATATTTTTCCATATGTTTACACAGGAGCTTTGCTTTTCAAGGTGCAAGGTTTATTTCTTTTATTCATTAAAATATGTAAATATGAACAGAATTTCTCCGTTTTTATTTTATTCGACGGCTAAAACTATAAAATATCTTTTTTTTACAATGTTGAGATGTTTCGCGGAATAATGTCTCAGAAACAAGCATTTCTTTTCGAAATTTTATGGCTTTTTCGTACTCTTTCCGGGTGTTGCCAAGGCGACCCACATTGATGCCTCCGATTCAATTAGCGTCTATTAAAACTTCAAATACACAAAAGAACTGCGTTATTCGCTTCGCGCTGTTTATGAAGCATCAAAATTATTCTTGTAGCAATGTCCAACTAAATATATTGCAACGTAAATAATTAAAGATTATTATTTATCAGTAAACTGCATGTGGGCTCGACGTATTTTTAACGATTGACCGAAAGAAAAAAATCTTTCTTTATTTCAATACGTGGAATGTGACAATTCAAATTGCTCATATAAATTATAAAAACAAACATGACATTCAAAATATCAGTTGTCTAATTTTATAAGGAGAAAAGGGTTATTATTACTCTTAAACATGCAGATTTCTGACTGATTTAGCAAAATTATTTTCGGGTACCACTAGTATTTATAATTTTCCGTGAAATTAAGGCAACTATCCGTAATTTTCAAATTCTCTGGCAACCGACTCTTGTCCAAGTTATGGTTTTTCAGGTTTCGTGACTCAGGTCGCAGTGCATGAGCAATAAGAATAATTGAAGACTACAACCTATACATTAAATTTATGGAAAAGTTTGTATATTTTCTGTTTAGATTATAGCATCATCATTCATGCCTTTAGCGCATATTTGGACAAAACATATCGAGAAATAGGTATGCCGCCATTATATTTTACGATTGAAAAGAGTTAAAATTTCTCGAAAAATTACGAAACACAACATTAAAATACTTTGTACGTTTTACCGTCATTGCTATCAAGGTTGCTTTCCCTATTGTGATCACTGATAGCCCAGAAGAAGAACAAACCTATTCGCTTCTTCCTAGAGTCGATAACCCAAATTTAATCGTCATGTTTGTGCTTTCAATAGTACGTGAGAATTTCAATTATCTATGATCCGCTCAATCTCAGTGCGTGATGCAATTAGTGTTTTGGATAGAGTAAAATCATACAATATAATAATAAAGCGTTAATCTCTATATGTCGATAGGTATGTAAACATTTTCTTTAAAACGTAAATAAAAATTTTAGTACTTTTAAATTTCGAATTGCAGAATAAAGATGGCAGCACAAAGTAATTAATATTTTATCGCTCATTATGAAATATGGTTATGAAAATTCGAGAAAAAATATCTCAATTTTAATCTCAATTGGTTGCTAATCAATAAAAAGCTTACTAATCAGTAATAAGATTACTAACTATATAATAAATCGTTAACCTCTATATGTCGATAGGTATGTATACATTTTCTTTAGTGTTTGAGAAAGTCAAATAAAAATATTTTTAAAAATATTAGCACCCAAGAATGTCGACTCCCTGGTGATCAACAACGAAATGCTCGACAGAATGACTTTGGCTCCAGGACAGCATGAAGCGGTGTATGTCATCAACTTTACAGAAGATGAAAGAGCTAACTTTCCAACGGAATTTTAAATTCGCGTACTCCGCAAGGAATGCCACCTCATAAATTGCGCCTCAGGTTTGACGCTGTCTTAATGCTTCTTCGCATCACTAACGTTAAGAAGGGTCTGTGCAATGGAATACGTATAAATGTGAAATATCTTGGACATAACACCCATGAATGCACGATTGCGACCGGAAGTAATAAAGGCCGAGCTGTTATACTTCCTAAATTCGATGTGACACTGACAGACGATTGCGAGCTTCCGTTTGAGATGAAGCGTCGAGAGTTTTCAATAACGTTAGCCTTTGCCATGGCGATTAACAAAAGTCAAAGCCAAGCATTTGATACCATGGGATTACTCTTAAAAAATCAGGTTTTTGCACATGGACAGCTGTATGTCGCCATATCACGAGTACGACGGCAAGAAAATTTAAAAATTTTATCCAGTTACGATAACAAAGTGAAGAATGTAGTATATCCTGGAGTTTTAACTTAACTTTATAATTCATATAACTTTATTTATTACTTTTATTTTTCCGTTTCTCATTATTAAAATTAAAGAAAAATTAAAAGTAAATTTGACGTAATAATTGTTTTCAAATGCAAATTATATAGTTAGATAAAATGAAGTGTTTTATTTCTTTAACAAGGGGGCTGTCTTCGATTTGGGTCACGTGTGACGCACGCCAGCTAATCTTACATATTAACGGAAGAAAATATTGGTGATGATGTTTTCATAATATGCATGATATTGAAAATTAGAATAAGTTAACTTATATGCTTATGGGAATAAACTTGATGTCAATTCGATTAAAGAAAAATGCAAAAATATATTTCCGTAATTCGAATTTTCTATAACCCGAATAATGTTCGCTTTCCTTTGAGTTTCGAGTTATAGAAGTTCCACTGTATACACACTAATATTTAAAAATATATTTCCATAATTTGAATTTTCTATTACTCGAATAATTATTACTTTTCCTTGAGATTCGAGTTACGGAATTTCAACTTTAGTTCGTTATGACGTCATTAATTTCCATTAAAAGCATTAATACACTGCAATCGTAACGTATAATATCAGATCCCTGTAGAAGCATTGAGGTCGTTGTCATAGTATTTAAAATTTTCATTGTTGAAAATAGGAAAATATTTACACTTTTTTCGATTAAAAGCAGATAGTTACGCTAATTCTGGAGGTATTTGAGTTCTTCCTTCAAAAATTAAGAACTACCTTCTTTCAGGCAGACAATTCTTCTCTTACCTAGTTCGTATTTTGAGTTGAAGTATTTTAAAAATGCTTTTTTAGAAAACCTTTCACTGATTCCCATTCTTTTATTAGGAAGCATTGAAATGGAACATTATGGTTAAATAATAACATTTTTGTGATTTTCGATTTTTCTCGTCGGTTGTGCTACTCGATCTACCTACATCCCAAATTTGAGATTTCTAGCCTTTCTTTGTCAGTGAATCAGTGAGTGAGCTAGGCACATATTAGACGATTTACATGCTTTTCTTAGGGGTAAAAAGTAGGGCCAAAACAGCCCCTTAGAATATGAATTTTCCCAATTTCGGATTTTTGTGTATGGGTGTGACCAAAATCAATAATCGTGCCAAATTTGAAGCCTCTATTTTATTTGGTAGTGCCTAAACATTACTATCCTCCTATATGACATATTATAGTAATAAGCAGCATAGAATGATGTTAGGATATATCATGTAGAATCTAAGGTACTTTAAAAGTGCGACAGAGCTGAAACTTGGTATGAAGATAAATAATTGGGTACAACCTCTTAAAAATCTGAAATTTCAGAAGAAGTTATACATAAGGGGCATTTTTGACCCCAATGCCCAATTTTAAATATCTTTAAGAAAAGCATTGAAAACGGCGGAGGACTTTATAAAATTGCTTTTTTAAATTATTTACAATTAAGAAAAAGTTGTGACATGCACTGCACTATGAAGGAAAGAATTAAGTTTATTTTTCTTGAAGACAACGTTCAAATCCATGCTGAATTTTCGTAAACGTGATTTTAATCATAAAATTATGAAAAGTTTTTTGGTTTTCAACAATGAAAAATTATACTACCATAGCAAAAACTCCAATCTCTTTCAATGGGAATTCATTTTCTATACTTCAAGACCATTGATTTAATGTTTAGGCTGCGTTATAATCCACATGATTACAGCCAACGACGTATTGAGTATACATAATGATGACGTGATTATTTTAAATATTTTTTTATCCGGATACGCAATAAACGACACGGATGATGACGCCACAATCCTAACACAAAAATGTCCTATTTACATAAATTTTAGTGTAATATATAGGCTATTATTTTATCCCTTCCATCCCGATTGCAAAAATGTCTGTCCCTAAAGGGGGTAATTCCTGACCACAAAAATTTTTCTTACTTTAGCATAAACAAAATATTAAATTTGTTACTCATCATGTATTTTTATTATAAAATTGCACATTCCTCAATTACAAAAACATTCATTTTCGAAATGAAGCAAATATTACATAAAATATAATCACGTTTTTACTTGACAGCGGATTCTTAAAAATCAAAAGATTCATATTAAACCAACTTTTCACTAAACAATTGCAAGAAATTTTGATAGATATCGTGTTGGTAACATAAAGCCTTTATCGCAGTATTAAATGGACATATGTTTACAAATGTCTGAATAGAGAAATCGTAAAATAGGTGAGTCTCAAAGGACGATGGTATTAGAAATCAAGACACACTACTGTACAGATTCTTATACTGTAGTGTAGTAAAAGAAATCGAAGTCATAATAGCGATCAATTAAAGTGATTACATTAATTTCAAGCTCCAAGTTCACAAAAAGTTACTGTAAAAATCAATTCTGTAGCTAATTTTTAGGATTAAAATTTGGTGGCGTTCATTCTGAAGAGTAGTGTTTTTGAACCCCATCGAAGAAATTATTTTCTTATAAATAAATGAATGAAATATTTTCAAGTATTACTACTGAAAAATAAAATTTTGAAACGTGGCTAAACATTAACAAAATATTAAACTTTGGGAGCGTTGGAGATGAAAGTTATTAAAATATTTCATTGCATGGGGTATAAAAATACCCCGCATTGGGACGGAAGGGTTAATGATGATTGTAGTTAATGCTGAGATAGGGCACACTGAAACTTGAAATTCGAAAACTTGGACGCGAGCCGATTGCCAGAGAATTTAGAAACTCCGGATAGATGCCTTAATTTCACGAAAAATGTAAACTAATATTTTATTTATATGGGCTCTGCGTAGTTACAATATTGTTGCGTTGGTTTCGGTGCTGAATCCAAGTGGGGATCGGGTGGGATTTTCACGCCTGTGGAATGAAATTCTCCTCCGGGGAAAATTATGAAATTTTTTTTCAATTCATTTAATACTAGTTGAAAGTAACCGTCATTGCTCGGGTTTTTAAGTCAAAACAAAAATATAGAGTAATATTTGAGAATAAAACCAAGTAATGAATCCATGTTAATTTTTATTGTAATGCTTAATGGCATGCAATATATCCTGTATTCCCATTTTTTGCCCAAATAAATAATTTTTCCGGCATCCTTTATTGACAAATTTGGCGACTGAATTTTTTATCAAATAATCATAATAAACAGTCTATGGAATCACTTTTAAAATGTAGTTAGGTATTTCATTCGAATTGATTTCCAGTGGAAAAAACTGCATCATATTATGTAGTCATGAGTCTCAAAAACATTAAAACGTTGGACAGGAATTGCATGTTCTAGGGATTGGACACACCTTCGAAGATATATTCAAATTTAGCTTTATCATTCATTATCCATGCAAAGACTGATTTTGTGGATCTAATTTGTCACGTGCATATTTTAAATTCAAGCCCACGAAACAAAATGAGTTCCCGGATTTTGAAATCGAATATGGCGATCAGGGCCGTCCCTAGGATACGGCGAATCGGGTCGGTCGTCCCGGGCCCCGCGCTAAGCAGCAAGATGAAGATTGCTGCAAAGCGTTGACCACACTCATTGTTTAAAATTAAAAAAATTAAGTCTTAAACTGTACGAATCATTGATTCGTACGGTTTAAGAGGTGATTAAAATTTATTTTTTATTTTGTAATTTTAAATTAAAAATTTTCACTGTAGTTTACTTTCTCTCAGATGACACTCGGGCGTGGGTACTCATAAAAGATCATGAAGGTGTTAAAGAGAAGTAAAGGACCAAATGTATGTACTTATGTCTCCAATATATTGCCCCGAGTGCATTGAAGACAGATCGAGGGAACATGGGGAGAAGATGGGATAAACTCTCAGGTTAGATATTCAAGGAAAAATCGTATCTTAACTCCGTTACATGCGTATGAAGCAGAGATAAGACAATTCGCGCAGTTAAAATATTAATAATCAACTCAGAGTTATAACCATTAAAATATAATAGTAAATATAATTGAAATTGAAGAAATAGACATTAAAAGTATGCAACGATCTTATGTCTATTCAATTCTATTATATGACTTGACTTGTTTATAGATCGATTATATTACTTGGCATAAATGTCTGCAGATTAGAAAAACTACAATTAGTATTCATATTGACGCGTAAATGTCGACGATATTCCGAATGTCATCTATAACATGATTAACGCTGAAAGTACTGTCAAAGATAGTGAATTACCAGCGTGGCCTCTTCTCGGTTCGCCATCGCTACATTGTCGTGTGGTACAATTTTCCTTCGATTAAGTTTGTTGCGTGTCGAGGACATTTTCCATTGCTAATGGTCTGATTATCTTAATATAGGATATATGGATTATTTGCCTCGCCTTTTTAATATTTTGAATTTCAAAATCAGAATGGATTCATTTCAAAATCAGCATGGATTCATATCAGAAACACAAGAATCATTCCTCAAAATTGCCGAAATATAATAGAATAATGCGGCCGATAGAAATTCTTTTTGTGAAACTTTTGTATTAACTAAAATCAGAAATTTCGTTTGACATTTTCCGTGAAGTTAAATTATCTTCACTCTAAAAGTCTTCTTTCTCTCTGGCGGATGCTAAGAGGAAACTCCCATTATTCCTCTCTCTCCCTCTCTCTAGCTCTCTTCTCCTCTTCCCCTCTCTCCTCCTCCATCTCCTGCCCTCTTCCCCTCTCTCCCCTCCTTCATCCCCTCCCATCTTCTCCTCATCCTCCTCTCTCCCTCTCTCTAGCCCTTTTCCCCTCTCTCCCCTCCTTCCTCCACTCTCCCTTTATCTCTACTCTAATTATAATTTCAGAGTGGCTCTCACTTTCCAAGGCACGAGACTCCCTAGATATCTCCCTCGGATCTCTCCATTTTCCTAGGACCCACACACACAAATGCACGCACGCATGCATCCGCACTCACTCTCCTATTCTCACGAGGAAGACTAACGTGGTGACTCCCGTATTACGGTCGGTGGGAATTTGTGCGGGGTGTGGCGAGAGGGAAGAGCGCTATTTGGAAGTGGACGGATATTTCTCTCTCTCTCTCGAAAATTCAGGAAAGGAAGAAAGCGAAGGGACAGGAAAACGCGAAGTGGCATTGTCTCTTTGCGATAGGGTCGCAAGGGCGAAAGGGATGGGGATAATGACGGCAGCGGTGCAAATGCAAATGAATAAACTGGAAGAAAGAGGAAGATAAAAGTGTTTATGTAAAAAAAACGAATGGACTCAGTTGCTTAGTTTGAAAATATAAATCCGGTGGCGTTTCAAGACAGTGAAATAAAGAGAATTTTCCATTTTGAGAAGTTAGGGCCTAGGAAACGAAATTTAAATTCTATAATCATTATCTTCTTAGAATAAAATTTCCTAGAAAATATCATCGTTAGATTTCAGTTTAGGAGGCTATGCGTGGTAACAAGAGGTATCATTACAAATGTGAACACAACACCATTCATATCTATCTCAAAATTCCACCGATGGAAGCAACGTTCACTCTAACTTGTAGATTGGTGTCCTTCAACGATGGCGACAGGAATGGCGAATGGCAATAACGAAATTGTGTCAGGAAATGATGATTAAATTGATCTTCAGAATAGTTATAAAGTTATAAAGATATAAAGTGCAGAACAGATCCAAAAAATAAGAAATGCTTTAGAATAGCCTCGATAAGCCCCAAGAAAGCCAGTCTTGGATTCCATTCCATGGAAAGAAACTGGAGATGTGGGCATGGGACATACAGTGAGGACCAGCGGAACGGGACCCTCTGCGAGCGCGACGCCATTTAATCAAAATCATTCTCCAGTAGTATGTTCCAGCCGCTCTCCCTCCGCATCCAATCTCCCTCTCCACCACTATCGCATGCATGCCGTGGCCCGCTCTTGAACTGGAACCCTCTCACGTGGAAACCTCCATATATCCACTCCCTTCTTCCCCATTTTATCCTTTCCTCGCACTTCTCTCGCGATTCAGGTGATCGCCTTTTGTTTTGTGAATGGTGACTGCGTCGGTGGATGGGGATCGAGTAGGAAATGTGTCAACCTCCGCGTCTGGGATGATCAGGGTTATTCAGTCAATAAGGTAATGATTTAAAAATTAATCGCTAAGTATTTTATATTATTTTTAGGGAATTGATTGATTTTCGATAATTTTAATATTACTTTTGAATTTCTGGAAAGCACCAAAGGAACGTTCATAGGTATTCAATGCTATGATGACCATACCTAGAACTTCTGTAGAGCAAAGTTGCAATGCAGTTGACCCCTTTGTTACAAAATTGCACGCATATACTTAAGCGATGGGAGTGTTGGCTGGTGTGTTTTCTTTGGCCTTATATCATGGAACAGAAACAATAAAGCTTATTTTTGACTCTTTTCAAAAGCTTGTAAATTGCAAAAATTTATAAGTGGTCAATCACCGATAGAGTTGAAAACGACATCATTCGCCGCTTCTCTAAATGTTTAATTAATTGACTAAACTCTCAGCAAAGTGAAAGTATGCCTGCGGCGGAGCGCATCTAGGAGCATATAAAATATTTTGAACGGAGAGGAAAACCCAAAATGACGAGGATTGGAACACTTCAAGAGGCAAATGACCCTGAAAGGAGGATGGAAGGAAGTTTTATTTTGCTTCTTTGTGCGAGAAGAATTTAACGCTTAGTCCCGAAATTCATTTAAATTTATCAATTTTGTGAGCAAATAATATGTTAATGGTTAGGTAAAATTGATGTAATACATTGATCATAAGATCAAATGCAGACAGGCATAAGCTGTAAAGGTGGGAATAATTTATAAACAAGAATTATTCCGCCACGATAGTTCGGTGGTAGAATATTCGTCCGGTAAGTAGAAGACCTGATTCTAGATCATGGCAGAATTTTTCTTCCGTTTACGCGTTGAATGATAAAAGGAAATCGATATGAAAATGTAAAAGTTTATTCGATTTTCAATTTTTGGAAGGTTTTTTATCAGATAATCCAGTCCATCTTCATGCAATCCATTCTCTTCAACTTTATCTCCACTCGACTACCTCACATTAAAAAATTTCTCGCCTTCTTCTTCTTTCTCATTATCTTTTCCCCGTTGTATGTCGACAGCTTCCGTATACAATTCTTTCCATTTTAAATAACTTCACGTCGCATCTATCGTCTGTTTCACGAAGTTTTGACGCTGTTTTGAAGTTTAAACAATTCCTTGGTTACAATAAATAATACAATGGTAACGAAAATAAACAAATATTCAATTATGTATTGATATTTTCTTAATATAGTCAGATTCCGAGATTAAAATTGATGAATTTATAAACGCCTTTGAAGACATTTTGTGCGAAAGTTTCTGATCTTTGACTAAAACAAAAAATTATAATAATATAAATTTACTAGAGAGCCTGATACAAGATTTGCATGTATAACAGTTTTCATTTGGTCACTTATAACAGAAAAGTATTGTTGTTCATCACCTGCTTTTAAAGTTTAAAATTGTCAAGTCAGCGAAACTTAAAAAAAACATTTATTTTACAATAATTCATCAGTTAACTATAATTCAAAATGAAATTGAAAGGTTACAATTAATTCACAAATATTAAGGAATTTAAGCATAAATTATGTAATAAGATAACAAAATTAACGTATCGATTGACACAAATTAACTTAAAGATTATTGAAATAAAATTTAATGCATTTTCACATCCATTTAAATCGAAAATTACGGAAAATGTCCCTGCTAAACCGTATATCTGTCATTATCTTATTATTAGAAATTGCACCCTGTCAAAAAGTTCCTGGATTTGGATTTTAAAAGATTTTAATTTAATTTATACACGGCACAAAAATGTTTAATTAAAAATCCTCAAACTATTTTATAATGTTTTAAATAACCTTTTCGAAGTAAAAATCTTTCGAATTGAATCATGTAGGAATAAATATATAATGGTATTAAGGGAAATAATAACCTATTGCCATTTCATAAATTAAAAAGGAACTCGTCTTAACTTAGGCCAGAATTTCTCTTCAACAAACATAGAAGATTAGTACATGTTTCGAACGAATGGAGGCGCTGTGCTGTCCCAGTTCGTTCTATTCTATTCAATCTATCTCTATTCTAATGAATACTAAATAGAAAATATGAAACGTCTTATTATACCCATTAATTGGCATTTACTCTAAAAAGATACTATTTATGTGTTTTCCGATTTGACGAGCTGTTAGTTCTATCGGTAAATCCCAGAAGATATAAATTACCAACGGACGGATATTACGAAAATTAACCATTACGGACGGAAGAGAAGAAGAAAAATTAAAAGAAAATACATATGTGATATAGAAGTCCTCATAAATACGAATGTAGATAATCGTTCATACCAATGCTAAATAAATAAATCATACATTGTGTATACTCGTTGCTGCGAATGACAATAATAGTTTGTTTTTAGTGGCTGCTACAATAAAAGTTCTGGCGGGTTATGAATGTATTTTTCTATTATTAACTTTTATATGAACTTGCCTACTATATATATATATATATATATATATATATATATATATATATATATATATATATATATATACACACATACATACGGGGCGCATCCAGAAAGTAAGTACCGATCGCGCATACCAGCCGCACAGGTGGCGGGAGTGGGGGTACGCCAGCGCTGTGATGTCTCACGAGGCAAGAAGGAAACGTCGGACACCCTGTCAGTTCTCGTTCTTTGTTTATAAGTTCACCATCTTGTCTTAAAATGAGCCAAACAATCAAAATTCCCACCAGTTGTGGGATACAGTCGGTGATCAAATTTTTGAATGCCAAAAACGTTCGCCTGGCTGAAGTTTATCGGCAAGTTTGTGAAGTTTATGGAGAAAATGCAATGAGTGAGGGAATGGTGAGAAGATGGTGTAGGCCGTTCAATGAAGGGAAGACAAATGCGCACGATGAAGATTGAAGTGGTCGACCGTATTTAGTCACAGCCGATCTTCTTGACCAGGTGAATGAGAAAATTCGAGCGAACTGAAGATTCACCATTTCTGAGTTGACTACACATCTCCAGCAAATTTCTAGTTCTTTACTGCACGAAATCGTCACGGAACACTTGCAGTATCGCAAATTGTGTTCAAGATGGGTGCCAAAAATGCTCACAGATGTTCACAAAACAAAGCGCATGGCGGCCGCACTGAACTTTTTGGAACGGTATCACAATGAAGGTGATGAGTTTTAGGACCATATTGTGACAGGAGATGAAACTTGGATTGCCCATGTGACACCAGAGAGTAAGCAGCAGTCAATGCAATGGCGGCACAGTGGATCTCCAAAGACAAAGAAATTCAAGCAGATGCTTTCCGCCAGGAAGATCATGTGTACCCTGTTTTGGGACAGAAGCGGTGTTTTGCTCATTGATTTCATTCCTCAAGGAACAACAATAAACGCATATGTTTACTGTAAGACTCTAAAAAAGTTACGGTGGGCAATTCAAAACAAAAGACGAGGCCTACTCAGCTCTGGAGTTGTTTTGGTTCACGACAACGCACGACCGCACACTGCTGTTCGAACACGCACCCTACAGCCCCGAACTTGCACCCAGGGACTTCCATCTTTTTCTTCACTTGAAGAGATCTTTCGCGGCAGAGCGATTCAACAGCGATGATGAGGTGAAGACAGCCGTGCAGCATTGGGTCAAAAGGTCGGCGACCGACTTCTTTGACGAGGGAATACAAAAACTTGTGCCCCGATACGACAAATGTCTCAATTCAGGGGGCGATTATGCTGAGAAGTAGCTTAAAGTATGTGTTTATTATATTTTTAAAGAAATTTCTTTTTTATTTACAGCCAATCAGTACATACTTTCTGGACGCGCCTCGTATATATATATATATATATATATATATATATATATATATATATACGTACATATATTAGGGTGGTCCGTTTTTCCACTTTTTTAGATAAGCTCACTTGTCCGCCAGGAATGTGGTGCCAATCGGCGATAAAATGACCTGTGCAAAATTTGAAGATGATACGATGACTTTTAGAGTCGCCCAACGGCTGCAATGTTGCGCGCAATGTACCCCTGTTCACCTACGGCCCTACCACTGCAGCGCGGTGACACCTGGCGCTTACGCACGCGAAAGTGGGAGGGGCAAATGTCGTCGGGGATAGGAAAGTATGCGTAATTACAGTGTATAATCTTAAGGAAAGAGGCTTTCATCGAAACGAAGTAATGTATTATATGATAAGTACCAGATACATGCATATGACACTGTCATTGTTTGGGGAGTCAGAACTCGGGTTCTTCTCTCATAAATGCAGATTTGCTGCAGACTGGGTACTGCTGTCGATGATTCTCGATTACCTGCAAGAAAGGAGGCGTTATTAGATACAAAAAAGTTGGCGTTGTTTAATGTTTGGAAGCGCGGTTTGGATATGTTCGGCCCTTACCTGCAATATATACTGCTTTTGTTCCTCATCATGTTTGACGAAGCATGAATTCTTGTGATAGTGCTACTGAACGTTCATCTACGTCATTTACGACCTTTAGAGACTTAACTGCTTCAAAATCATGACATTGCCCCAATTTACGGGGTTATCCTGCAGAAAGCTTGGGTTAATCTTGGGGCGCTCAAAATATTTATTTGTTCTCTTCGATACGAATTTGCTGAGGCCAATGTTGATGCATCTCTGTAAATCTTTCAAGTCTGCTTTTTTCTTCTGCCTTTCTTTTTCTTTGGCTGCCTGTATCATTTCCCGTTTGCAGTGGTCAGATACTTCCGGATAAAAGAAAGCGAGAGCAACTAACTCCTCAGATAGATACCATATATGAGCTCCTAAATTTTGCATGGCCACTTTTGCTACATACATGTTGACACTCTTATAAGCAACTAGGTCCTGAAGAAGTTTCAGGTCATTTCGGGGTGCTTCTGTTATGAGTAGACGTTTAAATGGCGTTCAGAAATTGATGAAAGACAAGTATCCACTTGCTAATTTCGTCCACTGTTACGCCCACCAGCTGGACCTCATTATGTCTACGCAGCGTCCATCAACCGCCAAACCCGTATCATTTTTGCACATTTGTTTGGAATCGGTTCATTCTTTCTAATTCTCCCCAAAGAACAAAAGTGTTAGATGACGTTGTACTGAGAAGATTGTCCCAGGTATCAGACCAGATGGCATTTCCATTCTCGTGGAGCCCGCACTATTAATGAATATAGGAAAGAACTCATAACGGTTATGGAAATTATTGAAAGCAGTGATAACAAAAAGTTGCAGTCTACTATAACACAAGCAGGTGCATATAAACTTAGACTGAAAGAAAATAATTTTGTCTTTTGGTTAACCGGATAATGCCTCACGTGGAGATAATTTTTACTCGGGTTCAAAAACGAATCACCGATCCAGTTAAAGTACAGCAAGCGATACAGCATTTCGAGAATAGCATACAGACAGTCATAAACCAATTTGATGTGATTACCGAACAGGTTGAAGTCGAGTTAGAAAATGAGGAGGAAGAAGTTCGACCAAAAAGACCGCGGATCACTGACAGCGACTCTGCTTGCAGGAAGAGAGAAGGAAAAGAAGTTTGTGACACTATAATCACAGAAATAAAAGATAGATTTCAATTTACTGGACACCTCGTGGCTACGAATCTATTTGTGATCGAAGAATTTGATAATTACAGCAAAAAATTCTCTTACACGTATCTCGGTGAAATAATTGAAAAGTATCCTTTTTTGAAAAAAAAGAGACTGAAGAGTGAACTTCAAGTTTTTTACGAAAGAGAGGAATTGAGAGCAGTTTCTAGTGCGGCACCATTTCTGTCACTAATTTCGGGTGATGATTTGTGTGAAACATTTCAAGAGACAATAAAGTTTTTAATAGTGTTGATCACGATACCAATGTTGACATCATATGCAGAACGGTGTTTTTAAATGATGAAAAGAATAAAGACTTTTCTTAGGAATAGTATGAAAGAAGAAAGACTAAGTGCTTTAGGCATGCTATCGTGAGAAAAAGTTTTTAAACACTGATCCTACCAGTTGAAAAAACCACCGGCTGCCGCTGATAAAATAAATAGACAATCGCGCAAGGAAACTTATAATCAAATTCAGTAACAATTGCAGTAACTTAGATAATATCTATTGAAGAAAAAATATCATTTATTTTTTCTTAAGCAATATAATAACTATTTACTTTAAAGGTGTAACAATTATTTTTAATTATATTTTAAGCTTTGTAAGATTAGGTTAAAACTATGGGAGAGAAGCGAGCCGCCGATGGAGTTGGGCCCGTAGGACTAGAAACAGAGCTTCTAGTTTTTTAATTTTTATATGATTAAGAATTTCCTTTTTATAGTTATATACGTTCAATACAATCCGTTTCCCTGTCGAATATTTGTTTAGTTTACATCGTCAGCGACATTTTGGGAGCAGGAGTTTTACTATGTAAAATTTAAACAGCTAAGCACTACTTCCGCTATCACGGTTTACGTAATCGTCTGTTTATATGTACACAATCATACCAGATTTTATGAATGGCAAGAATTTTAACATGCATAAATTTATTATTATGGTTAAATTCTGAGGTCGGACCCGAATTTAAGCCAATGGCAGATTTTTCCATTTCTCATTTTATTTTTAAAAAACGTCGGCTTGTATTCGAGCATTTACGGTAGATGAATTATCTAGCCTGAAAGCACAGAAAATTGAACTTTGATGCCATGGCTTGAGTGCCGTCATTTATGTTATCTGTTTATATTTGTATCTCTATATTATAACCGCAATATTGTGTGTTACAGAAACTATTTCTTACTTCCGTATGAGCTAGAATGCTGAAAAAATTTAGACTGATTATTTATGACTTACAAAGGAAAAATTGCAAAAATGGGAAATTTTTAAGTTTAAGTGCCCCAAAATATTTTGAAAATTCTAACAATTCTCATAAGATTAACATCGGAGCATTATTGCTGCCAAGCACGTTTTTAAAGAGGACTTTCAGATGGAATTTGACGTTCAAACTTGGCACGTAAGTGGTAGATCACGGGGTAAATAAATCTCGATAAGTCAGTCCGATTTCGACGAACCTTTAATTATAATACTTGGCGTAAGGTTCTGCATGTGGCAAATATAAAGTTATCTTACATAGATAGATGGGTTCGATGCCAGAAAAGTTTCCATTCTCCATTTGATTCACACGTAAAAGAGTGTAAGACATCTTTCGTTTACTTTTTAAAATTACTTATAATTGTCCTAGAAATTAGAAAATTGAGCCATCGTAGCTGCAAAGGAACGCAAATTAATTTTGATACCGTAGATTTTCAAATAATATTCGAATTGACATATAAAATAGTTTTGTGGACGAAAATTTTAAGTTTTATGTGAATAAAATATTTCGTTGCCAAGAATAACTAGCATTGTTGCCGTACACATAAAATTATAAAGGACCGTGTTGGGAAAAAACGGAGGAAGACGGGAGTATGGGGAAATGAAAGAGTGAATGATAGAAGGAAGAAGGGAGAGAAGAGAAAGAGAGGGAAAGGGGGAGGGAGAGAATGAGGAAAAGTGGAAGTTTGGGAAAACGGGAGGTTTTATTGGAAGGAGGGGAATGGGAGGAAGAGAGAGAGAAGCCCGAAAATAGGGCTAGATATAATTTTCTATCTTAAATATATGCCGAAATGTGGAGGTTCAGGGTTGCAAACGGCCAGCAGACGACTTCGCCTCGCGGAGCGAGGCACTGGGTTGACGGGTGTAGCGCGTAGGGTCAGAGCCCCTAGTATGTATTATTATTTTATCTATTTATATTTTCCCGTATTTTCTAATACAAATAATTTAATTATAGCTCATATATCGATATAATTGACCTGAAAATATGACTTATTTTTCTTAATTGCGGAAAAAGGGAGGTGGGGCACTTCAAATGAACTTTGCGCGCCACCAGACATAGAGCCGGTGTGGCAGGCACCAAACACTATAGGCACCAAGAACTATATAGCGCTTAGTACCTGACGACAAGGGACACTATATAGTGATTCACGCCTGGGCAGAATGCACTATATAGTGTCTCACCTGGGCTGAAATAACTATATAGTGCTTACTCGCTGCCCTTTGGGTGGAGCTCACTAAAGCCAGGCAGCAGGCACTAAATAAAAAAAAATACTTGTAAAGAAGCAACAAATGGAATAAAAATGTACAAAAAATTCAGCAGGCACTAAATAACCAAAATTACCTGAAAAGAAACTACAAAGTTTGCTAAAGTTTGATTATTTTTTTATTGTGACCTTAGCCAAAATTGAGACATTTTTCCTTGCTGGAATTTGGACGTTATATGTGACTATTCATAGAACCTTAATCCGCTTTCACAGAAACATTTCACAAAGATTTTAAAAAACATTAATTTTAATTTATCTATCTGACTTCGTTAAAACAATATGAATGCAAAAATGAATATTTGTTTATTTTCGTCATCATTGTGTCGTTCATCGCAACCAACATTGTTTAAACTTCAAAACAGATTAGAAATTTAAGCTTAGTCTCAGTTGCTCGATTTCGAATGCTCGAATCTCGCTTGCCATACAACCCAGTTTCCATTCATCCGACTTGTCATAGTCCCAAATGCTCGAGTAGACGAAGCTCAAATTCCCAGTTGCATTCTAGCAACTGGGAATTTGAGCTTCATTGTAAAAACTGGGGTGGGGAAAAGTGGGGTATTTACGAATATGATGCAAAAAGGAGAAAGGACTGAGGGGAATTTACGGATATGCAGCAAAAAGGAGAATGGAAGGAGGAGGGGAAAGGGGGGAGGACGTAAGGTACGCCGAGGGAACATAGACGACATTTTTATCAATCGAGAGAGAATTTTATAATGATTACGAATACGCAGCGTAAAGGGAAGGAGGGGGAGAGAAAAAGGAGGAGGGCGTAAGGTACGATAAGGAAGACAGTTGACATTGGTATCATTCCACAGAGAATTTTATAACGACTACGAATATGCAACGTAAAGGCGAAAATAAAGGGAGGTAGGAGGAGGAAGGGCGAAATGTACGCTTAGGAAACACAGTAGACATTAGTATCAATCGACAGAGAATTTTATAAAAATTACGAATATGCAGCGTAAATGCGAAAATAAAGGGGGGGTGGGAGTGGGGGAGGGAAAAGGGAGGAGGGAAAAGAGGAGAGGGAAAAGGGAGGAGGGACTATACAGAAAGCAGGCAGGATTGGCAAAAATAGAACTCGAAGTTGAGGAAAACATGGAAGAAGACAATTTAGGACCAAGTATTATGGAGAGCGAAGTAGAAAAAAGTGATTGTGGAACTATAGAAAGGGAAAGTCACAGGCAGCGATGGAATACCGGCTGAGGTAAGTAAAAGTTGTGGGATCAGAAGGATTAAAAGCGATCACGAAATTAATAAATTATGATTTACGACACGGGAGAGTGGTCTCGGGATTTCCTAGAAGTGGCAATGATCCCTCTAAAGAAGAAGCCAAAGGCAAAACAGTGTAAAGACTACAGAACGATAAGCCTTCTCTGACACACTTCGAAGATTATCACGAGGATTCTTAATAAAAGGCTGGAGAAATTCGGTTTTAGGAAAAGACGAGGATCTAGAGATGCTATAGGGGTAGTTAGAATCATATAAGAAAGGGCAATAGAGTGCAGTAAAAAATCTGCGTATGTTTCTTAGACTCGTAGAAGGTCTATGATGGAGTTAATTGGATAATGTTGATGAAGATATTAGAGAATATTGTTGTAGACTGGAAAAAGGAGACTGATCGGGAATCTATATGTGAATCAAGTGGTAAAGGTCAGGTTGGAGAATGCGGACACCTGTGGAGTAAATATCGGTAGAGGAATAAGACAGGGCTGCTGCCTATCTCCAACCCTATTCAATATATATGGAGAAAGTCTAATGCAGAAAGAGTTAGAAGGCACATGAGATTTCAAAATTTGAGGAAGGATTATAATAACAGTAAAATATGCCGATGTTCAAGTACTTCTAGCAAGAGAGGAAGAGGAACTCCGAAAAATGATAAATAGACTAGTAATAACAGATGGAAAATACGGTATGGAAATAAATATACAAAAATCCAAGGTCATTCGAATATCGGGAAAAGAAAAGAATCTGGGCGTAAGTATTGAAGGAAAGTCTTTAGAACAAGTTTAAGACTATTAATACCTTGGAAGCATAAGAAAAATGACATCGAATACTTGTAAAGCTTTGAAATTTGAACTTGGAGGAGAATGCTGAAGATCAAATGATAGATAGGATGAAAAATGATGAAGTTCTACGAAGAGTAGGAGAGAAGCAAATGATTATACAGACTATTAGAAAGAGGGAGGCAAACTGTGTTGGACCTTACCTGAGGAGAGAGAGTATGATTAAAGACGTGTTAGAATGAAAACTAGATGGATAATGGGAAAGAGGTAGGAAATGGTTTCAGATGATAGATGATTTGAAAGGGAGAGTTATCAAGATATGAAGAGGACAGCGGAAAATAGGAGTATATGGAGGACCAGGTTTAATCATGAATAATCATGGACCTGTCAACGGACAGACTATCAATGATGATATATATATATATATATATATATATATATATTAACTTAAGGAAAAGAAAAGGTAGTGATGAGGGTGGCAACAAGGTGTTGAAGGAAGCTCAGCGGACACTTATCAAGTTGGGGACCAAGTTGGCAGGCTGCTGGGGGCGTTGAAGAGACAGAAAACACGCACACAAAATAAAACACACGTAAGCTTTTGGGGCATATACCCTTCTTCAGCGATGGAGATAGAGTATATATATATACATCTATATTTGGGTGGCCCAAAAAAATCGAAAGTTAAAATGTTACGATCGATCACCCTAAAAATTTTCTTTTGACTTCAAAACACCTGCAAAATTTGAACGAAATTGAACAATATTTACAGGTCGCACTCAAAGTTTCAGCATTCGACTCGTGCGCGCCGCTTGCATGTTTGAAACTGTCGTACTGCCCCATCCCTCGTCCCACCGGATTCGGCAGCAGTCTTGCGCGGAGGAGGGTGTGTGAGTGGTGCCGATGTATATCCTCAGTACAATGTCACTAACTAGAAAGTAAGTGGAGTTATATCTCGTGGGGTTCGACATAACAGGACCAAAGCTGCCCTCCAAACGACAAGTGTTGAGTTTTTATGTTAAATCATCGAACTGAAAAGAAAACTATTCGTGATAGTGCATGGACAGTGTTTTGGCGCGTCGAAGAGTTCTGGAAGGAAGGAGGGATTCCCGCGAAGGATAGCCAAAGATGTGTTCACAATATAATGAAGCTCCATTCAGAGTGGCATTCTATTAAGAAAGGTGCAAACAGGAGATCTGCTCCTCAAATTGAGAAGGAGAGGTTTTTAGAAAGCCTGGATGATCTCTTTGATATAGCTCACGCTGCTGCTATGGAGAAGATTCGTATCCCAGAAGACAAAGAATTTCTGGAGGTTTAGCGACAGAAAGGACGAAAGGGCTACATGAGAGGCACGTGGTATGATTTTTAAAAGTGAATAATTTTAGCATGTGTCTACTTGGATACTAAAACTCATATTTCGCATGTCAATACCTGTTCTGACCGCATTCAATCACGACGTGTATTGTTTCGGGTCAGGTCTTGACACTGTCCGTTCTGAAAAGGAGGCCCGTTCTCAAGAAAAGAAACGAGCGTTACAGGAGAGACAACTACGCGAGAAAAAATGCACTTTAATGAGTAGGAGCTGTACCGATGGGGCATCTTCTGGAAGTGACAGGGAATCTGGAAGCATACCTGTCGCAAGTGGCAAAGAAAGTTTCAAGTATATTCCTTCCGAACAATCCGAACCAACTTTACTACCACGTGTACAAGGAAAATATTTTACTCCAAATTTGTTGGCTGCTCTAGATACCACAAAGGTGACTGACAGGGCTGCAGCGAGAGTTATACGGGAGGCCGTGAGTGTTACTGGAAATCAGATTTCTGTGGAACCAAGCCGCACTACTATTCAAAGAAGGCGTATTGGCGTATTAAAACTGCTATAGAAATAAAATCTCAATTCACGTGCCATTCTCAGCTTGTAATTCACTGGGATAGAAAACTGATGAAAAATCAGGGTGGACAAGAAATGGTTGATAGACTTGTGGTTATTGTAACCGGTGTTGGTGTTGATCAACTTCTGAAGATGCCTAAAATCAGTTTCAGCACTGGAAAGGCACAAGGTGAGGCTGTGGTGAATTCCGTGAGAGAATGGGGTCTGAAGCAGTGGATTGGTGGCATGTGTTTTGACACAACGGCGAGCAACACAGTACAGAAACAGGGGACGTGCGTGTTTGTGGAAAATGCATTGGGAAGAAACCTGCTTGACCTTGCCTGTCGACATCATGTTCTATAAGTGATGCTTAGAGGTGTTTGAAGCGTGTATGTGGTCTACCACTAATCATGAAGTTCTTCTCTTCAAGACATTTCAAGCTAGGTGGACCTTCCTTGGCCACACAAAATACAAGCCCGTCGTTACCATAAAAGAGTAAAAACAAAATCTAAGGATGAATTGGACTCGATAGTGCAATTTGCTGAAATATGCAACTTTTCAGTGCAGAGTAGAAACGCGGTACATTGTCGGTTATGATCTTAAAATTTGTGTGTAATAATCGCATCCAAATGTTATTTTCTAGGAGAGCCAACCCAGGGATGATTATAGAGAATTCCTCGAGCTCGTTATCATTTTTTTTAGGACGCGTACTACCAAAAGGCGTGCGTTTCCAAGCTCCCTGTGCTATGTCGCTCACTCAATGGATGGCAAAAGCCGTTATGTTCGCCGAACAGTTCACGCTCACAGCTGCTGAGAAGATAGGACTCGTAGATGTGTGTTTTTTGTCGTCAAACTGTACATGAGAGCCTGGTACACCGCCTCGCAGGCAGTTCAGGTACCAAGACATGCTCTGTAATTGCTACAGCACATTGAATTAAGAAAAAATTGAAAAGCGCGTTGCCGAAGCTGCCCTGAACAAACTTTTAGGTCACTTGTGGTATGTAAGTGAAATGCTTGTAGCGCGCGCTCTCTCTCCCTTTGATAGTGAGGTGCCATGAATTGTGAAAATGGAAATGATACGTGTAATTAAAGAAAAAGTTGGTAATGATAGAAACTTGCACAGACTCCAACTGATAGTAGCAGCGGCTAGAGCCTGCAAAGACTTAACTCTTGCAGATTTTGCTTCAAAAAATACGCTCAAGTTTTTGGATTCCATGAGTTTTTCCACCGATTTTTTTACTTATGACTCTGAAGAGTGGAGTAAACGAGATGACTTCTGCCATGCTCTCAAAATTTTCAGTAGCCTTAGGGTCATTAATGGCAACTCTGAAAGAGGCGTTGCTCTAACAAAGCGGTACCACAACAGTCTTGTGAAAAACGAAGATCAGCTGCAAGAATTGCTCCTGAACGTGACATGTTACAGACAAAAATGCAGTTCAAAGTAGACAATGAGGGACGCTCAGAGTGATTTGAGTGGTTTTATTGTGTACGCGATACCTACTATAATAAAGAATGAACCCACCCGTTAAGCAGTAATATTATTCTTACCACTGTCATTTGGATATTAAGTGTAATGCCGTTACTAATTTTTAGAAAAAATTCGAAATGGAGTCGTCATATAAAAGTTGAGATTACACACAGCAACGCACGGCGCACGAGATTCGAATGCTGAAACGTCGAGTTCAATGTGTGACCTGTAAATATTGTTCCATTTTGTTTAAATTTTGCAGGTGACATTTTGATGTCAAAAGGAAACACTTAGGGGGATCGACCGAAACATCTTAAACTTTCGATTTTTTGGGCCACCCTAATAATAATATATTCTCCAAAGATATATTATTTCAATATGAAGAAACGGAAAAAAATGTTTTTATCTCTATTTGTGAAATCATGTATGTTTAGAAATTTTCATTATTTGAAATCCAACCATCACAAATTATAATAAAATTTATCGCTTGATAATGTTACTATTTCCGTGAATAATAATTTAGATTTATAATCAAGCCGTGATTATGAATTAAGAAGTAGTGTAACAATAGAAAAGAAGAAATAAATATAGAATTAGATAAACAATTCCTAATTCTAAATAAATACAATTTTCATTAACTTTCGTCATTTACCTAATTGCGGAAGAGGGAGTAAGGGAACTGAGATTAGTACAATTATTAGGTCTCCACTTTGTCATTCATTCTTTGCTGGATATTCGTAATTGTTATAAATTTGTCTTTCGATTGATATCAATGTCGCCTATGTTTCCTTAGCGTACCTTATGCCCCCCTCTTTCGCCCCATTATTTCCGCCTTTACGCTGCGTATTTGTAATCGTTCTAAAATAATCTGTCGATTGATACCAATGTCGACTATGTTCCCTCATCATACCTTCTGCCCTTCCCCCCTTAACCCTCCTCCTCCTTCCATTCTCCTTTTTGCTGCATATCTGTCAATTCCCCTCAGTCCTTTCTCCTTTTTGCTTCATATTTATAAATACCCCTCTTTTCCTCACCCCGGTTTTTACTATGTGAAGTGAGAATCTGGCAACTGGGAATTCGAGTAGTAGTAGTTCTTCATTTATACTGGTGCATCGACATCGAGGGACATTTTGCACCTTAGTGAAAGGGTTAATATTTACAATTTAATATATAAATATACATATATACATATACACATATATATAAATAAATAATAAAATAAAAATAGAAAAGAATAGAATTTAAAATCGTTGGAAAAGTCCAGCCTCCATTAAAAATAATAAAACTTCATTCATCCTAGTTGTGTCATCACCTAGGATGTCTCTTATACATCCCCTGATATTGCATTTCCTACGCAACTCAAGGTATCTTTGGCATTCTGTCAGGAGGTGTCTTATGGTAAGAAAAGTGTCGCAGTCATCACATCGAGGTTGTACCCGTGGGGTGGTAAAAAGGTACGAGTGGGTTAAGGCATTCGAGAATTCGAGCTTCTGCTATTCGAGCATTTGGGACTATGGCAAGTGGGATGAATGGAAACTGAATTTTATGGCAAGCGAGAATTGAGCATTCGAAATCGAGCAACTGGGGCCATGCCGAAGTTTCGTGAATGTCTATAATTTGTTTATATTCGTTACCGTCGTATTATTCATCGCAGCCAAGGTATTGTTTAAACCTCAAAACAGCGTCGAAATAAGTGAATATATCGATAATTTTTTTTCTGTAATTTGTTTATATTCGTTACAGTCTTATTATTCATTGCAACCAAGGTATTACTTACACTTAGAAACAGCGACTAAATTTGTCTTATTATCCACCGTAAACAAGGTATTGTTTATCTCAACGAGCGGTATATCAATATTGTGACTTTTTAATTATAAATATATTATTTTTTATTTATGAACTGCGTCGTATTATTAACATTGTGAATTTTTCTTGTGACTTTATTTCTGTGATTTTATTTCTGTTACTTTTTTCCTGTGACTTTTTCCCGCCCACCTTATAGTGAACGCTACCCAGCTTTAGTGAGTGTTACCCGGGTTACTGGTCCACGTGCCAAGCACTATGTAGTACCTTCTGCCGGTTTAGTGCTTCCTGCTTCGTACACCGGCCCTGCCTACCCCGAGCGCCGTCCCTGGCCACGGCTCTCGCCCGCGCAGTTCGGCATTTTTCTTGCTGCCTTCGCGTTTACATGCACAATCATGCAGTACTCGGGCTGATTCCGTCAGTTTGTCGAAGTAAATGACAGTGCGTGTACCGTTGCTGTAAACAACTGGATTTTATTGTGAATTTATTGTGCAATTGTGGTTAATAAAACTTATAACTATTAATATAACTTTTAAGTTTTTTTCTAAAATCGAATTTAATAATGAAGCGTAATTTTGAAAGCGGTGCGAGTAAAAGAAAAAAGCTAAAGTGTTTTAGAAACAAGTTGCCCTTTTGCCAAAATTGTCGGATTATTTTGCCGACCGGCCTCGTAGTGGCGCGAGTGCATGGGCAAATGTTAATGTTAGTAGTGTTAGTGTTGAAAATCAAGAAGAAAATCACAGTGATGGAGTTAATCCTGAAAAGATCAAGTCTAATGAGGAAGCAGATGCACAGGCTGCTGATTCTTTAAGTAAAAAAACACATTCTCTCTTAACATGGTTCAGAAACAGCTGAATTTGAATACCCTCTTGACTCGTCATTATTCTTCAGCAACCATCGTTTTACCGCTGAAAAACGAGCTGCGGCCACACCCTCCGAAGAATCAAGTGATATCTTTCACACAAATCCAGGACTTTGGGGGACAATCAATGATCAGGCTCGAGAATACTGGGTGCTTAAAGCTTGTCAAAATAAAAATGAAGACTTCAGTAATTCCACGAGATCTTGCACAGAGAAAAACAAAACAAAAAGTTGACTATTGAGTAAAGATACATTTTTTCGAAAAATGCGCAATGGCGAGACCATTAACCGCGAGTGGTTAATTTATTTCCCATCAAGAGGCAAAGTGTACTGCTTTGTGTGCAAATTATTTTCCGACTCTGAAACTTGGTTTGCTTCTAAGGGGTTCGATGACGGGAAACATTTTAATCACCGGTTTACTGAACATAAAGCGGAAGCGAGCATCGGAAATATGTAACTACGTACATTAGTCGACAAAAAACCTCAGCGCGAATTGATGAAGACACAGTGAAACGATTTAAAAAAGAACAGATGTATTGGGTTGAAGCACTGCAAAGAATAGTTTCGGTTGTAAAATTTTACGCATCTCGAGGCCTAGCATTTCGTGGAGAAAATGAAAAAATTTGCTCTCAGTTAAACGGAAATTATTTGGGTATCCAATAGTTATTGAGTGAATACGACCCGTTTTTGAAAGAACATTTTAAAAAATACTGCTATAAAGGAAAAGAGAAACCCTCTTATCTATCGGCAACGATATGCGAAGAATTTATTAATCTGATGGGAGAGATGGTTATAAAGAAAATCATACAGCACGTGCGGGACGATAAGTACTATTCAATTAGCCTAGATTCTACTCCAGATGTATGTCGTGTTGATCAATTGACATTCACTATACGGTTTGTAAAAAGTGATACACATACCCCTGTTGAAAGATTCTTACAATTCATTCCCATTGTCAGCCATACGGCCGAATATCTGACGAATGAGTTTCGTAATTTCTTGAAAAACAAAGGTATTCCAATTGAAAATTGTCGAGGTTAATCATGCGACAAAGCTCAAAATATGGCTAGTAAATATTCGGGTCTCCAAGCCAGAATTTTGGAAATAATCAATACGGCTTCATTCATTCCTTGTGCCGGACTATCTTTAAATTTGGTTGGAAATCATGCTGCCTCAAGTTGCACTGCAGCTGTATCTTATTTTGATTTTGTTCAACAACTATATACTTTCTTTTCTGCATCAACTCACCGATGGCATGTACTTATATTAAACTTGAAAACTTCAAACACCGTTAAAAGCCTGTCAGATACACGTTGGTCATCCCATGCAGACGCTGCTAAATCTATTTCAGATGGAAGAATTTATATAAAAAAAGCTCTACAATGCCTTCAAGACGATGAGGAGCAAACGCCCGAAACCAGGTTAAAAGCAAGTTATCTTCAAAGTAAAATGAATACTTTGGAAATTGTTTTTTTGACATTTGTTATGAAGGGTATTTTACAAAGATTTAACAGGTGCCGTGAAAAACTTCAAGAAAGAGATATTGATCTATCTGTTTCGTTAATAATATTGAATTCCTTGAAATTATTTGTAGAAGAATTAAGAGAAAATGTTAATGATTACAAGGAGCGCGCTAGAGACAATGTACCTGGGGTTGATTTTGAGGATACGAGGAAGCGATCCGGACAGCGAAGATCACGAATCGGATTTTTCGATTCTTCAGAAGAAGTCACGCTTCATGGAGAAGATAACTTTAGAGTTAATATATACTTCGCAATAATTGACAGACTCGTGAATGAATTGAATCGAAGATGTGATGTTATCAGAATTTGTATTCCTCATTTGATTTCTTTACGAACTTGCGCTGTTCGGGTGATGATATTGTCAAAGCTAAAAGCAAAGATGTCGCCCCCTTTTACAAGAATGATATTGATGGTGACAAATTACTTATAATACCAGCAACTAAAACACTATTTTAAAGCAGATCTTAAAAAGTCAATTGCGGAAATTCACTCAGAAATGACCCACGGTCATGTGCAGTGGACGTTACCTAACTCACAAATATGTTTCCGGATATTTCTGTAACTTATGGTAACCAATTGTACTGGAGACGTTCGTGTTCAAGATTGAAAAGAATTCTAAACGAATTACGAACTACGACGTTTCAAAACAGATTGAATTGCTTATCTTTAATGAACATGGAATCTGAGGTATTGAACGAGCTTTACTTCTCTTCGACGAAGGCAAGGAAAAAAAACCTTTGATGGATAGACACTATTCTGCAAAATCGTTTTTATAT
This sequence comes from Tanypteryx hageni, assembly GCA_028673005.1. Classification (NCBI taxonomy): domain Eukaryota; kingdom Metazoa; phylum Arthropoda; class Insecta; order Odonata; family Petaluridae; genus Tanypteryx; species Tanypteryx hageni. Next base: position 261,260,153 of record CM054112.1, on the reverse strand, counting down.
GCTAATTTAGTTTATAATTACTGCTCTAATTCACTTTGAATTGTTTTTCCTAAATGTACTTAAATTATTTTATTAATGCGTATATGGTTTTGAAAATTGAATTAAAAAAAATAATTAATATAAATTCGTGAGTTTATACTTTTTGTTTATTTAATATTTTAATTTTTGCGGTATTGCTTTTTACCCTCTGCCACCCACCTCCTAAATAGCGTAACACAGTACATTGTTATTCTCTATTATATCAGATAGGTTGTAACAGTCGCAACATCTTACAATCAATGCAAAAATAGATAAGTAAGACGTGCTCTGCAAATTGGGGGGGCTCAAAAAATTTAGGGCCCTGGGCCTCAAAATGCCTTAAGACGGCCCTGAGTTGAACTGTTCTATCGGAGTCTTAATAGGGTGGGATATACCTTTGCCTCAAAATAGAAATAGCGATTTATTGAAATTTTATTGGATGTAAAACGTGATTTCATAAAATAAATTTAAATATTTTTTTCTCTTTTTAACTAAAGATTAAAGACACGCATCTTTCCCAGAAAATGTCCCCAAAGTCCTTCAAATATTCATCAATTCAAATCTCTGTATCAGACTTCATTAACATTATTATTTATTTAACGTGCAAAATAATTGATTATCTTCATTTCAGTTTATTGGCAACAATACTGATGTTTTTGTTTCACTGTTTTTCATTGATTTGCATTTCCAAGGCAACATAAATCTTTATATTTACTTGAGATAATAAGAAAATAATTTATGTTGCGATTGATTTTGAATATAACTGTGGTTACACGATAATGTTCACCGTAAATGTTCATGCTTATAATGCGTATCGTTTAGTGTTAGTTTGTTGTGAGATGGCCTGTGAGTATCCTCTGTAGCGATAATTTTCATTCGTCTCCTCCAATCGCACGTTTCATCTTCGATTTTACTAAGACGATAGATTACTTTAGAAACAAATACATTAAATTTTTATTTTAAAGTTACGATTCATTGTCGCCAGAGACAGGGCTATCGCTTCTCGACAGTAAGTCAGAATCCGGACAGACAAACTCACGCTTGCACTATTATAGTATGATATAATTATATTATATGGAAGAAGAAATAATTTGTAATTATACACCCGTGACAGCCGATAGTAAGTTTTTACTGAATTGTGTATGAATATGCAAGTGCTGAATAAATATATAAGTGCATCAAACAAGTTTATTGTAAATATTTTAAATAATATAACCTAAGTTATTGAAAACTAGCAGAAACGCCCGGCTTTGCTCCGGAGAGAGTTTCTTTTAAATAGCAAACGATTTTTATTATTTATGATTTTATTGATATATCACTTTTGATGTCATATTACAATAAAAATAATATAATAAATTTTGAAATTTACTTACTTTTGCTGTTGGATACCCCAAGTTTTGAATGTATTGTTTTGTAAAGTTTTACCGTTAATATAATTACGCATTAACGTCTTTCTTAATACCCTTGGTTACCGTACAAATGCAAGTAGATGTAAGGATTTATGTTGCGATACATCTTTCAATGTTAATCGTAAAAGATAAAAATGTTCTAATATTCTTTAAAAATCGTTTGACTCGCTTTTAAAGAATTCATAGACTATATTTAGGCATGAATCGATTTGTACCCTTTATCTTGGAGTTGGCAATTTTTCCTCTAAGGTGCGCCACAGCGTTGATTTTCCTTGAATTAATCTTTACGTGGAGAGGACAACAATTAAGAAATTTATCTTTGTTGCCGCCCGGAAAATTTTAATAAATTTTGCGCTTAAAGGATAATTTCGAGCGATTTAACATGTAATACGACTAAACAGAATTAAAATAATCAGTGTTTCGTGCGTAAAATAAGCCATGTTTTTGTGATCGTAAGTTAATATTTATGTATATTTATATGCACATCAGTGAAGGAAGACATTTTGGGGTTTCTCCACACCATTTCCCATTCATTATTATGGAAATAGTACTTTGTTGACCACATGGGGTACAAGAGTCCTCACGGTCTGCAAACCTAGACCAAGTTCTTCCTTTGGTTCATAGGATGGCTCATGAAACTTCTGAATTCGATAGCTTCAACGGTGTGAAAACGTATAAAGAACATACATACACTCTAAAATATTTATAAGATAACTTTACGTTAATGCATATGAAGTCATTATCTATATAAAACTGATTTATAAAATTTAATTTTTATATCATTACTTGTTAATCTTTCAAATAAGTACACGTACAATTAATCGTTCTTTTTAGGCAAGCATATAATGTAACCAAGGTATATAAAAAACAAAGTCCCGATAAACCAATAAAAACCTGCCAAAAGGTTCGCCGACGGTTACGGTAATATAATATAAGATCTTAATGAAATACTTTTTCACGCAGTAAAAAGAAAAATATAAATATAAAACTCGCATAATTGAATGTTGCATAAAATCAAAATATTTCTGAGTAATTTAAAATGTTGTAGAGTAATCTTTAACAAATAAATCTTTATTAATATTTCTTTGCTACACACCTTTATTTAGCCAGAAGTAATACTATTTTTTGGAACTTTAAATTCTGTGAATTTTATATATTTTACTTAGTGCATATATAATTTTTCTTCTCCAAAATAAATTTATACATGTTATATTTCTGTTTTTAGTTAAAGATTAAAAATTCTCTGCATTGGCAGAAAGTATCCTCAAAGACCTTCAAATATTTATCAAATTTAACTTCTATATCTGACTTAATCAACACAATAATGGCTAGGTTCCATTACTAATCACTGTAAAAGGATATTTTAGAGGCGATGCCAAGAAAATATTGAAATTGTGATTTACTGATTTATTTTATAACCAGTTGAAATTAATAAAACAATCGAAAATTATTTTTCAGCTATCTCACTTGAGTTCAGTAGTAGTAGGGAAATCTTCATGTTCACGTTCTTTCGTTTGTCGTATCTGCGTATGAAAGGAAAATAAGCGTACTTAGGTTCATTTGTTAGTCGTTGATAATACATTTACTTTCACTTACTGAATTTTCTGTACGCACAAAATAAAATTGAACGTATTTAGCAGGTCTTATTTACATCAGTTTCTAGAAAGATTTTGTCTGTTGGCTTCAACTAGCAAAATAGGGAAAGGTGTATTAAGTTCAAAGTGAAACGCGACCTTCTTGTTTGATTTTACCAAAAACGGCTAATTGTTTGTCTTGCAATAAGTTGAGTATGCGATCAATTTGTTCTGCCATCAATTTATCTTGCGATCTGTTTGTATTTTGATCAGTTGAGACTGCGATCTGTTTGTTCTGCGATCGGTTGAGATTGCGATCAGTTAAACGCGATAGGTTGGACTGAGTTCAACTGAGCACGATAAGTTGATGGTATACCTCGACGCATCAGATGTTACTTTAACCAATTATATTTGCATTTCGTCTAGAATTACGTTCATATTTATATTCAAGAGGAAAAATTCAACACAGTTTACAGTTCTAATATTTAATTATAATTTTTTTGCATTTATTAAATAAGCAAACCCGAGTCTCGTATGAGAATCTACTCGTTTTCGGTTTAGTACAGCACTGCTTTTGAGATATCTCATTATTGAACTGTTAATAATGTCCTAAAAAACCTTATATTTATATATCGGTGCATAATTACCTTGGTTAGTTTAAATTTTTTCTCCTTGCGTCGGTGTAATGAGACATGTTTTCCACAGTAAATTATTCAATCTGAAATTAGCTATTTAACGAATACATGACTTTGAAGTAAATATCTAGTTCGACGATTTATAATTACTGCCTATATGGCATCCGACACAAGCGATTTCCTTTAATGAACTAGCCATCCAGTGTGGCGAGAGTGACTGATATTATCTTGATGGTTAATGCTTCGTCATGTTCTTTGGTTGGAGTACCGCAAATGCAGGCGTTTCGGTGTTCCGAAAGACTTTTTCTGGATACAGAGACATATTCCAGAAAACGGTATATCCCGCAGAGGTAGATTCCGTATTCTTCCAACCGCCATCCGACATCATCATCATCCTTATCGTCAACTCCACAGAATTATCATTAATGATTACCTTAGTTTATACAATTAATTTTTATTTTTTTAATAACTAATAAATTTACATCATATAATCATATAATATAATTTATAATGAAAAAATTAGTTTCTCCATTTACCTATACGTTCATCCGCAGTAGTTCCGAAGCTTCACCATGGCCCCCACTCCACGTAAGACCAATACCACGAAAGCTTTAAATCTTTATATTCGAGGAATTTACATTCACGGATTTCATATTCTTGGCGATTTTCAGGAATTTTGTTGGAAAATTAAAAAAAATTCCGAGGCATTTACGAAAGTTCCTTTTAAGTAGAAATATCCAATGACCAACGACTTTTGAATCGCACACTGAACGATGTTCTAAGGAAAATCTTTCTCTCTCTCTCTCTCTCTCTCTTCCACCCTGTCAAACTTTGTTTCATTTTTCATATCTTCAAACGTGGCATTTCTGTCGGCCAGCCTTGCCACTTATGTTAGATTAAATCAGGATTCGTCTGAAAAATTCGATTGTCTTAAGAATTCAGTGCCTTCAGAAGCTTCTCTTTGAAATAGACAGAAAAAATCCAACCCCTCCTCGTGACCACCATTCGATAAAGCGAGAACTACTTAATTTTGTAGACATATGCACTTAGCAACACTTGCAAAAGTTTCTAACAGTCGAATCGAGGATGCTCATATTTAAGACGATGATTCCATTTTTCGTAGGTTTCTCGTATATAATTCTTCTCCAGTTGCGATGGTCTCAAAGCTGTCTACCAGAAATTTTCTGATAAAGGAATTCACTTGCCTCTTTAATTTCTTCATCTAATTTTCCATGGAGTTAGTAGAACGTTATTGTTTGTTGTATTGTTTTATAAACTTTCTTGTTATAGATGCAACAGATTTACATTCATCAAAACTACAAAACTCAATGCATTTCCTATTTATGTACTAGCATCGTTTTAAATACATTATCTTGGACAACGAGATTAAATTTTTGTATATTAAATGAAAATCCTGCAAAGTGCCATCAAAAATAAAAAGAGTGAAAATTGCAATAATAATAATTAATGCTAAACTTTTAAAATTCACTCACGTAGTTGTTTCATCTTACTCTATTTAACTTGGAAGTAAAAGTAAAAAACGTTGTTAATTATTCGAAAAAGGCTTTTAAATGCTAGTTAGTTCCTTGAATGAAAAGTCGAAGGCATACCGGTTGGAAATTAATAAGAAGAAAACAAAAGTCATTAGATTTTCCAAGAGTGGCGATATCCAGGTCAATGTTACAGTGAATGGGGAATGACTGGAACAGGTTGCTTTTTTATTTAGTCTTTATTCTGTCATAGGATGGGAGAAGTGCGAAAGAGATCAGGACAAAGATAGCAAGAGCAAATGAGGTATTTACGAGACGATGAGAATCGTTGATTGGTAGCCTGAATAAGGATATAAACGAGTACGGAAAGAACTGATGAATCAAATATTAACGGCGATTTATTAATGAAAACTACACCCCTTAAGCTTCTCCTGGAGTCTCCAAGTCCTAACCACGAGAAGAAATTGTGGCCATAAACAATCCCTCAAATTTGGTTACCCTAGCTAGAACGGTATCTATAGATGTAGTTCACACCGGACATGGAAGTGTGACGGACGGACGGACAAAACGATTACATTATCGGATTTAGAAAACAGTTAAAAAGAGGTTAGTTAAAATTCTGATATGAAGTGTAGCATTATATGAGTGCGAGACATGGACGACGAGAAAAGAAGACGTTAGCAGATTAGAGGCGTATGGGATGTGGGTGTGGCATAGACTAGAGAGAATTACTTGGACCGAGAGGATAGCGAATGAGGAAGTCTTGAAGACATTAGTGGAAGAGAGAAACTTAATTAGTGTAATGAGGGAGAGACGGAAGAAATGGATTGGTCAAATTTTGAATGGTAATGGTCAGTTGAAAGAAATCGTAGAAAAGCAGATTCTATGAGAGGAAAGGTAAATTAGATGCATTAAGAAAAGGAATTCGGTACGAGAACTCAAAGAGAAAGGCCGTGAGTGATATAGACTGAACTAGATGAGCCGAAAATCTGCAGAAAGGTAGAATAACTATGAATGAATGACCTGATTTAAACTGTATTAACACCCATTCGATTATTATTTCCTTCCACCCGCCCTCTTTCGACGCATCTTCCCTACCTCCTTATTTTATAGCCTTCTTCCTCATCTCCTCCATTCCTCTTCCTCAACTTCTTCTCTATTTCGCTTCCTGCATCGTTTTTGCCTCTCAAAACTCCCCAAGCTGCTCTCCTACATCTCTTAAATACCTTCGTCCTGATCCTTTATGTCCTCCGTGGCGTATATTCTCTCCAGTTTTCCCTCTTACTTTCTTTCGCTAGAAGTCTTTTCTCCCTCTTTCTCCCTTTTCCATTTCTTTCCTAAACTCCCTTTTCCTCCTAGCGACTCTCCTCCTTCCACAAATGGCACGTGGTAGAACCAGGGCATCGAACCGGAACCGAACCAAAAACCGAAACAGAAAAAAACCGTTATTTTAGCTGGAGTGAAACCGAACCTGAACCGAAAAAATATTTTTCTGAACCCGAACCGAAACCGAAAACCGTTATTTATTTCGTTCCATTTTTTCGGTTCGCATAAACAGAAGAGTTTTATTTTTTGCTTTAATATGAGTCTTTTATAAAAACCTCACTTTTCAAAACCGAATAAGCCAAAGGCTAATGGTTTTTTTAGAATATATGCTCCTAAGCCTTTGGAGAGACGCATCTTTGTGATAATATCTGTCGGTGCAATGGTGGGATTTTCCATGGGCATCTCATTACATAGAGAGAGGGTCAAGGATACGTCCTGTTGAGGTTTCTCAGAACACTGTTAAACGAGGCTAGTGGAAAGTAACTTACGTTTGTGGTACTTTGAAGAATCGTCTTTGTACCCTCCCCCTGAACCTACCCCGCGGGTTGTTCCGGTTAAAAATGTTATTCTTAATTTGGATTTTGCTTAAAGTTGGAGGTTATTGTCCTCATAAACTTTCATCCTTCTCCATATGCATTGACCCCTTATGTTCCGGTAGTCTTTCACTAAAAGTTATCAAGCAAGAATCGCTCCGTAGTCGTGGTTTAGGTATTCCTACTTCTGTTAAATGTTACTGTAGGTACACATTTGTCATCTTAAGGAAATGTATATAATTATATATTGCATGTTATTGTAATATTAAAATTTAAATTATTATATATAAAAATATTTAAGTAGCTCTTCTTTGAACAACTCTCCATGAATTACATTAATATTATTGTACCTGTTCAACTACGTGCATGAGTACTGTTACAATAAATTCATTATGATAATGAGAGTATCTGCATATATTGGAATCTGAAATATTGGAGTTGTAAAATAAAATAATGTTTACTTTTGAAATAATAACAACGGTGTTACATAAAATTAAAGTTTAAAAAGGATATAACATTCTAAATAGCTTTTATAAGCAATAAAAAGGAAAAAATAAATTTTAAATTCCTATAGATCTGTATTAGACGGAGTCGTATAAAAGGAGCCGTTTATAAATTGCATAACGAAAAATGTAAAAAGGGAATTCATACAATGTTTTACTCTTCGTTTCTTGGCGGGAGTGGGCTCTTTCGCGATGTTACGTGCAGATATCTATTTTTGTCTTTTTGACTTACGATAGTGAAGACGTATTTGGTTTAAATAAAAAATAACATTAACCCTTTCACGACCATGGGACACATGTGTCCCCACATAAAATCTTGATCGTGTACGTAAACCAAAATTATTTAAATAGTTTTTTTCAGCAAATGCGTAATCCGGAATGCATTTTTGATAATTTTATTACTGGAAACCCTACGTAAACGTCACCTGTCAAAAGAAATTTTCGCGGCAAGTCGTACGTTCAGAGGCGTATTCAAACTTTTTCATAAGTGTTTCTGCATAGAATATTGTTTGTTATATGTTTATGGTGTAATATTTTCATTTGATGGTAAGTAAATAATAGTTTTATTATGTTTTGCAATATAATTTTGAAATAATATTACATAAAAACGAGCAAAAACGTAAAGGGACGCCATTGTCCCTGTGGACGAAAAGGGTTATATTTACAAGGAAATTACTCGTTGTTGTAATCGGTGTTTTTTTTTTTTATTTTACCCACTTTTGTATTTTATTTGTCTTTTTATCATTACAGACACTTCGAGAAAAGAGCACAATATTATGAAACAGTATATTAGAAATAAACCTATAAGATGGGGTTTCAAAATGTGGTGCAGAACTGATGCTAAAACGGGCTATTTGTTTGAATGTGACCTGTACACGGGCAAAAAATCATCAGAAACTGAGTATGGGTTAGGCGAATTGGTAGTCCTGGAGCTGACTAAAGCCATTGAAGGTTTAGGTTGTGAAGTGTATTTCGATAACTTTTTCAACTCACCCATGCTGCAATACGAGTTGAAAAACTGGAACACCAAGGCATGCGGTACTGTTCGCCCTAACCGAAAACATCTTCCAAAATCTGCGCCATCAGATAAAAATATGAATAGAGGAGATATTTATACTGAAATTTTGGATGGTATATCCTATGTAAAGTGAATGGACAACAAGTCGGTACATCTTTTGACAAACTTTATATCTCCTATACTTACGTCCACTGTAAAGCGGCGAAAGGCAGGATCTGCTGAAAAGATTGACGTAAAGTGCCCTGAAATTGTCATAAAGTACAACAAAAACATGGGCGGTGTTGACCTTATGGATCAGCGCAAGGTGTGCTACGAATTGGATCGTAAATCAAAGATAAAGTACTACCTCCGTCTATTTTTCGATCTTCTGGATATAGCTGTCAATAATGCCTAAATCATTTACAAAAAACTTCACGAAAATAAACGTGCTGTGGGCCCTTTACTATCCTGCCTCGAGTACAGACAGGCCATAGCTCGATCTTTGATTGGCGACTTCTCTTCGAGGAAGAGGGCCATACCTACGACGGTGACAAGTGCAAAACGTGTATTTCTGAAACGTTCCATGCTTTCACATCCCATGGCGAAAGCGAATACACGTAAAAGATGTGCAAACTGTGCTAAAGGTAAAACTGAAAATTGCACTAATAACACTTGCACTACATGTAACGTTCACCTATGCTATACAAAAGACAGAAAGTGCTTCGCTGAATACCATAACTTAAAGACTTATTTACTCATTTTTATTTATTTAGATTATAGTGTTTATGTTTTTTATGCCCATTGTTGTTGTTTTTGTTGATTTATGTACTGTTTTGTTTAGTAATATGTAGTTGAAGTCAATATATGAATGTTAGTAATTTTAATTGATTTGCATCCCTTTACGTCCATTGGGACACATGTGTCCCATGAAATTCTATAAAACCTACGATTTTTTCATGTAATGATGTTGTTTTATGTTAAATAGATACCTAATAATGTCATTTTAATGCCTAAAAACTTTGTATTACTTCATAAGTCCTTCTGGTCCTGAAAGGGTTAATTAATAATGATTATTTTGGAATTCTCTTTAAATTTTCCCCAAAAAATTTAGTCGGAGCGAAAAACACCGGTTCGAACCGGTTCAATGGTGGTTGCTGGAGCGAAACCGGAACCAAACCGAACCGAAATTATTTGTTTTGTGTGAACTGGAACGAAAACCGGAGCGAAAATAATTTCGGTTCGATACCCTGGGTAGAACTCACGTGAAGACGTGACTGGAATGTCTTCAGACAATCTCGCGCGGCTCGCGAGCAATGTAATAGGAGTGAGCAGGAACGAAGAGTGCTCGTTGGAGGAAGTAGGGATTCAGTCCCCTTGTTGCTCCACGCGGAAATAAGTGGGCCTGTTGCCCTCCCTATCCATGTGCGCTCTCTTTCCCTATCTCCGTTGCCTATTATTTGATAGTTTGTTTATGGTTGATTTTACATCCGTATATATACGTCACCGATTATAGTTCTTCCTTAAAGACACAATTAAAATACTAGGGGATCCGCAAAATCTTTAGCCTCCTCAGCACTCTTAGGGCTGGTGGAGAGAATCACATTCTCAATATTATTTTCGTCTTCGTAGTTCTCCTGCACTTCTTACAGTGGGGTTGTAACATTTTAATAGAATTGAAAGCGGTGCCCTCAGAAGTAAAATATGTATGAAAGAAATGTAAATCTAAGAAACGCACCAAATACGAAACTAATGGGAAATGAACCTGAGCCTTGTCTCCTCGTTGAGACAGTAGTTATAGTAGAACGGACAAACATACAAACAAATAAACAGAAAAAGTGCATAGGGACTCAACAGGAGAGACCGCGTGAACCCAAATTGCGTGATTCTGGGTGGCTCCCTTTACATTTTAGAGAACTTTTTATTTGACGTTTTCTTAATCGTTTGATGTTTTTCGTATGTATACTAAATTTCGTTTTGATTGAATAACATTTAGAAATTAGCGCAATGCGCGAACGCATATTGCACAGGAACTAAAAGGGTGGTGCACTAGAAAAGATGCAGGCAGTCGTCTCTACGTCATTTAAACATGAACACGAAATTTGGTCAAAATCAGACAAACGAGACTGCAGTAATTATAGTACAAACAGACAAACACAAAGTACACAGGGACTCTAGATCTCGTTTCAGTCGGCCAAATATTTCTTATTGGGCTATTACTGATTACAGTCGAATATATTTGTCTCGATGGTGTGATGTGTAAGTAAGTTTGTAAATTTTCTGAAACGGCTGTTTTAATGGAAGTTTAATCTTTCCGTATTTGAGATTACTAGTAGATATCAGGTTCGACAGACCATCACCTCCTTGCTCCTGCATAGGACTTGGAGTCCTTCGACCCCAATTGGTTTGCTTTTAACTTATTATCGTAATTGTATGCAGTAGGAGAAGGATTGCAGTAATAACGCGCTAATATTTCATTGTGGAGCACATAATCCGTGTATTTTTCATCTTTGCCTGGATACAAAGCCTTCTGAGCCAGAATCTTCATGGATTTTCCGAATCCAACATGCTAGTATCCCTCATAATGTTGACCGTGAATAAACATGCTAAAACGTAGGAAGATTCCTAATTTTTTAAATATATGTCCGAAATAACTATTCTCTAGGAAAAAATATTTGTTTATAGAAAGAAAATAATTAGGAGATCCGCGGGATCTTCGGCCTCGCTCAGCCCCCTCATTGTCCTTGCAAATGTCTAGAGACCCGAGTTTGAGACCGTATATGTCGAGAACGACCTCAATGGTTTTAATAGGTTGAAACGTACCAGTTAGAGAATTTATTTCTACGTTAATTGATACAAATCTTAAATTTTTAGTCCATGTTTAAATATTTTATATTGGGCTGCATTTGAAGAAAAACATGGTTTTTAGACCTGGAAATCCGATAAGACCAATTTGAATGTTTACATCTCAGAAACCTTAAAATGTATCAACTTGCAATTTTAATAGCACTTGCCTAAAATTATTAGGAATAAGAAACTGGAAGCGTTATTTATAACTGCAATATGATATCCCATGTTGTTACATTTCTGAAAGTCGGCTATCTTCGTCAATCCTGGGTTGTTTTCAATGGTCGACGTACAGTTGTCAACGGACAAGTGCCTATATTACTAATATGTAAACACTAATATGAGAAAATTACTTCCCAAAATGATACCGATTTTTGTTTATTTTCATTATGCCTCCCCCTTATAGCTACGTCTGGCGTAGTAAAACGGAGGGAGAGAGGAGGAGAGACCGCGCGCTGTTGCTACATCCTCCAGAGCAACGCCGGGTATATTTGCTAGTGACTAATATAATAAAAAGTCTTCCTTGCTGCCAATATAACTCATTATTCTCACACCCAGTGAAAGCTATCTACCATTGATATTAAAACGCCGGCAATTTCCTATCATCCCAATATTTGCCAATACATTAATTAAGAGCCAAGGACAGACTTTCAATGTGGTTGGATTATTTTTGCCAGAACTAGTGTTCAGCTATGAACTACTTTAGGTCGCGCTCTCACGATCTATATCGATGGAAAAATTGAAAGTAATGTTTTAAACATGGGAATGTAAAAATAATGTGCTTTCACGTGACGTACCAACCTAAAAAATCAACACCTATGGTTCAAAGTAGCGAAAGCAAGTTAACAATTTTTTTTCACTAACATTTCGTTATTTTATTATTCACATTGAAATATGCATGATTGAATAATGGCCTGTCTTCCTAAATTTCACTATATCTAAAAAAATATCTATAGGTAAAGTTAGCGAAATGAAATCGAATGAAAGTGCCTATATATAATCCGTTCGCGTCGTTTTTGTGTTTTATGCAAAATGCCAGTACCGTATACAAATTGACTGCCTCTCGATCGAGCATCTCACATGGGATTGTATGTGGTTTGAAGTATAATGAAAAAGGACCCGGTGCATCAAATTCGATCAGTCAGTCTATTTAACGATCATGCTTGCTCGAAGAAGATATCGCCCGAGGAACGGGGAGCAAGAAGAGGCGGAGAGAGGCAAAGCCGGGATTCCAAGGTTACGGCGAGGGTCCGTGGGGTCAAAGTATCGGAGAGTCCGTAAACCCGAGGGCCATTCAACGAACTCAAAGGCCGTCTAACTCTCTAGTTTTGACGATGAGATTAATCTACCGATGGCAAATCTTCATAATTGATAAAAATGAGAGCGTGATAGATAATATTCGAACTACTTTATGAGTGGGAATGTTTTACGATAAAACACCGTTATTGAAGTTGTATCCCAACTTATTGCTTAGAGAGGCTATAATGTTCCGATGACATTATGACATTGTGAGTGCCGCGGTGGAATTTGCATTTTACATATGCACTGTGATTAGATGTGGTAAAGAGAGGAGAGGGAGGAAAGGAGAGGAGATGGGAGGAAGGGGGAGGAGAGGGGGAAGGGGTGGAGAAGGGGTAAGGGAAGGAGAGGGGGAAGGGGAAGAGAGGGGGGGAGGGGAGGAGAGGGGGGAAGGGGGAGGAGAGGGGGAAGTGGCAGAGAGGGGGGAAGGTGGAAGAGAGGGGGAAAGGGCAGGAGAGGGGGGATGGCAGAAGAGAGGGGAATGGGAGGAGAGGGAGGGAGGAGAGTGGGAAAAGGGAGGAAAAAGGGGTGCGCCAATCGCGAGAATTAATCGCCAAACGCTAATTTTATTCGATTCGGACGTGTGGTGCGTGGGTCAGTCAGTGACCTGCTGCGCAGACTGTGATTTAGGCTGGGTGCGTCATAGTTAGCCGGCGCAGCAGCCGGAGGGAGGACTCGAAGTTTATCGAGCTTCCAACCCACTCGCGCTGAGACAGATGGAGCGTGTGGCACGCGCATCGCGTGTGCGGGTGACCGTTGCCCGTGAGATATGTCACGGTCGGTTGTGATTGGAATCTTCGTATCCGATAAGTGCTCGCGCAGTCGTGCATGCCTCACATATAATATGGGTCGGGGGAAGATGAGCTAGAGAATCTCTGTGGGTTACGGTGGGAGTGGAAGCGAGGGAAGTTGAGAGAAGTGGTCGGGGGAGATATGGTGGAGGTTTGGGTGGGAGAGGGTGAGGGGAGTGGAGTGACGGAGGCACGGCAGAATGGAGTGGAGTTATGGTCTCAGGGTGCTCACTACGAGAACGAGCGATTAATCAACGGGGATGTTAATTGGAGTGTGGTGTGTGGAACTGCTAAGGGAGAGAGGGAGGTGGAGAAAGAATCGGTTAGCGTTCTTGTGTGTGTGATTTGTTTTTAATATAAAGCGAAGAAATTCTGTGAAAAAGTTTAGTGAAAAGTATAAAAAATTTATTTCTAATATAATTTGCTCTAGCTTAAAATATAATGTGACACACGCACGCACGATCGCACGCACGCACGAAATTCAGAACGCAGGCGAAACGTCGGCTACATAGCCGAATAGCGCTGTGACACCGAAATCCATCAGAACGTCACGGAAGCCATCGCATCAAACATGTTCATATGTGTTTATGTTTACACACATACATATTATGACAAAACAAATTTATCCAAACGGATTTTATGATGCGTACTTTCCAAAATAATTATTTTAAATTAAATTTGGCAGCAATTAGTTTTATTGACTTTAATAGCTTTAAAATCACTGCGGATGAGTTGCTCTTTGTGTTCCCATATTTCAAAATTTAGCGTTATAAAATATTACAGATAAATTCGAATGGAAACGTAAATTGTTCACGCGTATTTGTGTGGCACTAATAATGCGTGTGTGTACTAAAAGTTTAGAATTTACCGAAGCCGAATCCAACAATAGTCGTTGAATAGCAACACTCGTTATGAGTGATAAGAACTGCAAAAACCGCCGTCTTTACGGAAGATTCGAAGAAATACGATGGATAAAGAAATTACCACGATAAAGATGAGAATTTCCATTCCTTTCCTCAGAAATAGTACAAAACTTACCCCGATATTAAGAGATTCTAAGAGATTTTAATGTGCAAGAGAAAATTACCCTGCACGATGGATTTCAGATTACCTATGTCAATCAAATGGGAAGGATAGTGCCCAGAATCGAACTTGAGACTTTCAGTCTTTGCAAGCGAAGCAATCCTCGGGAGCTCATCCACAGTAGAGGGAGATTTCCTCCAAGTGTCATTAAAATCGGTCTGTTGGATTAAAAGTTAATAGAGGATTCAAACGACAAACAAACAGACAGACACAACGGAGAAACTATAAGCCATTTCCAGTTCTGGAAAGCAGGCTAAAAAGGTTGAAAATTCTCTGTAGCAGGAGGAAAACACGAGCAGTCAAACGGAGATTGAGATTTTCGCAATAGTGGTGATTGTAGAGGGGGATGAGAGAGTAAATTACAAGAATAACAAGAAAGGATAAGAAATCGAAAGAGAGGTTTTGCGGAGAAGAAAAAGGAAGGATAAAAATAGAAGAGTTTTGGAGGCGGGTCTGAATGAAGAGAGGGGAAGGTGAGAAGGAAGGGGAGATCCTTGGGAAAAAGAGGGGAAACGGGAGGGGAAATCGTTTGGAGGAAGAGGGGAAACGGGAAGAAATATCCTTCGTAGGAAGAGGGGAAGCAGTAAGTAAGAACTTTGGGAGGTAGAGAAATAATGGGAGGGGATATCCTTGGAAATAAGAGAATCGGGAAGAAAGATCTTTGGAAGGAGGAGCGGAAACGGGAAGAAAGATCATCCGGAGAAAGAGAGGAAACAGGAAGAAAGATACTTGGGAGGAAGAGGGGAAACGTGAGTGGAGATCCTTTGAAGGAAAAGGAGAATCTTAAAGAAAGATCCCTGGGAGTAAGAGTGGAAACGTGAAGAAAGATCCTTGGGAGGAATAGGAAAATCTGGAAGAAAGATCCTTGAGAGGAAGAGGAGAAACGGGAAGAAAGATACTTGGGAGGAAGAGGGGGAACGGTAGAGCAGATCCTTGGTAGGAAGATGGGTAAAGGGAGAGGAGATCCTTGGGAGGAAGAAGGGGAACGGGATGGTAAATCCATGAAAGGAAAAGGAGGAAGGGGAGGGGTGATCTATAGAAGGAAGTAGAAAAACGGGTAAGGATATCCTTGGGAGGAATAGGAGAAAAGTGAGGGGAGATCCTTTGCAGGAAAAGGAGAATCGGGAAGCAATATCCTTGGGAGTAAGAGGGGAAACGGGAAGACAGATCATTGCGTCGAAGTTGGGAAACTGGAAGAATGATCTTTGGGAGGAAAAGAGGAAACGTGAGTGGAGACCCATTGGATGAAAAGGAGAATAGGTGAGAAATATCCTTGGGAGGAAGTTGAAAATCTTGAAGGCAGATCCTTGGTGGGAAGAAGGGAATCGTGAAGAAAGATTCTTTAGCGTAACAGGGGAAACGGGAAGAATGATCCTTTGGAGCAATAGGAGAAACGGGAAGAAAGATCCTTGGGAGGAAAGGGAGGAAACGGGAAGAAAGATCCTTGGTAAGAAGAGGGGAAACGGGAAATAAGATTCTTGGGAGAAAGACGGAAAACGGAGGGGGAAAGATACTTGGGAGGAACAAGGTAAACGAGAGGGGAGATTCTTGGGAGGAGGAGGGGAAATGGGAAGAAACGGGAAGAAAGAGCCTTAGTAGGAAAAGGAGATAATGTAAAAAAAATCCTTGAGAGGAAGAGGGGTAACGTGAGTGTAAATCATTTGCATGAAAAGGAGAATCGGGAAGAAAGATCATTGTGAGGAATAGGAGAATCGGGAAGAAGGATCCTTGGGAGGAAGTGGGGAAACGGGAAGAAAGATCTTTGGGAGGAAGAGGGCACACGGGGAGAAAGATAGATTTACAGGTTTTATTACAAATGAAATGTGGTTTGTACAGATGGTCTTTGGAAATACGTGTGGCTCTGTTCTGCTTATCTGTAGAGTAGGTAAACTGTTGGTAAAGGTAGCTTGATGTCTTCTTTTTCACGATCTTATAAACAAGATTTCCCAGAAAGTATGTCCTTCTTTTATCTGTTTTAAGATACTTCAATTTAATGTGAAAGCCACTAATGTGGTCATGTTTTGGGACATCGTAAACAAAACGAATACAAAAGTTTAATCCCCACGAAGCTTACTATTAAGTTCCCCGCTGATGTTGTTATGTACAAAGCATCAATAATCAAAATGCGGAAAGATCAATGAGGAGATGAGGGTATGCCTCAGATTATTGGGAAATTTCTTTCGATGTCTTTTTAATTGATGAAGAGTCCTGAAAACTTTATTAGAAACACTGGTGATATGTTCATTCCAGGAAAGTGTCTGGTCTATTATTAACCCTAGATCAAGAACCAATGACGGATAGTCAATGTAACAATTTTATAAGACAATTTTAGGAATATCTACAGCAAGAATTCAAAAAAGTAAGAGCTGCTCACAATAATCGCTTTAGTTTTGAGGGGTTAATTGTAAATTTATTTATAGTTGCCCATGAACATATTTTCTCTACATCCTCATTTACTTTTCCAATCGCAGGATTAAAAGTGGAAGGGTTACAAGTAAAATACATCTGGAGATCGTCTGCGTAATGATGGTATTGGCAGTGCTGCAGACATGAAGGCAAGTCCATTAGGAAAACGGCGAATAATAAGGGTGACACAATTGTTCCCTGAGGGAGGCCTGTAGGAATAGATTTCCAACTGGAAATAACACCGTCGTCGGCCTTCACCGCCTGTTCCCTTTTACCCAAATAAGATTGGAACCAATTTAGGGCACTAGTTGAGAGCTTCAGGCTCTTTAACTTCTTAATGAGTTGAGTGTGGTCAACCTTGTCGAAAGTTTTTTTTTAAGTCAAAAACACTAAATTGGTAGTTTATTTTGTCGATAATTTGTGTAATATCATCCGTTATTTTAAGCATAGCTCTTTGTGTATTATAGGAGGGGCGAAACCCCGATTGAAAAGGGTCAAGAAAATTTTTCTCCCTAAGGCAATCTGTGATCTGAGAGTCTATTCTTTCTAAAGGTTTGGATAATGCACAAAGAATGGAGATTGGCATATAATCCGGTCCACTTTGGAGATTAGATTGTTTGGGAATAGGGCGTACATAGACCTTCCAGAGAGATGGAAAACAAGAATTTTGCACAAAGTACTAATATGTATGATGTAAGACGGAATAGAATTCTATTTTGAAAAGTTAAGCGTGCGTTTATAAATATTGGTTGGCTGGGTATATCCTGCCAACCAGCATCCAGAGTGCACTGATTTCGTTTAACACTGTGGGCGTTAAGAAGGTCTACTAAGGTCATATGTCTCACAAACTGCGCCACTATAGGGGAAAAACCTGAGCTGTCACTTGCGTTTGCTTTTTCCATACTCGGTAAACATAGTCGATGTCATTGACGTCTGTCTTTAAGCCAAGGGCAAGTCCAACTTGACAGGATATAGCCTCTGGTATTTCACCTTCTTTAGTGGGGATACCATGGATCTTTACATTTTTCAGAGAGTTCTGCTCCATTGGATTAATTCGATTTTCAGTACTATTTACACAAGTTTTTAGAGCATTACTGGTACTAAGTACACTACCGGATCGTCAGAGATTTTTGGCAGTGCATTATTTATAGAATCAATCGCTTTAGATTGTTCATTTATGGTTTCCTGCTAAAAGGATCGAGCTTTTTGATTTCCGACTGGTCTTCTTGCAGTGCTATAACACGTTGTAGGAGTTCTCTCACCATGCTGCTTAATGCAACTTCCTGCGCTGGCGTTGCAGTATTCGGATGGTTTTGACAGGGGTCTCGTCGCTCCTGTTGCCCCGAGCACCAGCAGCAAATCTTGCACAGAGGAAGAGGGAGAGGGGGTGAGAGATGGGGAGGGAGAGGGGAGAGGGAGGGTGGGTGGGAGAGAGGGAGAAAGAAAGGATAGAGACAGAGGGGAGAGAGAGAGACTAAATGAAATGTTCCATGAATTAAATATAATTTTGAGCGTATAAGAATTGTATAGCGTAATGTATTTCTTTATCATACAATTTTTATTCACCCGAAACTATTTATACTCTCTGGAACACACAATCATGTGAATTTTATATTTATTGTTTTCTTTTTAAGTCTATAAAAGTTATTTTTATTAATTTTTATTTCAATTCGAATTTAATATTCAATTTACGCATATCCGTCATGTATGACGGGCAGTTACGCTAGTATATACTAAATCAACACATATTCGCAATTTATAGCTGATTTGCGTTTATAAAACCCTACAAAGTTTGGATACAGAGAAATTTTACTCTCGCTGCAAGCATGTTTCTATTCATTTTCCTAAGTAGATAACCTCGAGTTGCTTTGTGAAGTTTTTTGCGAGGATATCTAAAGGTGAGTCAGTGAGGAAAAAGAAGGAGGAAGTGGAGATCTATGCCTCTGGAGAGTGGGAAGAGGGAATGTGCGGACAAATTCAAACAGGCCGAGCACTTAGATAACCCGTAAACTGAAATACGGTCTGCGCAATTTTGTGCGTTTCATTCCGGTGGCCCACACGCCTGAATCCACATTTACATGTTACCCTGCAATTCACTACATTGGTGGTTGACATGGGGTGCAATGGATCAAAGCCTACCTAACAGTTATCTCTCGAAGATTTGACATTCCAGTTATGATCTCGTATTGTCCTTGGAAAGAACGAGCCTTATTCCATTTAATGGGCAATTGATTAACAACATATTATATAGAATTAAAGAGGCAGGTTTGGAGTATTACATAGCGTCTTCAAAGATTTATAAAAATAGTTTTTATTTACTTAAAAAATGTTTCCCTTCAAAGCGTTCATAACCTCAAAATTGATCAACTTTGAATTATAATGTGTAAGAAACTATAATTCATATAACAAGTAAAATACTTTAAAAAATCAGTTTACTATCTTATCTAAAGATAAAGCAAAGAAAAAACAGAAAACTCAAGGCAAATTGTTGTTATTAAATATACAATAAATGGTGCATTTTTGCACCTTTGGCCGAAAATGGGTTAGTATTCCAACAATCGATGTCACGTATTTTATCTTCACCATCGTTTCTACTATGTGCGTTGGTACTTCAGCTATTCCTAAAACCTCCTCTGATAGACCATTCGACCTACATATCTACAGAAGCGTCCAGTCCACGGTTCTCCAGTGATGCATATTTCAAAGCCCTCAATAATGATTTGACGCTTTGTTTATGATATATGTTTGACTAATCTGGCTGCTCTGCAATGTACTCCTTCCAATTGAATTATGTGGTCCTTCTCAAGCGGATGCCATATATTTGAGGTCTATTCCATTTGTGCTGAAAGCCAATTTCTTGCCTAAGACCAGACCAATATGCATGTCCCACGAAAGGTAACGAAAAATTGTTACTACAGAATATTTTAAATATTCATTCCATCGATTTATAATACACACGTCTTTCTTAATTATTGCTTTTTCTTACCGTAAATGCGGCACATTTACTATAATTAATTTCGATTATACCACTTTTTACAGCGCACAAAAATTTTAAATCTTCCTGCAACAACTAATGAACACCCTGGTTTTCTGTTTCTTCATATAGGACGGTGTCATTTTACTACGAACTACCGAGCAGATATTATTTACTTTGATTAAGAATAATACACTTCCTTTAGGAGCATCTGCCGCAAATTTAACTGGGGACGAGTACTTCCCATCGATTACTATTATCTATTCTCTATTTGAGAGGAAGTCTCTCACCCAACCCACAACATTTGGATTTTATAATATATTTTTATATTTTACTAACATTACTATATTATTTTGGATGAGGCACTTTATCGAACACCTTCCTGAAGTTAATGAAAGCGGCACATAACTGAGTATTTTTCTCTTCGCATCATAACAAATCCTTAAGGAAAACGACGAGCTGCGTTTCACATAATCGGCCTTTCCAGAATTCGTGTAGGTAACCGCTAGGCAATGAACGATTTCCTAAATAGCGCTTAACAGAACTAAAGATTATACGCTTATGTATCTTGCACGATAATGAAGTTAGAGAAATCGGCCTCTTATTTTCAGGGTTCTCTTTACCCCCGTCTTTGCAGATGGACATAATGTCTACTAACATCCAATCTTTAAGAACCACATCTTGTTTAATGGATTTATCGAGTATTGTTTCTAAATAAGGTGCGATTTCAGAGACCGACTCTTTTAATACTCGTGCGGATATCTATTCAGGCCCCAGAGATTTATTTTGCTTAAATGAGTAAAATTTTGCCAAAAGCATCAAATATTCCATCGAGTCGCCCTGATGCAACCATCATTATTCATAGTAAAAGCTTTCTTAACCGGGTTACCTTCTCCGCACTACCGTTAACTGCATTTCCTGCTTCCGTTTTCAATGACGCAACAGTTGGGCCTCTACGTTAAACTTCTCTGACACAAAATCAAAATGCTTCTGCGTTATAGTTATAATTATCATATTAAATTTTGTTTTGTTAATTATTAAATGTATTACACATTGTTACTCTGGATCTATAGCGTGTCATCCTATATTTAGTTATATTATATCATTAT
Organism: Tanypteryx hageni; assembly: GCA_028673005.1. Lineage (NCBI taxonomy): Eukaryota > Metazoa > Arthropoda > Insecta > Odonata > Petaluridae > Tanypteryx > Tanypteryx hageni. Next base: position 261,239,162 of record CM054112.1, on the reverse strand, counting down.
AATTGTCATATACTCAATCGTGGCTTTCTAAGATGTGTTAATTACGCCGGAGTGAATTTTTCTTTGCCATCGAAGAGCTCTCCTAACCTCCTGATTGTACCATCTAGGTTCTGCATTATAAGGCTTTGGTTTGTTTAAAATACATTTATTTGCACTCTCTCACATCATATGTCTTATCATGCACCAGGGTTCTACCGCGTCTGCGCTATCTGTGCCTTGCAAAAATTATTATATTCATTACGTCGAAAAGACCTAAAACTAGGATAATCAGCTTTGACGAACGTATAAAGCTTCCTCTTTGCCTTTACCTGTTTATAAATTTTGAACGAAAAACCCATTTACACTGACTTATGGTCAATTGTTCCGTTTGCTATAGATATCTTATTCATACGCTCAGGGTAGTTTGTAACTAACAAATTTAATATATATTTTGCCATTTCGTGGGACATCTCACTAATTGACCAGGTTTGTGTTTACCGAAAGTTTCAATGAGAATTTTGCATGATTCTCACTCTCTACCACCGGGATAATAGCCAATCGAGGAAAGATTGTAATCGCTTTCGATTTTTTGGCTCAACCTTTAATCATCGAACTTATTGTTGCCACTTGTTTCTTGAGATAATGAAGAGTTTCTACAATTTCATTAGGAGGCCTGTAAAGATATATATATATATATATATATATATATATATATATATATATATATATATATATATATATATATTTATGCTTCCTTTCACAATACATTTTAATTTCGCCGTCGATAATCCTTACTGGGTAACTTTCGTATTCAGTGCTAGCTGCTACAAAACTCCACCTACTGACCGGATATATCGATCTTTTGTAGAAACGCTATAGTCACCAGGAAAGATCTCCTTACTAGGTCTATCCGCCGTTTGTCAAATTTCTGTTTTTCGTGAACTCGTAGACTATGGATAAAATAGTCATATTCGGCCTCCTTTTTGCAAATGTTATGACAATTGCCTGTGACGATTTTCAAATAGTCGCTAATGAAATCCAACGATGCCTCACGCACTGAAGAATTTTTATTATTAGCTCTCTCCTGATCTTTAATGTTGCATGGACTTTCCCTATTTTTAGAATATGTTCTACAGTTAATTAACCCATTAAAGACCATTGTCCCATTTTTGCGACTGAACTTAAAATTACAATAAAATAATAAATTTCAAAAGAAATCCTTAAATATTTCTACGAAGATTTTATCTTTCTTTCGCAAATAGCCTGTGTTAAAATAATTCCATTCTGTTGATATTTGTGTCCGGTAGACAGCACTGAAATCTGACATTTTTTCAAGTTCGATGTCGTATTGCTCTTTTGTTTAGTGGTGGCAGTCGGCGACGCGTGAGAGGGGAAGGGAAAGACTTGGGAGGGGAACCTTTAATGGGGAAGTCGACGTCATAGCCATAAGCAGTAGCACATTTTTGGTTCGGACTAATAGTTCGGAGAATAGGTTGCGCAGCTTTTGCCCACGGCTAAACACGGCCTCCCCTATAGACGGTCCTGCCTCAAGGATGGACTCGTCCTTCCGTGAGAGTGCCTTCTGCGCACCGCCACCACTAAACGAACATACTATACCACTGTACAGTAGGGTGAGTCGAAATTTTTTTTTCGAAAAAAGTTGTTTTGGTGCACATAACACGTGGTTAAATTATAGCCATATGTGACGTCTTCAGGTTCCGCAACGGCCTTGAATTTTTGGAATATTAGTAAAAATATATCAAGTTTTTAAAACTGCGCATATTTATTTCTTTTCGGACTATTGATGCAAAAATGAGTCAAATCGTTTTTTCCGGTCTCCACTGGGACCAGAAAGATTATGCCATCGCATAACAGTGAGGTGAATGGACGGGGCAGGGATGTCGCCAAAATCCATTAATTTCATCAATGTTACAGAGCACTAGAAGTATTGTTCTAACGCGCAGCTCTTTGCTAGTTTGAGACTCCCCAAAACTCACCACGAGGAGGTGAGTCGAGTCTCGGCCGTGCCCACCGAACCACCCAGCATCACACAGTATCGCAAGAAAAAGATTCTCAGGATGAGCAAAATATACGATTTCTTGAATGATTTTGTGCACAACTTCTCGGAGATCATTTTCCAGATATCTTGAAAGAAGTAGTACGCCAGAGTTATATGGGGGCGTCTTTGCATTTTGGATGGCATGTAATTTTAAACCACATGTATGCGTAGACACGTATTATGAATGTAGTTAATTTCTGTAGCTGTTTAGATAGAATAGGCACATAAAGCCGGAGAATTCTGTTTGCAGTTGTTTGCCAGCGAGAGTGTACCAAATTTCCAAGATCTCAGTTGGTTAGACTCTGCGTGACCAATTTTCAATACATATTTTTGATCTGTGCTTAATTTTGCCATGCCATGCCTCATATTAAACGGGCGGGGAGTTTTTGCAAGTGCAAAGGCTCTTTCCAATTGGGCCAGAGAATTCGACAGGCCATGAAGTCTTGCCATGCAATGTATGTGGCATATGACGGAAAGGCAATTCATTTAAATGCAACATGCATATAGCCACTTCAAAGGTCTTTGGAGTTTTTCCTCTAGGCGACGGATGACATCTTTATGTACTCCGGTGTTTGTCAGTTTTCCGTCACTACCATTGCAGGTTAGTTCAGATTAGTCAAAGTCCTTTTCCTGAAGAAAGTCATGCCACTGCTTATGTTCTTTGCAGGCTTAGATATTGGACTGACGTGCCCTGCATAAGATGATCCATGTTCTTTCACTAAAGAAATGTGCTCCTTCCATCGTTTTCTTCGGTGTGACTTGCCGTCTCTGTTTTACAAATATACAAGGTTTTATCTCTTCTGCCATCGAAGTAAATAGTACAAAGTTTGTTATTTTCTGGATAATCATGCTCTTGAATTACTGCACGGCTCTGTCTGCGTTCTCGCCTTATTTTACTTTTATCAATGGCTGGAACCATTTCCTTCCGAAAACCTTGGTGTTGGCTGACATCATAAATGACGGAAGAAGCAAGATCAGCAGCAGTTTTGTCACTAATATTTCGTCTATCACACTTTCTTGCGAAAGTGGGAAGTGTTATCCTTCTCTTGTGAAGCAGATGTAGAAGTAGATGGAGAAGAGTTACAATAGCCTTTCTTCGTCGGTGGAAATCGATGATCGTCAACATTTGTGACAATTGATGATGAATCAGAGGCGATATCAGTTTCCGAAGAACTAGATATGGGAAAGCTGGAAACCTCATCCGTATATTTATTTTTTACGGCTGAAGAAATTTCGGTTTCTTTTCGAGCACGTTTCTTTTGCAACTGCAATGTTAGCTCTTCCTCTTCTTTTCTTGCTGCTCTTTTCCTAATTTTCTTGGTGGTTTTAAGATCAATCTCACTCATTGCCATAGTTCTGTCAGATCTCGGATCCTTAAGGAAGGTATACTCTTTTTCAGGTAATTTCCATTCAAGTTCGCGTTTGAAGCGGGTCAAATCAGTATACTTGTAGGCCGTTGAGCTTCCTTACAGTTACATTCAAGCCCATTCCTATAATTACCATAATTTCTTCTACAGCTTTTCTTTAGCTTCTGGACAGCATTGTGACACTTCTTGATTCTCTCTGTTATGGGAACACTAGAAAAAGTAGGTATAGATGTTCTTTTCCAAAAACTTTCAACTTTTGCAGCAACGACATTAACAATATCGGCAACCGATGGGTCCTTTCAATTGCTTCCTTCCTTCTACTATTCCTTACGAAATAGTAATGACGCATTACGTCTTGGTAAGTTGGGAGCGTATTCACATTCATCTTCTGGTAACTCTCTAATATTGGACAGCCGATCTGTTTTCGTGTTTGGGACATTTTAACAAACTAATCACAAATAAAAACTTTAGCACAACTTCTTCCTATCTGCTGGGTGAACTTGCTCACTTGGACTGACGCGAGCAACTGCAGTGATCAGGCAGAATGGTGATAGATGGTTGGAAAGGAAAGGAGTGGGGACCTGCAATGGCCAAACAATGTTGCCATGTTGACTCTATCCGTAATATCTAGAGTGTTTACTGTAAAGAGCGTACGCGTCCCATGCAAAACAACAAATTACTGTTATCATTATTTTTACTTTCTCATATACGTAGTATCTATCTTGAGAAAGAATTGTTATCGTGAATAAATTCGACTTCAAGATTTTGATGAAAATATACGTTTTAGGTGTCCATAAAAGTGGTTTTCGCCTTGCCATCTGTCTGTCTGTCCTTCTGTCTGTCAACCGGTCGTCTGTTCGCTCTTCTAGGGCCCAAACGCGTACATGAAATCGAATGATATTTCGTATTTATGCAATATATCATCTTTTGCAGACCCTTTTTTCATAAAAATGATATTGCGCAAAAATTAAGCGTAGTTTATTCATGGCGATTTTTAGAAAACTTTTATTTACTGCAGAGAATTTGATTAAAATCAATCCAATCGTAGAGTCTGATGTCACAAATAATACTTCATAAGCCATATATCTATTGAAATTACTATATGGCGTCCAGGGATATTAAAATGCACGCTAAGCTACCTTACACAAGCTCTATGACGTCACGCCTCCGCCTTGATCCACTAAAAATCTTATTACAGCCTAAACGGTTCAACTGAATCGAATGATATATCATATTTATGGATAATATCATTCATAATAGACACTCTGAAGATATGAATGATATTGCGCAACAATTAAGGGTACTTTATTCTAGGATATTTTGAAACAAAATTCGATTTACTCAAAAATGGCTGTAAGGATTTTGATTAAAATTCATCCAATCGTACAGCCTGATGTCATAAATAATACTTACTAACCCATATGACCCAAAAAATTACTAAATATCGACCAGTGACAAAAACATACACTAAACTACGGTTAACTTTGATTTATAAGCGTTTTTCTTTTATAAACGTAAACAGTAGGGTGTATCGAAAAAATCGAAAATTTGAATTTGAATTAGGCATTATGCAGAAAAGTTGTAAGACCATGGTAGTAACTCGTACAAAACATTTAGGCTCGATCGGATAAATTTTGCTATAGTGACACTTCTTAAACAAACACTTGTTTCTTCAAACGATTTGTCTAGTAGCCTACAACTTCACAAGTCTCATTTTTGGTACTTACCAATACAATTGTCATTGTTTGTAGGCTTTAAACCCATCATTGGTTGGTTGGTTGGTTGGGATGGGTTAGGGCGGAACTAGATGTGCAGCTACATTCTCGTGGTAATTTCTGAGTCGGTTTCTTCTTTATTCTTATAGGAACCGGGCGAAGAGCAGCACTCTCCAGTACTGACAAATGTTGCATTTGGGTGAAAAACAGCGAAATTTTTAAGACTTTTTGAGGGGGCGGAGCACCCCCAAAAGTACCCAAAACCTCTCATTATGTCTCTGACTAGGCTTAATCTAGTTTTTAGTGAATATAGATTGCACATGTACCGAAATCTACGCGCGGAAAGTCCATCCGAACTTTATTATACAAAAGCTCAATTTTAGTCAAATTCTCGAAACTTTGAGGCTCGTTCGGGGATAGAAAAATTTATTCGATCAAACCCAAATGTTTTCTATGAGTTACTACTATGGTTCCACAACTTTTTTGCATAGTGCCTAATTCAAATCCAAATTTTCGATTTTTTCGATACACCCTAGTAAACAGTCGACCTGACGTATATAAGAAAGTTTGTGCAATGTATATTGCGCAGTGTATTATTTTACGTGAACACTCGACGTATCATTGCAATGCTTCCAACACCGAAAACTAGGATAAATTTCATGGATTTTGGAGACTTCGACGCTCCCTTTTCCGCCCCCCTTAGGCCAATACTCTTCAACTCCATGGTCTTTATGTGTCAAAGGGTGAACAAAAGAAACGATTCAACGTATCCTAGCATCAAAACTTCGAATAGAAAATTATCCAAGCTATTTCGAAAACATGCTGTTTTAAAATTATATTTCGAAACTTTAATGTCTATGCGGAACCTGAAGACGTCATATATTAATGTAATTTTAACCACGTACTATGTGCACCAAAACACAACTTTTGGGGAGGGGTTGCGTTTCATATTTCGAAAAATAACATTTTTCAACACACCCTACTCAGTTATAGTAAAAACGCTCTAACGTGGCGGTGCGCAATAGGCACATTTATGGAAGGACGAGTCCATTCTCGAGGCGGGACGGCCTATAGGGGAAGTGGTGTTTAGGTGTGGGCATTTGATGCGCGAACTTGGACTCAAGCGAACCAAAATTGTGTTACTGCGCATAGGGTCTGAGGTCGGCTCCCCCTTAAATTAACTCCTTCCCATTCCTTCTCTTTCCCTCTCACGCGTCTCCGCCTGCCACCTTAGAGCGCGCGAGCATTACTCGCTGTCTTCAGTGAGAAATAGTTGCATCACGAAATAACGCTCTTTAGGAATTGCTTACTTGTGTGAATGCATAGCTGAATAATTATATCACAAAATGTACGTATTATACACTTAAAAATATTGTCCCATTTTTGGGGCATTGTACACTTAGGCTTACAATTTTATGAAAATACGTTATTATTCCTATTCGATTCCACTTTTATTTTTGCTAATAATAAACATTTTATTTCTTGTATTTGCAATTAATTCTATAATTTCCATTTTTAAAACATCATTTTTGCATTTTATGTATTTCATCTACATCTACATGTTACCCTGCAATTCACCTAATTGGTGGGTGGCAGGGGGTGAAATGCACCATAAACTATCTAAGGATTGTCTATCGCAGGTTGAAAATTTCTAGTGTGATCTCGTATTGTCCTCGGAAAGAAGGAGCCTAGATAACGTTGCGCCCTACAATCGATCTAACGTATCTTATCATCACGGTCGTTTCTACCTATATACGTTGATGCTTCAATTATTCCTACAACCTCGTCTTTTAGACATTCCGATTTATATTTCGGCAGAAGCCGCAACCTTGAGTTCAATCTACGATTCTCCAGTGGTACCCAGTTCAAATCCCTCAATAATGAAGTGACGCTTTCCTTATGTTCGTACTTTTGTTTTACGAATCTTGCTGCTCTGCGCTGAACTCTTTCTAATTGAATTATGTGTCCCTTCTCATACGGATCCCATATAGATGAGGCGTATTCCACTTGTGGTCTAACCAATGATAAGTAACATGTTTCGCGTACTTCTTTTGTAGTGTTCCGTACTATTCTACCTATGAAAGCCAGTTTCTTGTTGGCCGCTCCTATAACTCGACAAATGTGCAGGACCAATGAAAGATCTCGACAAATGGTTACTCCTAAATATTTAACATACTCGGCTGCTTGAATATTTATTCCATCAATTTTATACTCGAAACCTACTTCTATTTTTTTACTTTTCCAGAACGTAACTGCGGCACATTTAGTGTAATGAATTTCAATTCGCCATTCTTTACACCACGTTGAAATGGCTTCACGCAGCGACTGATGGTCCTCCTGGTTTTGTATTTCTTTATATAGAGCGGTATCATCGGCAAAAAGTCTAATTTGACTACGAATTACAGAGCAGATATCATTCATATAGATTAAGAAAGGTAGAGGGCCCAATACACTTCCCTGAGGAACAACCGACGCAACTTTAATGGGAAACGAGTATTTTCCATCGATGACAACTCTCTGTTCTCTATTCGAGAGGAAATTTCTCACCCAACTGACAACTTTCGGATTTATGCCATATTGTCCTAACTTTGCAATTAATTTCTTTTGAGATACTTTATCGAAGGCCTTTCTGAAGTCAATGAATATGGAATTGACCTGAGTATTTTTCTCTCCGCATCGCAACAAATCATCCACGAACCAGCCGAGCTGCGTTTCGCATGATCTACCTCTCCAGAATCCGTGCTGTCATCCGCTAAGCAATGAGTGACTATCTAAATAGCGCATTAAAGAACTAAAGATTATGTGCTCATGTAGCTTGCACGATAATGAAGTTAGGGAAATTAGCCTATAATTTTTGGGGCTCTCTTTGTCACTGCCCCTATGGATGTGCGTAGCGTGTGCTACCTTCCAATCTTTAGGAAAGACACCTTTCGTTATGGATTTCTTGAATATAATTTTCAAATAAGGCGCGGTTTCATAAGCTAACTCTTTCAATACTCGCGCTGGTATTTCCTCCGCCCCAGGAGATTTATTTGATTTAATTGAATGAAATTGGAGATCATTTTTCGAAAATAGCAAATCTTCCATCGAGTCGCTCTGATGCATAGTAGTAGGGGGTACACATTCATCGTCATTGGGTATAAAAGCTTTCAGAAACAGTTGATTTAATAGGTTTGCTTTCTCCACACTATCGTGAACTACATTTCCCGTTTCCGATATCAGTGACGCAATAGTGGGGCCTCTAGCTTGGACTTTCATGATGTAAGACCAAATTGCTTTCGGGTTCTCTTTCAAGTTATCCTGTAAAACCTTCTTTTTGTAATTGTTAAACGCTAATGCATTGACACTCTGGTGGCGAGAGTGGAAATTTTTTGCCGTCGGAGAGCGCGCCTAACTTCTTGGTTGTACCATCTAGGTTCTGCATTTTCACGCTTCAGTGTACTTGTAATAAATTTATCTGTACACTCTCGCATCATATCTCTGAACCTGCACCAGGATTCTTCCGCGTCTGCAATATCTGTTACCTCACAGAAATTTGTATATTATTACGCAGAAAAGAGCTAAATCTAGTGAAATCGGGTTTGGCGAATACATAAAGCTTTCTTTTAGCCTTAACTAATTTCTTAATGTTGAGCTGAAACTCCACGTACACTGCCTTGTGATCGCTTATTCCCTCAGCAGCAGATACCTTATTCATACGCTCAGAAAGATTAATAGCCAATAAGTCTAATACATTATTAAATCTCGTGGGAAATCTCTCTAACTGTTACAAGGAGTGTTTGCCGAAAGTTTCAAGTAAAGCCTCGCAAGATTCACGCTCTCTACCACCGGGATAAAAGCAATTATGCCTCCAATCAATTGACGGAAAATTGAAATCGCCCCCGATTATAATGGGTATATCTTTATTAATTGAACTTAGTGTCGCCACTTGTTTCGCTAGATAATAAATAGTTTCCACGCTTCCATTTGGTGGTCTATAAAAGGCGCATATATTTACTGTTTTACAGTCGCCCTCTTTCACAATACCCCAAATACTTTCGACTTCGTCGTCATTAATCTGTATTGCATAACTTTCGTATTTATTGCTAACTGCTATAAAGACTCCACCTCCTGACTGGCTACATCGATCTTTTCTGAAGACGCTGTAGTCACGAGGAAAGATCTTCAGACTAGCTATATCCGCCGTTAGCCAACTTTCTGTTCCTATCACTACGTCAGCACGCAGACTACGAATAAGATGTTCAAGTTCGGCCTCCTTCCTGCGAATGCTGAGACAGTTAACCATGATTATTTTTAGTTTGTCGCTATTACTACGTAACGATGCATCGCGCGCTACTGAATTATTATTATTATTTACTGCTTTCTTGTCCTCCCTATTGCGTCGACTATTTCTACCCTTAGAATGTATTCTACTGTTAATTAACATCGCGTTTATAGTGGTATGACGGTCTGACGTATTACTACTATTTACGTGTCTCTCAACGCTTGTTGAATAATTACCATTCCTTAAATCTAACCTAAAAAAGCCCTAGCATGCTCGAACACCCAACGCGCTACCGCCTCCGCAGTTTTTTCTTCCCAATATTAGACTTTGCAGCCAATAAATATGACGTCTCGCCTTTCTGTCTTGACTGTCTTAACTTCCAACAATGAAATTCTGATCACAAAATGACATGATAAGACTACTATGACAATTTATATAAACTATAATCAGGTTTATCCTACAGATAGTGCCATACGCTACTCCCAGAAGGACAAAATTTTATATATTTTATATAAGAAGTTAATACGAGGAGTAGATCTACTATATAAGCAAGTATCATTGCATAGGATAAGAATACGTGGAAAGAAATGATAGTGCCCTTTATTTACACAATTGTTTGACATAGCTGTTGTAATTGGCTGGAGGATTTATCAAATAATAAATCAAGGAGAGGCTGTTTCCTTGCTTGAAGCAAGAATAAAAATTGTTTTGGTCTACATGTAAAAAAACTGATTCAGCTCGTAAATGCCATAGACCAAAAAGTAATAAGATTAGTGATTAGTGAAGCCATCAGGTTTGATCAAGGAAACCATTTTGTAACGTCAATAGCAACCCAACGACGCTGTGCTTCATGTGGCAAGAAAACAACTAGAATTTGCAATCCTTGTAATTATCCATTGCATGACCGATGCTTTTAAACCTTCTATACAAAATAAATGATGTTGCACTACTAAGCGCTTTTTTCAATGAAAACGAGCTTTTACATTTCTGTAATAACTTGTGATGCTGTTTATTATCTTATTCACCACACCATCACATAACAGTATGTGGTAGTGTTGTGAACAACAGCAACAGTCAAAAACAGCGCCTAGTCTTATTTTTTAGAAAGGACAAATTTACTTTATTGACTTCAATTTACTTTAAAAATAAATGATTTTTAAATAATTTTACTGATTTTTATTTGCCTTTAGTGAAACTTCTAGATTTGGCCATTGTCCCAAAAATGGGACACATTATTTTATGCAGCAGATATTAATATTTTTTTCATTTAACTGTTGATTTATGTCTATTGGATGTTTCTAACTTAAGAAACTTAATGAAAAACAAAAAACATAAAAATTGTAGTTATGGCCTTTAATGAGGCACAGATTAAAAAATTTATTCGGATAGAGGGCAACATTTACCATAGAAAGGCATTGGGATAATTTAATTAGAACTTCTGGTTTCGATGATAAAAATTCATGTACCGCTGAATGTTTCGATATCGGTTTCTACGCATTTCTCATAAGGAACGCATTTGGAATCTCGGTGAATTCTATTTATGGAATATACCATTACTTCATGTCTTTTTATCACAACAGTTAGCACAGAATTTTTCTGCCATTGGGTCGAAATTTTATCGATCTATTTCTTATCGTAATGCTCCCCATAATAATTTATTTATATCAACTATAACAACGTAGATTTAATTACGAAATAGTAATAGTTCGAAAATTTGACGGCAGGTAGACTGACAGCGCCAGGGGGTGGAGAGCAGGGGAACCTTTAAGTGATGCACTGTATGCTGAAATCAGCAACTTTGCGATTTCCCCTGACGACGAAAGATTAACTCGAAAAATACGCAAAATTTTCTTGTTCAAAACAAATTTGTGGACCGATTCCAAGCGTATTTAAAAATCGATGGCAAGAAACCGAATGTTGATTCTTTTAGGCGTTGTTTAGTTTAAATCCCATATTTGTACGGCGATTCTAAGTATTTTTAAAATGCGATTGAAAGTTATGCGGTATAGGGTCATAGACATACACATTATGGTGATGATGATCACCATTACGTTTTTATGTTATGTAGAGATAGAGATATAAATATAGTGAACACATGGTGCTCTATAGTTTATTACTTCATACATGTAACCGCCCAGCACACATGCCCATTCATTTTATGTCCTTTGTTCAAAGGACAAGGGAGCGTCCGGGGCCATGTGCATGAAGCGAGGTAGGTTCATTTCGAGAGATAGAAGGCTTCGGGAGAACAATTCGACGGTAGTCCTCGGCCAGTCCGCCTTCTCATCTGAATTAAATCGTAGTAATTTCCTCTCTCTCCAATTCTCCTCTCTCGCACTCTCTTAAACCCTTTCATCCCCGAATCTATTCCATCCCGACGAATGCGACCGCCTCCACGGAGACCTCTCTCTCCCTCTCCCTCACGCCCCGCGGGAGCCATGGTTGGAGGTGCAAGCGTGGTGCCCACCTCTTCCTGTTAATTGTCGTGTGGCAGCGAGCGGAGAAGAACGGGGATTGAAGGAGATTCGCACAAGGGACTATGCGAGCCGCAGCACGATTCCTAGGCGCGAACTGTTTTGTGGGGGTAGAAGGAGCTCGGCAGGGAAGGTGGAGCTAGGAAAAGGAAGGGGTACCGAGCTTTCACAACTTTCGTTTAATTCATTCTTCTCCCTCTCTCTTTCTCCTTTTCTTCTGCTTCCGGAGGTGGCATGCACCATAGTAATTGTCGCAAATAAAATCTCTTTCCTCCCTTTCCGTTTTCTACTCCAATTCATACCAAGATTTGTACAATAGATAATAGTTTATCCAAACTAATCGGGACCTAACCACTTTGGATGCCATATATTTGCGTATGTTGGATGCTTTAACCCTTAAAAAAGCATGTCAAACAAAAAAATGTATTTTACCAATACGTGAGGTACTTAACGTATAAAATAAACTTCAGAGATATGATGCGAGAGTGTACAGATAAATTTATTCCGAGCAAACTGAAGCGTGATAGTGCAGAGCCTAGATGGTACAATCAGGAAGTAAGAAGCGCTCTCCGACGTCAAAGAAAACTCCACTCTCGTGTAAATAACACATCCTCAACAGCTACGGTCGAACAGATTGCAATAATAAGGCATCAATACAAGGAGGCGCGCTCCATAGCCAGAGTAGCAATGCGTAATGCGTTTAACAATTATAAAAAGAAGGTTTTACAGGAAAACTTGAAAGAGAACCCAAAAGCATTTTGGTCTTACGTCAGGGAAGTTCAAGGTAGGGGCCCCACTATTGCGTCACTGCGGTCGGAAACGGGAAACGTAGTTCACGATAGTATGGATAAAGCAAACCTATTAAATCATCACTTTCAGAAAGCTTTTACTCGTGATGACGATGAATGTGAAACCCCTATTCCTATGCGTCAGGGCGATTCGATGGAAGATTTGGTATTTTCGGAAAATGGCATCGCGCTCCAACTTCATTCAATTAAGCCAAATAAATCTCCTGGACCGGAGGAAATTCCCGCGCGTGTAATGAAAGAATTAGCTGCTGAAATCGCGCCGTATTTGAAAATTATATTCGAGAAATCCATTAGAGAAGGAGTAGTTCCTAAAGATTGGAAGGTGGCACATGTTACGCCCATCCATAAGAGTGGCGACAGAGAGAACCCCGAAAATTATAGGCCGATATCCTTAACTTCATTATCGTGCAAGATACTTGAGCACATAGTCTTTAGCTCTGTAATGCGCTATTTAGATAGTCATTCATTGCTTAGCGGATGCCAACACGGATTCCGGAGAGGTAGATCATGCGAAACGCAGCTCGGCCTGTTCGTGGACGATTTGTTGCGATGCGGAGAGAAAAATACTCAGGTCAATGCCATATTCATTGATTTCAGGAAGGCGTTCGATAAAGTATCTCATAGGAAATTAATTGCGAAGTTAGGACAATGTGGTATCAATTCGAAAGTTGTCGGTTGGGTGAGAGACTTCCTCTCGAATAGGGAACAGATAGTTGTCATCGATGGGAAATACTCGTCCCCCGTTAAAGTTGCTTCGGGTGTTCCTCAGGGAAGTGTATTGGGCCCTCTGCTCTTCTTAATCTATGTAAATGATATGTGCTCGGTTGTTCGTAGTAAAATTAGGCTTTTCGCCGATGACACCGTTCTATATAAAGAAATAAAAAATCAGGAGGACCATCAGTCTCTGTGTGAAGACTTAAGAGCCATTTCAGCGTGGTGCAAAGAATGGCAAATCGAAATTAATTATACTAAATGTGCCGCAGTCACGTTCTGGAAAAGTAAGAACAAAGATTTAGGTTTCGAATATAAAATAGATGAAATGAGTATTCGACAAGCTGAGTATGTAAAATATTTAGGAGTAACCATTTGTCGAGATCTTTCGTGGGACATGCACATTCGTCGAGTTATAGGCGCGGCCAACAAGAAACTGGCATTCATAGGTAGAATAGTACGGAACACTACAGAGAAAGTACGCGAAACATGCTACTTATCACTGGTAAGACCACAAGTGGAATACGCAGGGAGCATATGGGATCCGTACGAGAAGAGACACATAATTCAACTAGAAAGAGTACAGCGCAGAGCAGCCAGATTTGTAAAACAAAAGTACGAACATAAGGAAAGCGTCACCTCTTTATTGAGCGATTTGAACTGGGTATCACTGGAGGACCGTAGATTGCACTCAAGGTTGAAACTTCTAGAGAAATATAGGTCAGAATGTCTAAAAGAGGAGGTAGTGGGAATAATTGTGGCACCGACGTATATAGGTAGAAATGATCGAGACGATAAAATACGTGAGATCGATTGTAGGACGGAGCGTTATCTAGGCTCGTTCTTTCCAAGGACAATAAGAGATCACAATAGGAAATTTCGAATTGCGTTAGGCAATCATTAGGTAGGATTTGGTGCATTGCACCCCCTGCCACCCACCAACTTGGTGAATTGCAGGGTAACTTGTAGATGTAGATGTATGAAATGCATCCTTCAGAATCAATCATTCCTACACAATTTACGAGGTAAAGATAAAAAAATTCGCTGTTTTGGTTTTTTGATAAGGGGTTCTTTGTAAACTTACTCAACGTTTGCAGTTTCGATAATTCGCTGGTTGTTTCTCTTTAAAGCCGTGCTTTTCAAACTGGACGCCGCAGTTGATTCTTAGAGGTGTTTCGAGGAATTCAGCTAAGCAAATATATCAATGATTTTGAATTGTTGATTGGTCATTAGAGCGATAGTATTTTGTCCAACAAATCGCTTATGGCGTTGTATCAACAAATGAATGCGTACAAATGATGTGATACACGAATGTATAATCATAAAACATTGATCAAAGGTCGAAGTGCTACACCTACAAGAGGTTTGGAAATCACTGCGTATGAATTTTCCTATCTTTAGATTAATTCGAAGCGGTATACATAGATTTTTTATTTCTGTACGCACGTAGATGATGTGAACATTTTGATTTCCCAATTATTTCTTTATAGCAGTATTTCTCAGCCATTTTATAGGTGATCACGAATATATCCGTTAAGGCGGATATTGATCTGAAAATGAAAGAATGGATCTGAGTGAATTCATCTGAGGGCACGGATCCACATTTAAACATTCGCCTTTTCTGCGACGCATGCAAGTTTGCGGTTGAATCGAAGAACTGGCTCGCTGCCCGTCGACACGCGAATGCGGGTTCAAATGAGGGAGAAATCTAAATTGTAATATCTCACTACAATCATTGATGTTTCGGATCACTGCTTACTACCTATTGGTCTTATTTAACCGCTCCAACAAAGTCGCCTAGGGACACATAGCCTCGAAATTTAACAAGTAGTTCACGGAAAAAATACAACATCCAAAATTATTTGGAAAATACCGTTTTAGGCTATTTTCTGCGTTAGTATTTCAGGGAAGACAATTTGAAATATTTGTTTCTCTATTGTTTGCATGAGGGCTGTCTTGGATGGTTCCCGAGAAGACCTTCTTCCTCACGATATATTTTTTCTCTTCTTCTGTTCTTCTATATAGCAATAAATATATTTTTTCTTTTCCATTTTAAAAATTTAGTTGTGTTATTGAGCATAGTAGGTGCATGTCGCTGTAGAAAGACAAAAACCTTTTATGCAGCTGTATAAAATTTTAAGTCCCTATGCGGAATAAATTCTCGTAAACTTAAGTATTCTTCCATCTTTAAGATTTAGTATTGTTTTTGAGCAAGATATTTTATGAGTACCTAGGATGTCCTTCAAAAACCGTTCAGATACAAGCTTGGGTGTGACAACAAAGTCCCTGGCGAGGAATAAACCTGTGTTTACATTATTTACATTTTTTTATCGTTAAATATAATAATATTATTTTTTCAAAGGATTTTAAGGACATTTTCTAATTTTAAACAACTGTTATATTAAATCAACATGATTATATATATATATATATATATATATATACTTTATTCTGTTCCACTGGTGTCCGCTTTAGTGAGGTTTCACTGTGTGTATATATATATATATATATATATGTGTGTGCCTGTGTGTATATATGTATATATATATATATATATATATATATACACACAGGCACACACAGTGAAACCTCTCTAAAGCGGACACCAGTGGAACAGAATAAAGTGTCCCATATATAGAGGTATCCTCTTTGGGGAGGTTATCGTTCCAGGTTTGAATATAAAAATAAAAACGAAAACAAATTGAATATAATCAGTAAATATACATAAAATAAATGCAGTACAGTACATTACAGGCAACAAATCAATACTTTCCATAATATACATAATAGCAATTCGTTACATACACAGATATTATCATTGAATATGATATATT
The DNA here is from genome assembly GCA_028673005.1 of Tanypteryx hageni. Classification (NCBI taxonomy): domain Eukaryota; kingdom Metazoa; phylum Arthropoda; class Insecta; order Odonata; family Petaluridae; genus Tanypteryx; species Tanypteryx hageni. Next base: position 261,222,950 of record CM054112.1, on the reverse strand, counting down.
TGCTACGTTATTGTATATATTTGTAACATATAAACATACGTATTGATTAATTTTTATTTATAAAGGAAAATAAAGTACTTTGCTTTGAATATTTCATTTTGGCAATTTCATTTTCACTGTGTATGATAAAGTTATTAAACAGTTTCAGTCCAAACTCATCCTTTTTGCTTAGATAGCAGCCTTTGTTTAGTAATGTAACGCATCACCATGTTTTTTTTAATTTGGAGTAACATTGCTCTTCAGGCTTTTCATTTTCGTCTTCATCTTCATCCTCCTCTTCTTCATTATTCACAAGTTTATTTACAAGTCCTCGAACCTCAGTATTCCTACCTTCTATTTATACATTGGAATCCACATCAAACATATTCCTCGGCGCTTATTGAAGGATTCCCTAATGTCTGTAGAAAACCATTAAAAATGGATGAATCAGCTACATCTTCATTACTACCATCACATTGGTCTACACGACAATGGAATCCTGCTTTGTGGAAGCAATTCTTAATTACAGAGGGGGTCAATCAATTCCATGCTGAGCTAATCCATGTTATCGCCTGCAGTGCGTCAATGCTTTTGGTCAGGTTAGTCCCACTAATATTATTTCCACAATACACACTAGTTTAAGCACCAATTGTCGGTATTTCACCTTGGGATTTTGTATTGTCCATTGATCTAGCAGTTGAGCAACAGAGATTATGTTTGGAGGAAAAAATATTGTTTCAACATTTTGTAATTTAAGCTTGGGATGACATGCTGCATTACCATGAAATAAAATAACCTTTCTATTCTGGCAAATCATTTTGTTGTCTAACTGGGTCGACCATTCTCTAATGATATCTCTAGTCATCCAAGACAGTGTTTGACTTCCACATGACATTCAATTTGTTTATGCTTATACCTTCAATACACCTTGGCTTCATAGATTTGCCAATACCAAGGGGTATTTCGCAAGTGCCCATCAAGCTTGTACATAAAAGTATAGTCAAACGTTCCTTTGCCACTTTACCCCCTGCACACGTTTCCCCTTTAAGGCACAGTGTTTTTCCGTGATCGCACGGGAAAACATTCCTGTTTCATCTGCAATTAAAATGTTTTCTGTAGAGAATGATTCGAGTAATGACGGTAACCTATTTTCCACTCAGCAACAATCTCCAAATTTACGTCTGCATACTCCCTGCAAATTGCTTTGAAGGAAATATTGTGCCGTCCACGGAATTTATCCAACCGGCCATTTGAGACTTTTTATAATCAACTGTATCGATTTCAGCAGCTATTTCTATAGCTTTTGTTTGTATCATAGGTCCCCATATAGGAATTTTTAGGCTGGTTTCCAAAGGAAATATAGCCTTACTAGCTGAAAATTTCCGGCTTTGCTTGGGTTTTTAAGTCAAAATAAAAAATATTGAGGAAGATTTGAGAATAAAACCAAGTAATGAAACCAAGTTAATTTTTATTGTAGTGCTTAATGGTACTCAATATTTATTGTCTTCTCATCTTTTGCCTAAATAAATACATTTTTATGCATCCTTTATCGATAAATTTGGCGAATATTTTTTACCAAATAATCATAATCGATGGAATCACTTTTAAAATATAATTAGTTCACTAAAATTAAGTTACAGTGGAAGAAACTGCATGATATAGGTGGTCATGAATCTCAAAAACATTAAAATACTTGGGCAGGAACTGTAAGCTCTAAAGATGCAACCGGTGGAAACAAGTGTGAAGATATATTCAAATTTAGCTTACCCATTCGTTATCCCACGCAAAGGCTGATTTTGTGTGTCTAATTTGTATGTATTATAATCTAATAAGTATAATTGGCTTAAATGATGCATAAAAATGTTCGGTTGAAAGGAAAGCGAAATGTACATATTGATGTTCAAGGGAGGAAGAGTTAACGATTATAAATGTAAAGTAAAGAATTGGTGTAGTGGTTTTCTTATTTTACCTTCTGAGATTTTCACTTTAATCATTTTCAGTGTTAATGAAAAACATATTTAAGCAGAATATATAAAAAGTTTTTATAAAACAAAAATACTTAAAATTGTACATTAAAACTATCTTCAACTTATCTTTTGAAATAATTAGCCAGATTTATAGTTTTTTTGGTGATTACCCTTCTTTGAAAAGCCTGTTTCTTTCTTCCCTACTTTAGTTTATATTAGGTATTTATTATTTTTTTTAGTTAACATTAGATATTTTTATCAAGATTTTCAAGTAGATTGCAACTCCAACAATATGCTCATTCCCATGTTATTTAAATGGGAAAAATCAAAAGAGAAAAATGCTTTTTAAATAAAAAATGTAGTTCAAATTGCTATAAAACCCTCCCATTTTGCTTAACCTTTTATTGTGGTTAAAATGTCACCTTCATCTAGCTTCTACTATCTGTAGTTGTTGCGTTATAAATGCAAAAACAGCCTCCTGTAGTTTATTGAGTTCTCCACCAGTTTTTCGTGTTCGCCAGATGATTTTGTGTTCTAACTCGAGTAAAGCACTGTTCATCCAAGTGCTATTTTCGTATCGTTTATTATCACTCCATGTGGGAAGTTATATTTATATCTTTTGTATATTTCTGTAATGTATAATTGCATTCCAATATATTTGTAAGCATTTTCCTTGTCACGTTAACATTGTGTTATATTCAATTGCCTGTTGTCAGCACCAGTGTCATTTAAAAAGAGTCGTATCATTTTTGTATCTTAAGTATCTAGTGAATTACGAAAGAATAATGTAAATGGAACAGTTCGTCTCAAAGCAAGGAAATTCTTCAATATATTTATGGTAGAGATAGAGATGAAGTGGTCATGTCTTTGTGTGTGTCCCTTACTAACAACTTTTGCACAATTGGACCGATTTTCATGAAACTTGGTATGAGGCTCATGCTCCCAGAGCCCACCTCCTGGCTATATTTTATTGAATTTAGATTGAAGTCTCTGGTTCGATTCCAGAAACATTTCTTTCCTATTTGTATTACATAGGTAGTCTGAAATCCATCGTGCATAGATGTTTCCTTTAATACATTAAAATAGCTTAAAATTGTGATATCGGAGCGAGTTTTGTACTGTTCTAAAGGGAAAAAATGTAGATTTTAATTACTTTTACCGAATTTTGATAAGTGATCGTATTTTCTTGAATTTTTACTAAAATAGCGTTTTTTCGTTTTAAATCGCATTTTACCGGATTGTTGCCATGGAGACAATTATTAACAAACTCGGCTTGAACATAGACGAGTAAAAAAATGGGTTATTTTCTTTTCCACTTAACTACCCTTCTGCAATGGACAGTTGATCTATACATATTACCGTATAAACAATATTAAATTTGTTTATTAAAAAATACATGAAAAAGATATCAGAAAGAGATTTTGGCATTGCTGTCAGTTGTTAAAACCTTATAATGCTCCATTAATTGGTTTTCCAATTTTTCTCTATCATTGATAAACTATGAACTACAGCTATAGTACTCTCGGACACTTTTCTTGGGGGGGGGGGGGGGGGGCGCCCCTCGTTTTTCTCTGGACACCTCGGCCTGGTAGGCCATATTCCCGCCACAGCTACAAGCAGCTGTGGTGTGTTTATATTCGCTTTCGAGAGCCATTTAAGGCAGGATCAAGCACTGGCCCAGCGCATCTGAGCCCCGCTGGCGGCCCAGACTACCGGAATGAACGAACCGCTCGGTCTTCGCTCTTCCCCCGTTGAGGGGTTGCGGTACAGCTTCCGCTCGCCCGACGGCGTACCACAGCCACTACGAGTCCATCCCATCAACCAAGTGGCTGACGCTTGGTTCCCGTAGTACCAGTCTTTCGTCTAGCGTTTTCCGCTGGTCACCGTCATTGGTGGGACGCGCGCTGTCTCTGTAGGAACGGCTACTTCTTTTTCGGCACCGGTGGCCGAGGGTTCGAGTGACCCGACTAGTTCCTGTTGCCTTTATTTATACTGCCTCGCGCCCCCGGGGGCGCTGGTGTTCCTGCACAGGTTGGCAGTACTCTTTGGTCTATCAGACCGTGTTGGCGTCAAGCCTTCCTTCTCCCTCCTTCTGAAGAATGACAGCTTCACAGAAGCTGCTAAACGCGACGAACACGTCGCGCCGGACTAGGTCCTCTTGTTTTGCTGGCCATTTTACACTATTTTCGGCCAGCGCCGCCTTTAGGTGATTGCGGCTCTCACTGTATCTTTGGCATTCGAACAGGATGTGCGCCGGCGTCACCTCCTCCCCGCACGCACACCTGTCCGTCGGTACTAGTCTAAATTCGGCGAGCTTTGCCCGGAAGTTCCCGTGTCCTGTTAGGAACTGGACGGTTCGAGAGTTTCATGTAATCCACTTCATGCCCAATCTCTTTATTACGTCCGGAAAATACTTCCACGTGGTCCTTCCTTTTATCGAGGCGATCCACCTCTGTTGCCACTCCTTCAGCAGGGCGCTATTGACCGCATTGGTCCTCGCCCTTGGGGTGCGATGGCGTTCGTAGAACGCATCGTCTACTACGCTGGCGCCCACTCGGAAGGGATGATCTATCAGGAGTAGGGTCCTGCACGCACGCTCTTGGATGGTCAAGTCAATTGGCTTGACTCCAGCTAGGACCTGTACGGCATCTAAGGTTACAGTTCTATAGGCGCTTGTAGTTATTAGGAGCGCCTTCCTCTGAGAACTGTGTAGATGCCGGATCGTTTTCACGCCTAGCCTGTCGTGCCAACCGACTGCAGCGTACGTCACCATTGACTAATATAGGCCTTTATAGATCGTGGTTAGGGACCCGTACTTAATGCCCCATCCCATTTATGAACTACAAATGGTATTTATGGCATGGGAATCCCTTGGGATGACTAACACACACTGAAACATTTCCTGTCAATGTAAGTAATCAATTCGGGACGCCAACTTTGGGAAACCAGCCTGCATTAGTCCTGGTTTGGACTTCTTGTTTGTATTCGTGCCCTACAAAACCTCTCAAAAATGGCAGATGTAGTTTCCGGAGTGCCGCAGGGTAGTGTGATCGGACCTATACTTTCCTTGCTTTTTATAAACGGCATCAGCTCAGTTGTGAAAAGTAATGTTAGGCTTTTTGCGGACGACACCGTAATCTATAGAGCAATTGGTGGTCCTAGCGACCATCGTCAGCTTCGGGATGATCAGGATGCGTTATATGTATGGTGTGAGGAATGGCAGCTACAAATCAATCAGAAAAAGAGTAACGTTCTAAACTTTTGGAAATCTAGAAGCCCATCGTCAGTATTTACCTACTCGATATATGATGAGAGCATTCCTGTTTCGGAATCCGTGAAATACCTCGAGGTGACCTTGAATCGTGACCTGTCTTAGGACACCCACATAAGACGAATGATAGGTGCGGCAAATAAGAAGTTGGCTTTTGTGCGTAGAATAGTCAGGAAAAGCACGGAAAAGGTAAGAGAATCCTGTTATTTATCCTTGGTAAGACTTCAAATGGAATACGCAACAGGGGTTTGGGTTCCATATCAGAGGGGATTCATAAAGGATTTAGAAAAAATACAGCGGCGAACAGCTAGATTCGTGAAAATGAATTACGGTAAAAAACAGAGCGTTACGTTACTCATTGAAGAGATGAATTGGCCATCGTTGAAAGATCGTAGATTACAGGTGAGACTTAAACTTCCAGATAAATATAGGTCGGAGATATTCGTAAATGAAATGAAGGATAATATTCGACAACCAACGTGTATCGGACGGAAGGATAATGAGGACAAGATTCGCAAAATAGATAGTAGCACAGAGAGGTGTAAGGAGTCCTTTTTTCCTAGGACAATATGTGACCACAATAGATAACAGTGAATAATAATTAGTTAGGAACTTGGTGCGCGGCACCCCTTGCATCCACCTTCAAGGTGACTTGCAGGGTAATATGTAGAAGTAGATGAAAAGTCAATTTATCTACTCATCAACATCTACATGATACCCTGCAAGTCACCTTTTTGGTGGATGGCAGGGGGTTCAGTGCACCAAGGTTCCATAGTTTTCCTACGTTATCTTTTCCTATTATGTTCACTTATCGTCCTAGGGAAAAACGATCCTCTGTATCGCTCCGTTCTACAATCGATCTCGCGAATCTTCTCCTCGTTGTCCTGCCTTCCGAGTTACATCGGGCTTCAGATAAGTCCTACTACCTCAGTCTCTCCACTAAACTACCTTTGCCATTACACAACTTACGGAAAGGATTCGAATGGAATGTCTAAAAGACGAGGTTGTAGGAATAATTGAAGCATCAACTTATATAGGTAGAAACGACCGTGATGATAAGATATGTGAGATCGATTGTAGGACGGACCGTTATCTAGGCTCGTTCTTTCCAAGGACAATACGAGATCACAATAGAAAATTTCAACCTGCGATAGACAATCCTTAGATAGTTTATGGTGCATTTCACCCCCTGCCACCCACCAATTAGGTGAATTGCAGGGTAACATGTAGATGTCCTATGTATATTTTATCACATGAAGAGGAGTTTAATTTATAGATGCCAGATTAATTACGATTGGGTGTGTTGTCTTTTAGATTCTTTAGTAAATTCGATGATTTGTTTAATTGACAAAGATAAAATAAATTTTATAAAATATTTTTTGTTGCGTTTTTCACGGCGACATATTCGCTGTCTAGTTCGTAATTTGTACGTTATTTCCCGCAATATAATATAGGTAATATGTCCATACGTTGGTTGCCACGTCTTTGGTCGGATTTGAGTGTCCTCTATAGCAGTGTTTCTCAACCGAAAACAAGTCGCGGACCGGTAAAAGTTATGAACATTCTACCGAGGCCCAGTAAAATTTTGCAATTTACATTCAGTATTTTTATTCAATTAAATTTCATTAAAACATAAAAATAAAACACTTCTAGTAACATTACATTTTTTATATATATCACAGTTTTTTCAGATAGTCAGTGCGATTGCTGCTGCTCCTTCTCGCTAATCAATTTTTCTATTCTTGGACTGAGAGAGGTAACTGCTAAACGTAGTGCGCGGCTAACAGCAAGTCGATTTCTTTCTTTTGTCTTTATGGCAGTCATGGCTGGAAAGGCGATTTCGCACAAGTAAGTGGTTGAAAATGGTAACAAAAACTTGACTGCGTTTTCATATAATTCTGGATACTCAGTCTTGACATTTAGCCAAAATTTAGTCACACTCGTCGAGTTAATGGCTGATTTTAATCCTAAATCTGAAGACAGTTCAATTAGTTGTTCCTCTTCAGTGTTCGTCAGCCTGTTGTTTTCATGTACTATAAACGGGTCTATAACCCATAAATTTCCTAATCGTAGACCTTCCTCTGGTGGGTAATAGGCATCGAATGCTCGAGAAAGTGCTTCAAGATGTTCACAAATAATTCTCGTGATGCTTGCAATATCCAACTTCACTGAACCCACGAAATCAGAAAACAAAGGAAACATTTCGTAATTTCTATCACGTACCCGCTTGCACCAAAGTGTTAACTTTTTTTAAATGTGTCCATTTTATTGTTCAAATTAAAAATAGTTGTCATGTGCCCCTGATGACTCAAATTCAACTCGTTAACAAGGGATAATGTATCAGCTAAATATGATAGTTTTGCTATCCATTCTTTGAAAAAGAAACAGTCAGCAAATGCCAATATTCGATGGTTAAGAATTTTATTTTACTAAATTATTAATATCTATAGTTATCACACAATCGAGCCTATATTTGATTTAGAGCTTCTAACCAGAATAAGTGGATTATATTGTAATGCCATTGGTTTAAAATTACGACACTAACTTTTGAGGACATCATAATCCTAAAATACGAAATTTTAGCAAATGGGAAAAAAATAATGTCGTATTTTGTTAAGTTTTCCTATAAATTTATAAATGTAATGATTGAAGAAAGTGAACAGATTTGAAACTTGGTTTGTCAAAATCAAGGAAACATTAATGCTACAACCTTCTATTACTATCAACGAAAAAATATGAAGTCATGGGTATTTCGGGATTTATTTTTATCCGAAAACATTCTAAAAGGCACCGATAATCCTAACACAAAATATTCCAAGTTTTGCAATTTTTTTGTGTAAAATATAGGCTATTGTCTTAATGATGTTTATTTTTATTTCTGATGCAGGGCGATCCGAATCAATGAACTTGAAAAGCGAAAACAATGACGCTCTTGCAGTATGCAAGCATCGAAAACTCGTATTAGTATTATCATTTAAAACTAAGCTATTAGCCATATATTTACAAAATTACAAGTATTTAAATACTACAGATGACGAATTCATTTCCCATTATATGAATCGTAAAAATCACATTAAAGAAACAAAAAGAATGTGTGTACATCGCTATTTATTTTCCACAGGGGTTGTGATTTTTCATACCTAACAAATATAATTTATCTAGAAAATTTTCAACTTCAATGATGTCTTTACACTGTAAATGCATGAGCATCGAAACTTAAAAATGAATTATTTTGAACTAATCTTTTATATACTAACTATACTGATATACTGTCGAAATTAAATATTTTTTACGACTTACTTATTCCACGCCGAATTATATCTTTCCTCTGATGTCGGGAACAATTAGTATTTCACTCCGCTGGTTAAATATTTTGATATAAAAATGAAAATAACATAAGAATATATAATTCTTGTCCACTTTTAGAAATGGTGTTTATCAAATATAACATCTAATGCTAGACGTTTGAATAGATCGTCATAAAACACTACTAATCTGCGCCAACGACGAATATAAAAAAGCACAATACAAAACCGCGGAGTGTTCCTTCTTCATTAACTAGTAAGACAAGACTGGCGGAGGGTGCACAAAATACGTTTACTTGGACTGGCGATGAAAGGTTATGGCCAATAACCTCGAGAGAAAACGTCACACTGGAAAAACCTCTTCAAAGCAATTCAGAAATGATCCTTAATATGGCGCTTGGTGGGCAAAATGTTATCTTTAGTAGAGGCTGCCGACATTCCCTTCTTACTCTAAGCGCTCTGCAGGAATTCTCGAAAGGGCCAATCCAGCCATTGGAGGGGGTCTTTTCGGCATGCGATATCTTAAGGAAATGGTGAAGGACACATTCGGGTAGTGACCAGAAGCTGTTGAAGATTATTGGCACGGCTAAAAGTAGACCTTTCTATTTCTTTTGCTCTTTACTAGTGCATTTGGACCCCGTGACCATGCTGCGTGGTTATAGCGAGAGATGAATGCAAGATGAGGCGAGTCTCCTGGCCGTAGGGAAATCTTCCTTAATTTTGCTTTCTCCTAGGCAAATGTTTATACGAAAATCACGCAGCAGTAAAAATGCCAGAAAAATCACATCCGATATCCGTGGTCCTTATTTTTCATAGAATCCGCATTCCGAAATATCTAATATCTCCTCAAACCCCCGGCAGTTCTGGGCGTTCGTCAATGGGCGTCGTAATAATAGGGAAATACCAGATATAGTTTTTAATGGCCCTCGTCTAGCTGTGGGACTCAATAGATCGGAACTTTTTAACAATTTTTTTAACGAATGCTTTGTTCTCCCTCGTAACATCTCCAGTGAGTTTGAAGACCCACACTTGCATCATGTAGCTTCTAATTTTACATTATCTGGTTTACAAACTTCTCCATGTGAAGTCTATGAATTCCTATGCAAAATTAATCCACATCGCTCTATAGGCCCTGATGGACTAAGTCCTGTATTTTTACGCAACTGTGCTTCTTCTCTCTGTATTCCATTGAGTATAATTTTCAACAGATGCTACTCCTTAGGTCTCTTTCCCTCTCAATGGAAACGTGCGAATATTATTCCGATTCATAAATCAGGTTCCAAATCGGACGTTACAAATTACCGACCAATTTCTTTACTTCCTATTCTTTCTTCAATTTGTGAAAAAATTATTTTAAACCGCCTCTTTTATTTTACTTCTCCGCACTTATCCACCAAACAACATGGCTTTGTTCCGGGCCGCTCTTGCTTGTCAAATCTAGCTGTTTTCCAAAAGCACTCCGTGGAAGCCTTAGAAAATAATTCACAACTAGATACAATATTCCTTGATTTCTCTAAGGCTTTTGATTCTTTGAATCACAACCATCTACTTAATAAGCTTAGTCACCGCTTCAACTTGCATGGAAATTTCCTTCTGCTATTACGTAGTTTTTTAAATAACAGATATCAGCGAGTCATTCTTTCAGGCCATACTTCAAATTGGTCAATTGTTCCTTCAGGTGTTCCTCAGGGCAGTGTTCTTGCCCCCTTTTTGTTTAACCTTTTTATTGATGACTTATCATCTCAATTACGTCCCTCTCAAGCCGAAATACTTATGTATGCAGATGACTGCAAAATATTTAGGAAAATTCACTCCGCTGAAGACAGCTTAATACTTCAACAGGCACTCAACATCGTAACCAACTGGTGTTCTGATTCTTCTCTTCGATTAAACCCAAACAAATCCACCGTAATGACCGTAACTCTTCGCAAAAATCCCCTAGAATTTAACTACACAATTGACTCTATTTTATTACCCAGAACCATTCTTCAGAAGGACCTAGGGGTATTAATTGATAATAAGTTAAACTTCACAGCACACATAACTGCAACAAAACGCAAAGCTATGTCCCTACTAGGAATATTATACAGATTTACGGACATAAAGGATGCAGCTTCCCTTAAATTATACTTTTCCACATTAGTCTTCCCAGTTGTGAATTATGCATCCCCTATTTGGTCTATGGCTGCAGCCTCTAATCTTTCTTCTCTTGATTGCGTACTAAATTTCTTTGTTAGAATAGTTAAATATCGCATACCCTCTCTCCGGACTTCCTCTAAGGAAGCCATCCTAACGGCCTTGTCCCTAGACCAATTTTCGGTATCTCGACAAAAATCTGACCTCTCCTTATGTTATAACATTTTAAACTCTAATATAGACAGTCCAGAACTCTTGGCCTCTTTCGGTTTACGAGTACCCTCTAGAACAACACGCTCTATGGATTTACTCCACATTCCAACCACAAGGTTATCTATTATTAGGCGCTCTCTTTTTTTCCGTCTTCCTACCCTATTTAATTATCTACCTTCCCACATAGATCCGTTTATCCTTTCCTGTAAATCATTTATCAAAGGTTCTAGAGCTCATTTACCTCATTCTCACCTCTAATTTCTTTGTGCTCTATCCGCAGTGTTATTTTCCCTTTTCTCTTTCGTGTTGTATTCTTATTATTATTATTATTCTCTGTTTTTTTCCTGTTTTTTATTCGCTTTTATTTATACTCATGATGTTATATATTTCACTCTAAAATGGCGAATGTGAATGTGAAATTTTTAATTAAATAAATAAATAAATAAATATGCACGGTTATAGCACTCTAAGCATTAATATTTAGCCACAACTTCGCAGATTTTCATCCTGCAGCAAGTAGAAAACTGTTTTTACAGGACTTCAGAGTCGTAGCAATATAAAAAATATTAAGGCTTTCCTTAAACTTTCCACAAAGTTTCGAGGACCGGCAAGTAATCGGCCACGGACCGGCGGTTGGGAAACACTGCTCTATAGGGAGATTGAAAATTCAAAAGGAACCCCTTTCAAAGTGTCCCCAAAAATAGGTGTCCCATAAGAGAGGTTTCACTCTATATCTGTATCATAAATATTTTGAAGAATGTGTTTGTTTGTGCATTTATAATGCAAAAACTACAGAACATAGAGGCAAGATGAAGGTGCCATTTTAACTGCAATAAAAAGTGAAGCAAAATGGGAGGGTTTGAAAAGCGATTTGAACTACATTTTTCATTTTAAATGTTTTTCTCTTTAAATTTTTCCCATATAAATAACATGGGAATAAGCAGATTGTTGGATTAAGAATCTACTATACAGCCGTTATATACAAACTAAAGTAGGGAAGAAAGAATTCTTAGTAGGACAGCGAAATATGTTTTTCATTAATATTGAAAATCAATCAACTGAAAGATATCTCAGAAGACAAAATAAGAAAATTTCTATAAAAATTCTTTAATTTAGAACAACATTTATAATCGTTAACTCTTTCTCCCTTGAACAACTATATATACATTTTCTTTCCTTTCAACTGAACATTTGTATGCATCAATAAAGCCAATGATACTTATCAGATTATATAAACACTTTCTATGTCATGCCAATGCACTTTTTATCGGGGAATTTGATTTTAAAGTCCGGGGACTCATTTTGTTTCGTAGATTTGGCTTTAAAATATTTACGTGACAAATTAGACACAAACAATCTGCCCTTGCATTGCATAAAATACGGTTAAGCTTAATTAAACTTCAACTTGAACTACAGAAAATTTGATAAAAGAAAAATATGATGAAATACAACAAATGGAGAAGTTAGAACGGTAGGATATAATGTACGCTAGGGCACTGAAATTAGAAGATAAGAAGTCTAATGGAATTCCTGGTAAAGAAATTATGAATACGGATAGGAAGAAACAAAGGACGTAGCACAGGTATGGGAAGAATATATTAAGGAACTATACAGCAAACAGACAGGAGCGGCAAAAATAGAACTGGAAGATGAGGAAAACATTGAAGAAGAAAACTTAGGACCAAGTATTATGGAGAGCGAAGTAGAAAAAGCGATAGTGGAACTAAAGAAAGGGAAAGCCACGGGCAGTGATGGAATACCGGCAGAGATACTAAAAATCATAGGATCAGAAGGACTGAAAACGATCACGAAATTAATTAATAAGATATACGACACGGGAGAGTGGCCTCGGGATTTCTTAGAAGTAACAATGATCCCTCTAAAGAAGAAGCCAAAGGCAATGCAGTGTAAAGATTACAAAACGATAAGCCTTCTGTCACACACATCAAAGATCATCACGAGGATTCTTAATAAAAAGCTAGAGAAAAAGGCAGAAGAAATAATTGGGGAAGATCAATTCGGTTTCAGAAAAGGACGAGGAACTAGAGATACTATAGGAGTAGTTAGAATCATATCAGAAAGGGCAATAGAGTACAGTCAAGAGATCTGCGCATGTTTCGTAGACTGCCAGAAGGCCTTTGATAGAGTAAATTGGTTAATACCGATGAAGATATTAAAGGTTATAGGTGTAGACTGGAAAGACAGGAGACTGATCAGGAATCTATATGTGAATCAAGTTGTAAAGGTCAGGTTTGAGAATGTGTACACCTGCGGAATAAATATCGGTAGAGGAGTAAGACAAGTCTGCTGCCTATCGCCAACCCTATTCAATATATATGGAGAAAGTCTAATGCAAGAAACTTTAGAAGGCACAGGAGATTTCAAAATTGGAGGAAGGTTTATAAGAACAGTAAAATATGCGGATGATCTAGTACTTCTAGCAAGAAAGGAAGAGGAACACCAGAAAATGATAAATAGATTACATCTATATGCTACCCTGCAATTCACCTAATTGGTGGGTGGCAGGGAATGTAATGCACCATAACCTACCTAAAGATTGTCTATCGCAGGTTGAAATTTTCTATTGTGATCTCGTATTGTCCTCGGAAAGAACGAGCCTAGATAACAGGCTGTCCGGCGACTTTATGTCATAACTTCCGGATCTTATACCTTAAGTGCTTTTGAGTAAAAATGTCATAAACATGGGTCCGATTCTCATTTGTTACCGAGTTACGGGCAATTGAAATTATCTCGTACTTTGATTTGTACAACTTAATGGCTGAAAACATACATTGTTTAAATAAATATTCGTATGCAATGTTAATTATTGAAAAATGTATTATTTAAATAGTCATTTACATTGATACTTAATCCATTGTTACAGCAATTGTTCAAAATGGCCGCCTTCATCTTGGATGCACAATCTGACCCGTTTTAGTAGGGAACGTGAAACAGCACGAAGAACTACAGAGTTATTAACGCGCCTCGCAGCATCGAAAATTCGCTGAATAAGTTCTTCACTCGTGCTCAGTTTGGCTTCATACACAATGTTTTTTATTTGCCCCCATACATGGAAATCCAAAAGGAGTGAGATCCGGAGACCTCGGTGGCCAATCCTGCTCACCGCCACGACCGATCCATCGGTTAAGGAACTTCTTGTTAAGATACAGCGCAGCGTTCCTACTAAAAGGGGGGGGGGTGCTCTCCTTCATTCTCATGCTGGTAGTGTATCTGAAGTTGTGTTTGCAGAGGAATGTCTTCCGAGATACCCGACACTTCATTTTCAGAAATATCAGCATAAATGGCACCTGCCAGACGTGGCGGGAAGAAGTACGGTCCAACCAGCTGGTTTCCAACGACACCACACCACACGTTCACAGAATATCGGAGTTGGAAGTTGCTTTGCACTGTTCTGTGAGGATTTTAGCGAGTCCATAAATGGTAGTTTCTCGTGTTGTTTATTCAATCACGAGTAAACCGTGCCTCGTCCGTGAAAAGATGTAACGGTTCAGGCGGGGGTGTGCATTTAACCAACGGCAGAATTCCAACCGCCTAGCAATATCGCCGGGTTGAGATGCTGAACTTGTTGGATATGGTATGGATAAAGTTCTTAATCGTGTAATGTCTGCCAGATTCTGATTCGCGGAACGTACAATGCTATACTCTATACGTAGCATTTTATCAACTTCTTGCGGAGATCTACCCTTATATTCCCTGTAAGTAGTTGTTTCTTTCTCCTGAAAGCCGCTTTTGCTTTTCCTATTCTAGTCCTGATCTCATCCGTACATTTTGCTTCTCGTGTTATGATGCTTCCAAGGTATTTATATTCTGAAACTTGTTCTAAAGGCTTTCCCCCAATACTTATGTTCAGCGTCTCTTCTTTACTCGATATTCGAATGACCATGGATTTTTCTGTATTTATTTCCATTCCGTATTTTCTACCTGTTATCATCTATCATCATCTATCATCTATTTATCATTTTTTGTAGCTCCTCTTATTTTCTTGCTAGAAGTAATTGATCACCTGCGTATTTTACTGTTCTTATAATCCTTCCTCCAATTTTGAAATCTCCTGTGCCTTCTAAAGCTTCTTGCATTAGACTTTCTCCATATATATTGAATAGGGTTGGCGATAGGCAGCAGACTTGTCTTAATCCTCTACCGATATTTATTCCGCAGGTGTACACATTCTCAAACCTGACCTTTACAACTTGATTCACATATAGATTCCTGATCAGTCTCCTGTCTTTCCAGTCTACACCTATAACCTTTAATATCTTCATCGGCATTAACCAATTTACTCTATCAAAGGCCTTCTGGCAGTCTACGACACATGCGCAGATCTCTTGACTGTACTCTATTGCCCTTTCTGATATGATTCTAACTACTCCTATAGTATCTCTAGTTCCTCGTCCTTTTCTGAAACCGAATTGATCTTCCCCAATTATTTCTTCTGCCTTTTTCTCTAGCTTTTTATTAAGAATCCTCGTGATGATCTTTGATGTGTGTGACAGAAGGCTTATCGTTTTGTAATCTTTACACTGCATTGCCTTTGGCTTCTTCTTTAGAGGGATCATTGTTACTTCTAAGAAATCCCGAGGCCACTCTCCCGTGTCGTATATCTTATTAATTAATTTCGTGATCGTTTTCAGTCCTTCTGATCCTATGATTTTTAGTATCTCTGCCGGTATTCCATCACTGCCCGTGGCTTTCCCTTTCTTTAGTTCCACTATCGCTTTTTCTACTTCGCTCTCCATAATACTTGGTCCTAAGTTTTCTTCTTCAATGTTTTCCTCATCTTCCAGTTCTATTTTTGCCGCTCCTGTCTGTTTGCTGTATAGTTCCTTAATATATTCTTCCCA
Source organism: Tanypteryx hageni (assembly GCA_028673005.1). Lineage (NCBI taxonomy): Eukaryota > Metazoa > Arthropoda > Insecta > Odonata > Petaluridae > Tanypteryx > Tanypteryx hageni. Next base: position 261,207,217 of record CM054112.1, on the reverse strand, counting down.
TACCTGTGCTACATCCTTTGTTTTTGAGACTATATTCTCATCCGTGTTCATAATTCTTATACCATGAATTCCATTAGATTTCTTATCTTCTACCTCGATTGTTCTAGTGTATATCATATCGTACCTTACTAACTTCTCCATTTGTTCTATTTAATCACATTTGCCTTTTATCTAATTTCCTCTAGCTTTATCTGTTACACTTCTCAATTCATTGTTTATACACCTATAGTTGGCCCTACCTTCTTCATTGTTAACGTTTTTCCATTTTCGTCTCTCATTCATTTTCTCCAGCATTTCCTTCGTGATCCATGGTTTTCTGATTTTCCTATCTTGTTTTCTAATCTCTTTATCCAAGGTATCCTTGATACTGGTTTTAATTTCATCCCATTTTTTATCAACGGTCTTCGGTTTGTTTTCCAACTTTCTTAGGTTATCTTCCAACTTCATGCTGACTACATCCTGCCTTTCTTTCAGTTTTTCTAGGTCCCAGGTCTGTCTTTCTCTTCTCGTTTATCTTATTTGTTTGAGCTTTGTGCTCACGTCAAGTATTAGAAGGCTGTGATCAGAATCAATGTCCGCTCCTTGAAATGCCTTGGCGTTCTTTATGCTGTTCCTGAATCTTGGTTTTACAAGGATGTAATCTATTTGACATCTCATTCTTTCTCCTGGGCTTTTCCATGTGTATAACCTTCGTTTATGGTTTTTGAGCCATGTATTAGTCACTACAAGTTCATTATTGGTGCAGAATTCTACGAGTTTCTCCCCTCCTCGATTTCTCTTCCCAAGTCCGTATTGCCCGACAACATTTTCTTCCTGTCCTTCTACGACTATTCTGTTCTAATCTCACATTATTATGCAGTTTACCTTTCCTCTTCCGCCTTCTTCGTAAATTTCATCAATTTGCTCATAAATCTCATCGATTTCTTTATCTTCATGGGCTGACGTTGGCATATATACCTGGATTATCAGCATTTCCACTGGGAATGTTTTTAGCTTTATTGCCATCAGCCTATCGTTCGTTGCTATTATATATATATATATATATATATATATATATATATATATCCCAACACCTTGTTGACATCTATATATATATATATTATATAAATGCAATTTCACTTCTAATTTTACTATAAATTTAAAATTTGGCAGAAATCTGTGGCATTATTAACTCAATGTGGGAAAAGTATAATATTTCGAAAATTGCAAAAATTAGTGGTTGTTTTACTCCATTACTTTTCCATAATGAAAAAACTAAAACCCGTCCAGAGGAGAAATCTTTATAATTAAAGAAATATTTCTCATGATGAAATGTCTCTGAAAAATTACGGTTTTTTCAAGTTGAGATGAAATGATTGCAGTATGCAAGCACCTTTTTCTAGTATGTTATATCCTCCTCCTACTTCTCCTCTGTAAGGAACATCTAGATATAATGATAACATGACATATTGGCTATCTTGTCAAGTAATCCCCTCTGTCACCAATCAAATGGACTTGGGAGTAATCTTCGACTCTAAGCTTCTTTTCCAAGATCATATTAAAAGTATTTCCTCCCGTGCTGTGTCATAAGTTGGTTTAATTTATCGTTATACAGTAATAACTGACATTTCTGCTCTTCGTACCTTTTTCTTTAGCTGCGTTTTCCCCATTCTTGATTACTGCTCTCCAATTTGATGCACTGCTTCGCCTTCTACTCTCAAGCTCCTTGACCGACCCTTGAATTTCTTTCTGTCTGTAATTCGTTTTCGCCACCCTCCTCTCCATAACTCTTCACTCAGTGCCATACGAACCTCCCTAGGGATTCCATCCCTTACTGATCGACGCACTCACACTGACATTAAAGCATTTTCAAATATTATTAATGGCAATTTTAGGTCACATGAGCATCTTTCTCTATTTCCACTCCGGGTCCCCGCTCGTTCTACTCGCTTGAATGAGCTTTTTCAATGTCCTACCCCTCGCCTCTCAATCACTAAACGCTCCTTTCTCTATCGCCTTCCTGATATTTGTAAGAGTTTGCTGAGACGCTTCCCTGACTATGACCCCTTCACTAAGTCTCCTAACTTCCAATTTAAACCCAATATTTGATTTGTTTTGTGGCTTATTTTCCTTTCCCTTTCTCCCGATTTATTTGACTTTGTATTCGCTCCTTACCCTGATTTCGTTTGATTGATGTACTATGCATGTTTTATGTGTATTCATTGCTAGAGTTTTAGTAATTTTGTTTGATAGTTTTATTTTTTGTTTTATTCTTGTTACTTCGTTGTTATGTGTCCAATGTATTTGCCCTTGCTGTTTCTGGGCTTTTTCAAATAAATAAATGACAAATAGGAGGATACTTATGTTTAGGCACTTCCAGATGAGCTGTTGATTCGAAATTTTTTTCATAGGTGGCATTTTGTGCAAAACCTACTAAAATAAACGATAATCTCGAAAAAGTGCGGCCGCTAAAAATTCGCATTTGTTTAAACAAATTTTCAAAGTTTATGTATTTCCGATAGTACTACGGAGCTGAAATTTTTTATAGTGGTAGGATTTGTAAAAGACCGAAATAAGGATAATAGAAATTTATATATATTTATTTGTTTGGCAGTTAAAAATTTTAAAATTTTAACAAATAGGTTAATTTTCAGGTACTATGGTAAGAGCTAGGAATCTGAAAATTTCAAATTATTTACAGAGTAGTGTTTTTGTACAAATAAACATTTGAAACTCTCCATAAATTTATTGCTGCGGCCGTTAAAAATTTTCAAATTTAAACAATTCGATAAATATTATTTCAATTCTAGAAGTGGTACAACTTTCAAAATTGGCAGAAATGTGTAGCATTAGTATCCCATAATAGAGATTTTATAAAATTCTTAAAATTGCAAAGTTTGGGGATTGTTTTAATCTATTATTTTTACATAAGTGAAAAACGAAAATCGCTGCGGAGGTGAAATCCTTGGAATTAAAAAAATATTTTTAATGATGAAATATCTATCTGAAAAATGAATGTCTTTTCAAGGTAAAATGATATGCTAGCAGAATGCAAGCACCAACTACTAGTATAACATATAGAAGGATACTAATGTTTAGGCACTTCCAGATGAGATGGAAGTTCGAAATTTTTTGTTATGTAGATTTTTTGCAAAACCGACTAGAAAAACGAAAATATTGAAAAAATACTACAATGCCGCCGCTAAAATTTCGAAATTGTTTAAACAAATTTTGAAGGTTTATGTATTTCCACATGTGCTAGGAAGCTGAATTTTTTTGCTAGGATTTGTAAAGAAACGAAATAGGGATTATACAAATTTCGATATTTTAATTAGTTTTGCAATTAAAAATTCTTAAATTTTAAACAAATAGGTAAATGTTTAGACTACGCGGTGAGTTAGGGAGCTGAAATTTTTAAATTATTGACAGTTTTGACTATGTAAACGAATAAACATTTCAATGTATCCATTAAATTGTTATTGCGGCCGTTAAAATATATTAAATTTTAAATAGTTAGATAAATGTCATTTCTCTTCTAATTGTGCTATAAATTTAAAAATTGGCTGATATGTGTAGCATTAATTACCCAATGTGGGAAAAGTATAATATTTTAAAAATTGCAAAAATAATGATTGTTTTATTACCTTATTGTTCCATAATGAAAAAACAATAATCGGTCCAGAGAAGAAATCTTATGAATTAAGGAAATATTTCCCATGATGAAATATCCCTGAAAAATTATATTTTTCATGCAGAGATGAAATGATTGCTGTAGGCAAGCACCTTCTACTAGTATTTTATATCCTCCTCCTCCTTCTCCTCTGTAAGCACCTTCTACTAGTATCCTGCTATGTAAGGAACGTACATATATTTTGATAAGATATAACATATAGGGGGATACTTATGTATAGGCACTTTCAGGTGAGCTGAATATTCAAAATTTCTCAGGTAGGATATTGTGCAAAACCAACTAAAAAATCGAATATCTTCAAAAAAAAAATCGAAATTTTAAAAAGAAATTTTTAAGGTTTATGTATTTCCAAATGTGCTACGGAGCTGAAATTATTTTTAGAAGTAGGATTTATAAAAAAACCAAATAGGGATTATAGAAAATTTGACATTTTAATTTCTGTGGCAGTAAACAATTTTTAATGTTTAAAAAAATAGGAAATGTTCGTGGCAAATTAGGGGGCTGAAATTTTTAAATTCTTTATAGTTAAGTCTATATAAACGAATTAACATTTCAATGTATGCATAAAATCGTTATTGCGGCCGTTAAAAATCCTTTAATTTTAAAAAATTAGATAAATGTTATAACACTTCTAATTGTGCTATAAATTTAAAAGTTGGCAGAAATGTGTGGTCTTACTAACCCAATGTGAGAAAAGTGTAATATTTTTAAATTGCAAAAATTAGTAATTGTTTGACTCCATTATTGTTCCATAATGAAAAAACGAAAACCGGTGCAGAGGAGAAATCTTTATAATTAAAGAAATATTTCTCATGATAAATATCTCTCTGAAAAATTAATGTTCTTTCAAGGTGAGATTAAATGCTTGCAGAATGCAAGCACCTTCTACTAGTATCATTATATATAGACGTTCCTTATCCTTCCTTATCTCACCTTGTTAAAACATTAATTTTTCAGAGAGATATTTCATTATGAGAAATATTTTTTTAAATCTAAAATTTCTCCTCTGGACCGGTTTTAGTTTTTTCATTGTGACAATAATGGAGTAAAACAATATTTAATTTTTGCAATTTCAGGATTATTATACTTTTTCCACATTGGGTAAACAATGCCGCACATTTCTGCCAAATTGTTAATTTGTAGCACAATAAGAAATGAAATAACATTTATCTAATTTTTTATATTTAAATAATTTTTAGGAGCCGCAATTACAATTTCATGGATACATGGAAATGTTTATATGTTTAAGTAGACTAAGCTCTAAATAATTTAAATATTTCAGTTTCCTAACTCGCCGCCTAGTTTCTAAACATTTACCTATTTTTTTAATTTAAGAATTTTTAACTGCAAAACAAATCAAAATATCAAAATGTGTATAATCCTTATTTCGTTTTTTTACACATCTTACTTCTAAAAAAAATTCAACTCCTTAGAACATTCGGAAATACATAAACCTTGAAAATTTGTTTAACATTTCCGAATGTTTAGCGGCCACATTGTAGAACTTTTTCTATATTTTAGTTTTTTCTTGTTGGTTTGGTACAAATCCCTACCTATGAAAAAAATGTCGAATCTCCAGCTCATCTGGAAGTGCCTAAACATTAGTATCCTCCTAGTTGTTATATCCTCCTCCTCCTCCCCCTCTTTAAGGACCGCCTATATATATTGGAGGATTCTGAATTAACGAGCCTAGCCTTGTATAGCGAGCCTAGAGCTTAGTTGGTTCATACCTTCCACACTACGGATCATTCAAATACCTTTAGTCACTAACTGGGAGTCCGTGTGCCTGGTGCGGGAAAACCCCAACTAGGGGAAGTACATAAGTCGCTGCGGGACTCCCTAGGCTTCCGGGATACGATCAGGTGCTATGCGATAGTTGACAGCAGGCCTTGCTGCGGGCGAGTCAATATCGGGTAGCCGCCATTGCACGGTCTGTCCCACTCCTTCTGCGGGGGGTATCTAACCAAGGACCAAGTTCTTACCCGCTCGAACTTTTTTATCTCGACAGGAGATAGGACTAATACCCCGGAATGATCGATCCGCTCGCCGCCCTCCCAAAGGGACGCAGCTCCAAGGAGTACCTCAAACCAAATATCGGAAAGAATACCGATTCCTTCAAGCATAAGAGGTGTTCTCCTTCAAAGAGAAAGCAATAAGGGAGTCCAGACCAAAGGACAAGATAATGTGGCGCCAGAAAAGGCCAGTGAGGACAGGGAAAATGTAGTTCTTGATCCCGTCAGCAACTCTAATGTAGACGACACAGCCATTTTCACGCCAGTGGAGAGGGCCAAGAAGAGAAGGCGCTATGAGCTGTAGGTCTTTAAACCCACTACACCAGAAACTAAAAACAAGTTTGACCCATTAATAGACGCTCCGGGAGATAATCCAAGGATAGGTACGAAAGAAAAGAGACCACCGGCTATAGTAATCTACGATGTCCTCAACTACGCAGCATTCGTAAAGTCAATTAGACAAAAAGTGAGAAATAAAGACGTTACAATTACAAAGACAAAAGACGGGTCAAGACTACAACTGACCACCACGGCCGAATACGAAACCATCAAACAACACTTAATGGAGGCTGGCGCCCAGATGCGTACCTGGGCAGAAAAAGAGAAGATCACTGTCAGGTACCTTATCAAAGGGATGAGGGGATGGATCTGGGATTAATCAAAGAAAAACTCAACGAATTAGGAGTACCGTGCGTTGCAGGGCGTGTACTGTCACCTACAAGTAAGGACCTTTACGTAGCGACAATAGAAAAAAAATGTGAACTGTAGAATCACTGCTATGGCAGGCGTAAACAAAATATGCAGCCATAGAGTGATCCTGGAACCCTACAAGTACCAGAGGCCTCAGATGTGCTTCCGGTGTAATAGATATGGACACGGGTTCCAGAACTGCACTGCATCTCCAAGATTTTACAAGTGTGCTGGGGCCCACGAAGCCAAAAATAGTCCTAATGACAAATCCAAAACAAAGGCAAAATATTGCAACTGCGGCGGGGAGCATGTCTCCTTTTCTCGTAGGTGCCCTGTCTACATGAAACATAAAGAAGCGTTGAAGTTAAAAGAAAAGAAAGATGACAAAACGCACAAACCGATCCAGGTCCCCCCACCGGTCTGGACTATCCCAGAGAAAATGACAAAGGGATCGAAACAAAGGAATTCCCACCGCTACCACAAAAGGAAACCAAGGAACTGCCCAAAAGGGAAGAAAATATTTCTAACAATGACTCAGATATAAAAACGTTAGTTGCGACTATGACCCAGTTTACATCTACAATACAACAACAAATGACGGCCATGATGACGTTAATACAGACACTAGTAGCCGCCATAACCGCACAGACCGGCAATGGACGCTAGGGTCAATCAAGCGACTGCGATCATCATGGCCCGCAGATGGGACCGTAAGAAACAAGACGCCGGAGCTCATTGAGTTCCCAAGGAAACACTCAGTTAATATTATTTAAATACTGGAGACGCACTTTCAACCGAATGAGGATTGAACTGTTCCTGGTTACAAGCAACACTCGAGGGGGTGGAGTGGCGATCCTTGCCCGTGCAGGAGTTGCATGCGCAACAATAGAAGACGGAAGCTCTGGCCCAATAGAAGCAGTGGGAGTCAGAGCTGACACAATTATGGAAACGATCACCATCATAAGCATTTATATACCACCAAAAAAAGAACTGCGCATGCAAGACCTAAACGGGCTGCTTAGTATGGACGACGGAGTGATAATCGTGGGTGATTTTAACGTGACGCATTGGGCGTGGAACTGCAGTAAAGATAGCAGGCGTGTTAATCTTTTAAATACATGGGCACGAGACGACCAATTTATGGTCCGATAACAACGACGCGACCAGGACCAAGGAACACAGGAAGTGTCCTTGATTTTGCACTGGTCAAGTACGTTGATCGACGGACAATGTTAAAAACGGTCCCGGAGCTAACGAGTGACTATTATCCGGTGGTTCTGAGGATCGGGTCACAAGTAATATTGTATCAACAGGACAACCTCCGCATGTGCTACGGACTTGCGGACTGGGCTAAATTTCGAAAGAAAATTACGGAGACACTACCAAGTGATGTGCCCACGATATACACCAGTGAGGGAATAGTCGAGGCGGCAGAATTTTTGGGGAACGCCATCACGAACGCAGCGGAAGAAGCAATCCCGCGCAGAGCAACAAAAGCAAAAGAAAACCTGGAGATCCCTGACGAAATTAAAGACCTCATCAAAAAAGGAACCGGGTGAGGAAGGAATACTATCGCCTTGGCACCGCCGAGCAAAAAAGGGATCTCCAGGAACTGAATAGGGAAATTAGAGACCAATTGAGGCACCTGAGGAGATGTAGATGGTCGATCCGAGTTTCAGACCTCAATACAAAAGGTAACACCATATGGAAGTATAAGCGTTCCCTAACTAATTCTGCCAGTAGTGACCCCCCGGTGGAATTCCCAGGAAGTAAACTCTCCACGCCTGCTGACAAAGCAGAATAAAAATAGAAGAAGTCGAGTCCATGCTAGGGGAACAACAACACAATGAGAATCAAGCCACTCCGGTGTTCTCCATCAAAGAATTGACAGAAGTAATAGCACTACTTCCTAAAGGGGAAGCAACAGGAAAAGACAAAATTCCCTACGAATTAATAAAACGACTGCCAATCTCTGCGGGAGAATACTTTATCTCAATTCTCAACGCAGCGGTAAAGATAGGGCATTATCCAACCGGCTGGAAGCATGCATACCCAAGGTAGGAAGGAGGGTGATAAAAGCTTCTGACTTCAGACCAATATCCCTCCTTTCCTGCCTTGGAAAGGTATGCAAAAAGATGATCTATCCCTACATACTGACTCACGCGTAAGGGAATGGTGTGATCCCCCAAAATCAGTTCGGATTTAAGGCAGAACACTCCACAACACACCAGCTGCAATGAGTAGTCGATTTTATTACGGACGCCTTCAACAGGAACAATGTTTCAGTTGGAGTAGCATTTGATATAAGTAGAGCATTCGACAAAGTATGGCACCTAGGCCTGCTGCAAAAACTACTGATAGCATAATTTCCCTCTTGGCAGGCAAAATTTATAAAATCTTATATTGATGACAGGCCATTCACGGTGAAATGGAATGGTGCCGTAAGTTCAACTAGGAAGATAGCAGCTGGTGTCCCACAAGGGAGTGTCCTAGGGCCATTACTATTCTCTATCTATACAGGCAACATTCCGACAAGCGAGCGGGATTGGAACTCCACCATTGCTCTCTACGCGGACGATTGCGCCATAATAACGAGAAGCTTCCAGCCGGAAATGGCTGTCCGGTATGCCCTGAGGCTAACTGAGAAACTGATTCAGTATTACAAACAATGAAGAATTGAGATAAACTCCCAAAAGACACAAGCAATCCTCTTAAAAAAAGGATGCCAATATGCCGAGACAACTTTTAATTGAAGGTGTGGAAATTCCCTGGGCGAAACATATTAAATATATAGGTGTAACCATGGACGAGAAACTTCGGTTTGACGAACATGTAAAAAGGATTAACGTAGCGGCAGCTAGGAAAAGGGTCAGACTCTTCCCAGTTTTTAATTCAATTGACGTGTCCAGGGAATTAAAGACACAAAGATCAGACCGACACTCATGTACGCTGCGCCAGTATGGACAGGCTTCATTATGCAGAAGTCCTGGAAAATACTCGAGACCGCGGAGGGAAAAATTTTAAAGCGAATAAGCAGGACATGGGATCGGAATATAGACCTCCATGAAACGCTGAAAACAAAACCGATTAGGGAAGTCACCAAAGATTCGGCAATTAAATATAGACTTTCCCTAGAAAATAAAACAAATGACGTTCTCCGCGATCTCGCAAAAAACAATGTCGGTCTGGGATAAGCACAAGAGGGCACTGGTATCCACAGGTGAAGAGGATTGGGTCCCTCCAAAAAGCGGCAAACATAACATATTTTAATTATTACTGACGGTTATGAAAAAATATGGATGAGGTGCGTGTATTGAGCCAAATATTTTATAATACGACGTTGAGTAGAGCCACACTGGAAGGCAAATCAGAAATAACATATACCACGGGAGGGTATGGACCACAAGTAGGCACTTCCAGAGGAGCTGGAGATTCAAAATTTTTTTCTTAAGTAGGATTTTGTGCAAAACCGACTAGAAAAAACGAAAATCTTGAAAAAGTGCAACAATGCGGCCGCTAGAAATTCGCAATTGTTTAAACAAATTTTCAAGGTTTATATATTTCCGAATGTGCTACGTAGTTTAATTTTTTTAGAGGTAGGATTTTTAAAAACACGAATTAGGGATTATAGAACTTTTAATATTTTAATACCAGCTGTTGATTGATGTGGAGGACTCTCTATTAAAACATTAATATTTTTACAGTTGTGAGAATGGCAGACAGAAGTAGAGAACTCAATGACAAATGTAAGAATGTTTGTTATGTATGTAGTAAGAAGTTTGATAGTATCGTTTGTTTCATTAATGGAAGTACTAACTTATCAACGAAAATATACTGCTAGTCCAGAGTAATTCAGCTTTAGATACTAGTACGATTGAAACTGTTGAATAATTCATATTTTAGTCATGTAACTTAAATGACAATAACAATAAATTGTTCTTTTTCTAACATCACATCAACCATCCATATAAAACATGGTATAAATATAGTTATCTGAAGAATTGCTAAGCTATAACACAACATTTTAAATGTTTCATTTAAATTTGTTCAAATTAACCTCCTTTACAACAGTATTACCTATTTTAAAAAGAGAATAAAGACAAAAAGTATTTAAGATAAATAAAGACACTATAAATAACAAATACGATAAATAAAAACTTACAATTATTAGCAGAAATATCCCTTCAAAAACGTAGGAATACTCGTATCAATACCAATTAAAAGAAAGAGACTTCTATTAAATATTACAGCATTAACAATTTGTTTAATCTCATTGCAATGATGAACGCCTGTCTATCTTCCCACATGAATTCAAATACACATTTATCACAGCACGAAGGTAAGGATCTGGTTGCCAAGGTGACGAAAGCACTCGCTTTACGAGATGTTGAGATGAAGTGGTTCGAACCTTGCAAGCAGCTTGGGATTTTTTTCAGATTAGACGGGGTCCAAAACATATATATATATATATATATATATATATATATATATACATATATGTTTTGTATGTGTATATATATATATATATATATATATATATATATATATATAAAGCGAAGTTAATATAAAAGTAGGTAACTAGAGTGAATGCCTATTGAAATTCATCAGAAACTTGGAAAAAAATCATGTGGTCCATATTTATGGAGTAAGACCAAGTTTCAAATTGTCCAAAAAAGAATATTGTGATTTAAAAGTAATAGTTAATAAAAATCATCTTAATACATGATTACACATTGCATTTAGCATTTTCCTTGAAACAACAATAGGAGCTCAAGTTTTGACAATGATGCATTGGTCAAAGTAATTATCGTTAAAATGGCAAGCTCTCTCCAAAATATATGATTTAAACATTTAGGAGCAGTAGGGTTAGACACCTTTAAAAATAGAGAATGAGGCTATTATATACAGTAATATGATTATTTTTTAATAGTGTGTAGCTCATACATAATTCAAAATCACTTGGTAGGGCACATAAAAAAGTTCAGCAGGGGCTTGTGCTTAAGGGAGGAGGTTAACTTGACCGAGGCCATAGTATTAATCATCCATAGAGCCATCATTAGCTTCTGAGCTTCAGTTTTATCCATATCTTGCTGAAGAAACCAGTCCTGAAGCAACTTAAAAGCCTCCAGTGCAGCTTGGGCAGAGACGGGGAGGAGATGCTGCCTCTGCCATGTCCATTTTCTATTTCTCCTCATGAATCTCCATAGGAATGTTCTCATCCGTGGGCATTGCCAGAACCTTTCTCTCCTGGGGAGGATTAAGGATGAAATGCAAATCCATGGACTCACTGTAGCAGAGAGCTTGAATGTACTCCTCGATCTCGGTGACATATTGCTCCAGCTTAGCTTGTTTCTTGCTCCCCAGCCCCATTACCTTCACTCTTGATATTGTAGTGGAGGTAGCAGTTGTGGTTGGTACTGGGGGTGAGGTCATCAGGCCATGTCTGCATTAGCAGCTTGATGGCTTGGAGAATATTGAGTTTATTTGGTTCTGCAGTATACCTCAGCTCATCCAGCAGGTGCTGGTTGAAGTGTTGCCTGTAATGAGCCATGAGGGCTCTTATTATTCCAGCATTTCATGGCTGAAGCTTGGATGTGGTGTTGAATGCGAAGAAGATATGCACAATGTGCTTGAACTTGCCAGCATTTACTTTATGATCCAGGCAATAATCAATGCGAAGTAGTACCTGGCAGCCTCTCCTTTGATGGTCAAACCAATTTAGCCAATGGATAAACATTGCACCAGTCATCCAAGCTTTGCCACTCGACTCCCAAAATCCTTCTGGTGATGCCCATGAAGCACCTGAGATTCCATTCCTTGCCAATCACCCATAAAGACAGATTCTGTGATCCATCTCCATTGGCATAGACTGTTATCGTGAGTCTTTCCTTTTCTTGCTATCGGCCTTCGAGAACCTTTTTGGAAAGCAAGTTCATGCCTAATAAGAGACTGGTCTCATTCATGTTGTAGATGTCTGACCAGTTGTACTGATCGAGGACTACCCTGAGCTTAGGGATCTCCTCTTTGACAAGGTCCTCATTAACAGCTTCACTCTCATCAAAACGCTGGAAGGATAGTAGCACTGCTTGAATGTTTAAGCCACCCATTGGACCAATTCATGGCCTCAAACATTGTAGCATCCTCATTGCAATGAAGCAGCTTAATGAATGCTAAAGCTTTCTCCTTGAGAAGTTCTCCAGAGATGTTCACGCACTCTTGATGCAAAGTGGACCACTCATAAAGAGCTTCATCAACCTTAGGCCTTCAGTGGCCTGTAGCACTTAAATAGAAGATTTCCACCCTGGGTAACAAGGAGTTCATTGCTGCATTTGAGTATGGAGGAGACAGTGGCCTGAGTTGATTTGATGCCATAAGGTACCTCGAGCCAAGTGACACGGGCCTTCTGTGAGATGCTGGTTTTGTCCTTCTTCTGATAAAGAGCCACGCGCTGCTCATCTGTCATGATGGAATACTTGAACTTGGAGCAGGTGGTTCATGCGGCAGACATTGTGAAGGGTTTACAGGAGGAGGGACGAATGTTAGAAATTGCAGTTGAAACAAGATAAAATTAACAGCTCCTTAATTTTCAGATGCAGTAATATAAGGTATGAGCGTCTATCTACACGTCAAAAATGACACCTTTTCGAATTGTTCGTCACTAAGCGATACGTTCAGTATCAAATTGAAGCAGACACTGCCATGCCGTTCTAGGCCTCCTCTCTCTCTTCTTCCTTCCCTCTCCCGGCATGCAAATGTCACATTGGTAGGATAGCGTTGAATTTTGTTCTCATAACTTACACAATGAGAACTTTACGAACGTTATCTGGCTACACTGAAGGATAAAATGAATCTCACGAGATCACATTGTAATGACGAAGGCAGCGATAGTGTTCCGGCAGTCCCATTCGACAGAACAAGCGAATTGGACTGCAACACATGTTTTCACGACTGGCGAGCGAGGTGAGTCCCGAGTTTTCTGGAACATCTAATTGAGGGATTTAAAAGGTTAGCCACCACAGGAGAGTGGAGGCAGTAGTGAAGGAGCTTGTTTTTCAAAGCTTATCTAACAGTAAGCAATTGTTTTGCTGAGGAAGATTGAACATAATGACTGATGGAATTGAGAACCACCACTGGGTGAGTATCGGATTAGGCTGAGCGAGAAACAGGGAGTCCGGAGCATTCTTACCTGCCTACATTTGGTGTACATTTACGGCTGATAAAGGTTAATATAAAGTATGCAGTGATGCCAACCTTATAAGGTTAAGCAAACAGAGGTTATAAGTATGGTATAGATTTTTTTGGTTTTACTTTCCGATTGCCTTTTTAAATATTCGGGTAAAACCCGAAAAATATCGAAAATTATTAGTTTGCTGTAAACACATTTTTTACTAGTAGTTGGTGCTTGCATACTGCAAGCATTTCATATCATCTTGAAAAAACATTCATTTTTCAGACAGACATTTCATCATTACAAATAGTCTTTCAATTCTAAAGATTTCACCTCCAAAGCGATTTCCGTTTTTCGCACATGTAAAAATAATAGTTTAAAACAATCCCCAAATGTTGCAATTTTAAAAATGTTACACTTAATTCATTATAAGGTACTAATGTTACACACTTTAGCCAAATTTTAAAAGTGTAGCACTTCTATAAATAAAATAATATTTTTCTAATTGTTTAAATTTAAATAATTTTGAAAGGCTGCCGAAATCCATATACGGTGAAATCGAAATGTTTATTTGTGCAAATTTAATACTCTGTAAATAATTTGAAAATTTCAGCTTCCTAGCTTATCCCGTAGTACCTAAACAGTTATCTATTTGTTTAAATTTTGAGAATTTTTAACTGCCAAAGAAATTAAAATATCAAAATTTGTATAATCACCGTTTCGTTTTTTTAAGAATTCTACTTTTTAAAAAAATTTCAACTCCGTGGCACATTCGGAAATACATAAACCTTGAAAATTTGTTTAAACAAATGCGAATTTCTAGCGGCCGCATTGTTGCATTTTCTCAAGATTTTCGTTTTTTCTAGTCGGTTTTGCACAAAATCCTACCTATGAAAAAAATTTTGAATCACCAGCTCATCTGGAAGTGCCTAAACATTAGTATTGTCCTATATGTTATATGATTATAGATCGACGACTCTTACAGAGGAGGATATAACATACTAGTAGAAGGTGCTTGCATACTGCAAGCATTTCATATCACCTTGAAAAAACATTAATTTTTCAGACAGATATTTCATCATTACAAATATTCTATTAATTATAAAGATTTCACCTCCGCAGCGATTTTCGTTTTTCCCACATGTATAAATAATAGTTTGAAACAATCCACAAATGTTGCAATTTTAAACATTTTACACTTTCTACATTATGGGGTACTAATGATACACATTTTAGCCAAATTTTAAAGTTGTAGCACTTTTAGAAGTAAAATAATATTTTTCTAATTGTTTAAAATTTAAACATTTTCAACGGTTGCCGCAATACAAATATGGAGAGATTGAAATGTTTATTTGTGCAAATGCACTGTTTTGTAAATAATTTGAAAATTGCAGCTTCCTATCTCATCCCGTAGTACCTAAAAAATTATTAAACTTTAATGTTCAAATGGGATTAAAACAACCCCTAAAATTAACAATTTTAAAATTTTCGATTTTTATAGATGGTTATGCGAAAAGTTCTATAATCTTGCAAAATTTCAGCTTCCTAAACTTATTAGATTGGTCTACACACTGGATTGCGTTTTCCCATGCTAACTTATGGGAGATATTCCGGAGTCTCTGGAGTCGAACCTAAGACACTGTAAGAAAAAGTGACAATAATTCCTTATAGATATTGCAGCCTTTTAGCAACACTGAAAAGTTCATCTTTCTAGCTTACCGGTAAGTGCCCATAATTAATTTACAAAAATGGCGCAATGCTTTTCTTATCGGAAAAAAAGCAAATTTCGGAATTTCTGGAGTCGAACTCATGTCACTTAGGTAAGAAGTCTCATTTTATCTCTAAATTTCTCCAACATATCTAAAAAAACTAAAACTTTCAGCTCACTAGCTCTTGTAGTTTGGGCTGGACATTAGTATCCTCCTATATATATATGTTATCATTCTATATAGACGTTTCTTACAGAGGAGGATATAGGAGGATACTAATGTTTAGGCTATTCCAGATGAGCTGGAGATTCGAAATTTTTTCAAAAGTTGGATTTTGTGCAAAACCGACTAGAAAAAACGAAAATCTTGAAAAAGTGCAACAATGCGGCCGCTAAAAATTCGCAAAGGTTAAACAAATTTTCAAGGTTTATGTATTTCCATATATCTCTCTGAAAAATTAATGTTCTTCCAAGGTAGGATTAAATGCTTGCAGAATGCAAGCATCTTCTATTAGTATGTTATATCCTCCTCCTCTGTAAGAAACGTCTATATATAATGATATGTAGGAGGATACTAATATTTAGGCACTTCCAGATGAGCTGGAGATTCGAAATTTTTTTCTTAGGTAGGATTTTTTTGCAAAACCGACTAGAAAAAACGAAAATCATGAAAAAGTGCAACAATGCGGCCGCTAAAAATTCGCAATTGTTTAAACAATTTTTCAAGGTTTATGTATTTCCGCATATGCTACGGAGTTGACATTTTTTTAATTAGTAGAATTCTTAAAAAAACGAAATAGGTATTATAGAAATTTTGATACTTTTTTGTTTGGCAGTTAAAAATTCTAAAAATTTAAACAAATAGATAACTGTTTAGACGTTACGGGATAAGCTAGGAAGCTGAAATTTTCAAGTTATGTACATAGTAGTGCATTTGCATAAATACACATTTTAATCTTTCCATAACATATTGCCGCGGCCGTTAAAAATGTTTAAATTTAAACAATTGGAAAAATATTATTTCACTTCTAGAAATACTACAACTTAAAAAATTTGGCAGAAATGTGTAGCATTAGTACCCCATAATGGAGAAAGTATTAAATAGTTAAAATTGCAAAGTTTTGGGATTGTTTTAGTCTTTTATTTTTACATAAGGGATAAACGAAAATCGCTCCGGAGGTGAAATATTTAAAATTAAAAAAATATTTGTAATGATAAAATATGAAAAATAAATGATTTTTTATGGTGAGATGATATGCTTGCAGAATACAAGCACTCACCACTAATATGTTAAATTTATGTTATATCCTCCTCCTCCTCTCTAAGAAACGTCAAAATATAATGATAACATATAGGAGGATACTAATGTCCAGCCCAAAACACTTATGGTGGAGAGCTGAAAGTTTCAGATTTTGTAGATATAATGAAGAAATTTACAGATAAAATGAGACTTCTTATCTAAGTGACATGAGTTCGACTCCAGAAATTCTTAAGTTTGTGTTTTTTCCCATAAGAAAAGCATTGCACCATTTTTGTAAATTAATTTTGGGCACTTGCCCGTAAGCTAGAAAAATGAAATTTTCAGTGTTGCTAGAGGGCCGCAATATCTATTAGGAATTATTGTCACTTTACCTTACAGTGTCTTGGGTTCGACTCCAGAGACCCCGGAATATCTCCCATAAGTTAGCATGGGAGAAAGTTATCCCAGTGTGTAGACCAATTTAATAGGTTTAGGAAGCTAAAATTTTGTATTTTATAGAACTTTTCTCATAATTAACTATATTAATTGATAATTTCAAAATTTTTAATTTTTAGGGATTGCGTTCACCCCATTTGAACATTAAAGTTTAATAATTTTTATCTTGGAAACTATATTTCGAAATCGTTTTGTGGCAAATTATACACAGAATAGAGAAAATTTTGAAAATTAAAAAAAAAATCGAATTACCGAATTTGCTACGGATCTGAAATTTTTTTATAGTTAGAATTTGTAAAAAAACGAAATAGGTATTATACAAATTTTGATATTTTCATGTTTGGCAGTTAAAAATTCTTAAAGTTTAAACAAATAGATAACTGTTTAAGTACTACGAGATGAGCTAGGAAGCTGAAAATTTCAAGTTATTTACAGAGTAGTGTATTCGAATAAATAAACATTTGAATCTTTCCATAAATGTATTGCGGCGGCCGTTAAAAACGTTTAAAATTTAAACGGTTAGAACAATATTATTACACATCTAGAAGTGCTACAATTTTAAAATCTGGAGGAAATGTGTAGCATTAGTACCTAATAATGGAGAAAGTAAAAAATTCTTATATTTGAAAGGTTTTGGGATTGTTTTAATCTATTATTTTTACATAAGGGAAAAACAAAAATCGCTCCAGAGGTGAAATATTTAGAATTAAAAAAATATTTGTAATGATGATATATCTGTCTGAAAAATGAATGTTTTTCAAGGTGAGATGATATGCTTGCATTATGCAAGCACCTTCTACTAGTCATTCTATATAGACGTTTCATACAGGGGAGGAGGAGGATATAACATATATAGGAGGATACTAATGTTTAGGCATTTTCAGATGAGTTGGAGATTCGAATTTTTTTCTTAGGTAGGATTTTGTTCAAAACCGACCAGAAAACACGAAAATCTTAAAGTTGTGCAATATTACGGCCGCTAAAATTTCGCAATTGTTTAAACAAATTTTCAAGGTTTATGTATTTCCTAATGTGCTACGGAGCTTAAATTTTTTTTAAAGGTAGTATTTGTAAAAAAACGAAATAGGGATTATAGAAATTTTGATATTTTTTTTGTTTGGCAGTTAAAATTTCTTAAAGTTTAAACGAATTGGTAGATGCTTAGACACTACGTCGCAAGTTAGGGAACTGAAATTTTTAAATTATTTAGAGGTTAACCTATGTAAACGAATGAAGATTTCAATTTATCTATGAAATTCTAATTTTGGTAGTTAAAAATTATTAAAATTTAAACAATTGGATAAATGTTTTTTCACTTCTAATTGTACTATAAATTTGAAATTTGGCAGAAATGTGATGCATTATTAAATCAATTTGGGAAATGTATAATATTCCTAAAATTGCAAAAATTATCTAGATTTTTACTCCATTATTATTTCATAATGAAAAACGAAAACCTGTCCAGAGGAGGAATATTATGAATTAAAGAAATATTTCCCATGAAGAAATATTTCTCTGAAAATTTAATATTTTTTAAGGTGAGATGAAATGCTTGCAGTATGCAAGCACCTTCTACTAGTATAACATATATATAACATATTGGAGGATACTAATATTTAGGCACTTCCAGATGAGCTGGAGATTTGAAATTTTTTTCATAGGTAGAATTTTTAAATAACGAAATAGGGATTATACAAATTTTGAAATTTTAATTTTTTGGCAGATAAAAAATCTTAAAGTTTAAACAATTAGATAACTGTTTAGAAATTACGAGATGAGCTAGGGAGCTGAAATTTTCAAGTTATGTACAGAGTAGTGCATTTGCACAAATATACATTTGAATCTTTCCATAAATATATTGCGGCGGCCGTTATAAATGTTTAAAATTTAAACAATTGGAAAAATATTATTTCACTTCTAGAAGTACTACAACTTTAAAATGTTGCAGAAATGTGTAGCATTAGTTTCCCATAATGGAGAAAGTTAAAAATTCTTAAAATTTCAAAGTTTTGGGATTGTTTTAATCTATTATTTTTACATAAGGGAAAAACGAAAATCGCTCCGGAGGTGAAATATTTAAAATAAAAAAAAAATTTAATGATGAAATATGAAAAATAATTTTTTTTTACGTTGATATGATATGCTTGCAGAATGCAAGCACCAACTACTAATATGTTATATCCTCCTCCTCTGTAAGGAACGTCTATATAGAATGATATTTGATCACATAATTTCTATTCTGTCGCTTCTAGACACCTCAGCACATGAGTGCAGTCCGAGATGTTTATGATCAGTCTGTTTATTTTTTAAACCATTTATTCGTAAGCTTACTTTGTAACACAATCTTAATCTATTTGGTTTGCTCGCGCAACTAATAGTCTAGGATCTAGATCTTCTAAAAATCTCGAACTTATTTATTCCCAATTTTAATCCGAATGAAAAAAAAATAATAAAACCCGATATTGACCCTCTGAATGAAATTTTTTTTAACCCGAAAAATTCATACCCTAGTTATAAGCTAGGGTCATGTGGCCCACGTTGGTGCTGGACTTTTGCATAAGTTAAGGGAGGTTATAAGCTATGGCAGTAAAACGTATCCGAGGTTTTCTGTATATATATTTTGGAAATCAATACATGCTCAGTTATCATCGTTACAATTAATTAGAGTAGGAGCGACAACTATTTTCTACTTTTCTAGCCACACAATAGGCAGATAGTACAAACTTAGGTGTTATTTGAAATGTATAGGCGCAAAACTGAGTTAATTTTAATAGCAGCACAGTCGACGGTCCGCCGCAAATGATTCATTCAGAAATATTTACCGAATTTCTAGGGCCATCGTTGCCATGGCACTATATTAGCGAGAGATATTTTTTCGCCTATCAGTGGCGTGTCAACCTTTCGCACGCGTGCCATAGGTTCGCCATCACTGTCCTATGCATTTCAAAAACCACGATTACTTTTCATTATTGGCTTAAATCAGTCAATGGAAATTTATTTTATATTTCAAGTATTTATTCAGTTTACAAAAAATGGAAAGTTTTCGGGTAAGTACAAGAATTAATGAAAATCTCTACGTATATCAACAAATTGTCGCTTTATAGAAAATAGATAACAACAGAGAAAGCGTTTCGTGAGATAGAGCAATTGGATGGCTGTTGAGATGATTGAGATTTTAGGCACAGGTGCACTTTTAACCACCAAAATGCCGGAGGCGATTGTTTCGCCATTCGTTCCTCCAGCAAACACGCGCTATAGCAATCCACCCTTCCCACCATTCTCTAGTTTTCATCTTTCCTGCTCCTTCCGTCTCAGCCCATGTCAACCCTTCATCTGGTTTCCCACATCAGCCGGCGGCAACCTCGCCTGTCAAACCTCGCTCCAACCCTTGCTGACGAATAAACTTCGCCAAACGCCCCTTCCTGCCTCCTCCCACTCCATTTCTCACCATCATTATTTGCCCCTACCCCATCCGCTACCTCCTCCTCCGTTCCATTTGAATCGGGAAGATTCAATAATCAGGTCTACTAGACTAAAACGTGTAATCCATTCGAAGTGAGCATCCGTAATATTGAACTCCGCCTCCATTCTTTCCTCTTTCCACCCCTACTCTGTCTCTCTAGTCCTACTGTCTCCCTCTCCTTTTCCCAAATCCCTCTCTCCTCCTTCACATATCTCTTCTATTCTCTCTCGCCCATCCTCACTCTCACTCATCCTCACTCCCCCTTCCCTCTTCCCTCTCCTGCCACTCTCACTTCACCACCTCTAATCCTGCCCCCTCTCACCCCACCCCCTCTCTCTCCGTCCCTTCCCTCTCTGCACCCCCGCTCTTTACACCCCATCTCACTCCACCCTCTCCCTATCCACCCCCTCTTTGTCCACCCACTCTCTCTCCACCCTCTCTTTCTGAACCTCCCCTCTCTCCCCCTCTCTCTCCCCACTCTCTCTCCCCCCTCTCTCCCCCTCTCTCCCCCTATCTTCCGCCCTCCCCCCCTCTCTCTCCCTCTCTCCCCCCCTCTCCCCTCCCCCCTCCCCCAATCTCCCCCTCTCTCCCCTCCCCCCTCCCCCAATCTCCCCCTCTCTCCCCTCCCCCCTCCCCCAATCTCCCCCTCTCTCCCCCCCCTCTCTCCCCTCTCTCCCTCCAACCCCTCTCTCTCCACGGCCTCTCTCTCCACGCCCTCTCTCTCTCCACGCCCTCTCTCTCTCTCCACCACTTCTCTCTCTCTCAACCCCCTCGCTCTCTCCACCCCCTCGCTCTCTCCACCCCCTCGCTCTCTTCACCCCCTCTCTCTCCACCTTGTCTCTCTCTCCACCCTCTCTCCCTACACCCCAAAAGAGAAGTCACTATTATGACTCTTCTTGACTTTAGTAAAGCTTTTGACTCTGTAGATGTAAACATACTTCTAACCAAACTGCGCCTCATGAACTTCTCCTCAGATTCCCTAAACTTAATTAGTTCTTACCTGAATGATCGCTATCAAAAGGTCGTAACTGACAATCATTCCTCAAGATGGATTAAAGTGTCACGTGGCGTACCACAAGGTTCCACCCTCGGGCCACTGCTCTTCTCTCTGTACATTAATGATATATCTTCTCAGCTTGCTCACTGTAAATACCACCTTTATGCTGATGATCTCCAAATCTATATGCACTCTCGCTCTATTGATCTCCATCTTATCATTGATAAAATGAACCATGACCTCACTTCTTTATCCAAATGGAGCAATGTAAATTTCCTCAAAATTAATCCTTTAAAAAGTCAGTCTATTATTATTGGGTATCCCAAACTTCTCTCGTCACTAAACTTCTCAGAACTTCCCCCAATTCTGCTCAATAACTCTGTCATTCGTTTCCAAAAAACTGCAACCAATCTCGGGTTAGTATTCAATGACACATTGACCTGGACTGATCATATAACTAAAATATGTAATACTGTTAACAGTTCACTTCACTCACTTAAAAGAATTAAAAGCATTACCCATTTCTCCCTTCGCAAGCGACTTATCACCGCTCTTGTCCTTCCTCACCTTGATTACTGCGATACGGTCTATCAAGATCTATCTAACGAGCTATCTCTAAAATTGCAGCGTGCACAAAATTCCTGCGTAAGATTCATTTGTGATCTCCAAAAGAGAGACCATGTCACTCAACCTCTATATACGTTAGGCTGGCTTCGCACTGAAGCTCGTAGACGTCTTCACCTCCTCTCGTTATTTTACCGAATTATAACTCTTCAAAACCCGCAGTATCTGAACTCCAAATTTTCCCAAATGAACTCTGTACACAACGCCAACACTAGGGGCACCAATCTCTTCCAGATCCCACATCACAGGACGGAAATTTATAATAAATCCTTCCATGTTACAGCTTGTAGACTTTGGAACGCCCTACCTACTGACCTCCAAAACGCAACATCTCTCCACATATTCAAACATAAATACTTTAAATTGCTGTTCTCTGCCCAAAATTCAGGTCAGCTTTAACATTTTCTTCTTACCAATTGCAAGACGGCTTCCTTCACTCTTCCTTACTTAATTAACATTAATTATTTTTTTTGCAGGTTATCGAGTTTGCAAAGTGTACGCCTCCTTCGACTGTTACCTTTTCATTGTCTAGTGTCTACTATGTTATAGTGTTTATGACGGTATACAACGATGCTGTATATACGAAGACTTACGGTACATACTCCTTTCTATTTAATGTTGTATTACTATATCATTATATGTACACTATCTAGGGTTTTCGCAGGTTTTTCACACCCCCCTTCTCAGTGGGTGTTTTCCTGCGTGGGTTTTACTAGGGAGGACATGCCTGTTTTACCTAGGTTTTCCCCACAATCTCTAATCTGTCTTCAATTTTATATATATATATATATATATATATATATATATATATATATATTTTTTACTCTGTATGATTTAGGTATATACTGTTTATGTTATGCGTATTGTATATATATATATATCTTACTTTACCATTTTTTTATATTTTTTATATTGACGAAGGGTTAAATGTAAGAATGGACCTTATGGTCTAAATTTCGCCCGAATAAAGACGATTATCTATCGATCTATCTATCTATATTTATCCCTATTTGCACCCCCCCTCTCTCTCTCCACGCCCTCTCTCTCCACCCCCCTCTCTCTCTCCACCCACTCTCTCTCTCCACCCACTCTCTCCCTCAACCCACCGCTCTCTCCACCCCCTCTCTCTCTCCACGCCCTCTCTCTCTCCACGCCCTCTCTCTCTCCACGCCCTCTCTCTCTCCACGCCCTCTCTCTAACCCCTTTCTCTCCACCCCTTCCTCTCTGCACCCTCTCTCTATCTCCATCCCCTCTCTCTTAATCCCCTCTCTCCCCAACCCTCCCTCTTTCTCCATCCCCCCACTCTCTCCACCCCCTCTCTCTCTCCACCCCTCCTCTCTCTCTCCACCCCTCCTCTCTCTCCACCACCTCTTCCTACATCCACCCTCTCTGCACCCCTTCCACTCCGCCCCCTCTCTTTTCACTATATTTCTATCCAATTTTTCACTCCACTCCCACTCTCTCCATCCCTTCACTCTGCGCCCCCAATCTCCCCACTCCCTCTCTCTCTCCAACCCCTCTATCTCCAACCCCTCACTCTCCAACTCCTCTCCAATCCCTCTCTCTCCAAATCCTATCTCTGCCCCCTCTCTCTACCCCCTCTCTCTACTCCCTTCTCTCGCTAACTCCTATCTCTTCACCCTCTCTCTACCACCTCTCTCTACCCCCTCTCTCTACCCCCTCTCTCTACCCCCTCTCTCTGCCCCCTCTCTCCATCCCCTCTCTCTACTCCCTCCCTCTACCTCCTCTCTTTATCTCCTCTCTCGCTCTCTCCTCTCGATCTCACTTCCTATCGTTCTCCCTTCCACCCAGCCCCCTCTCTTTCTCTCTCCTGATGTGATCACTCCAGCCTTTCCTCTTTGGACCCAACCTCTTCCCGGCGTCTTATAATTCAGACGCCCTTCGCACGAACTTCTGACGCAGCTAATCCTTTAAAAATCATGCAACAACCTCCCGTTCCTCCGGACCCTCTTTCTAAGCCGAGGCCTCCATCTCCATCCTCTTCTCTCCCTCCCACGCCACTTCTCATGCAGCCCTTTTCATTGGCTGCCTCCCCTACGCTCTCCTACCCCCGCATTCTGCATCCGTCGGCGCCTTGTGCTTAATCGGTGTGTACTTAACCGGAAGGAGTTATGGGCGCTGAGAGTGCTTGTTGGGGTAAATGGGGGGTGGAGGTGGGTGTTGTGGGTGCTTGATGTGAGGACGAAAGGCGGAGACCTCCCACCGCCTCTCTTTTCTTCTTCCTCTCAACTCTTCTCTTCTACACAAAACCTTTCTTCTCAATCCCTTAACTTTTCTTCTTTCCTATTTTCAGCGCTTTTTCTTTTTTTAATATACTCCACTTCCCCTCTCGTATAATTCCCCTCTTCTTCACATTCCCTCCTGTTTATCCTATCGAATTAACTGATATTACTCTTCAAATCACTAAACCACCTCACAAATTCAACTCATGTACCTACTCCTTTCTCAGACTGAAATTACCTCTCTTAAAACCCGAATTGCGATTTTTGACACCTCGGGGAGAGCTAAGGAAGGCGTCATTTCCAGTGTGGGCCTCTTCGAGACGGATAATTCTGTATTTTAAATACCCTTAAGGCGACGCTGTCTTTTCAAATTTCAAATTTCAGGCCATATTCGAAGTGACGATTTCATTTTGTGAGGCAATTTATATGGAATGTTATATCTACAAGAAATGCTGAGTTATGAAATAATTTTTCATTCTCCAACTCGGTTTCTTTTTTCTTGCTCTTTCCTTGATTTCAATCCTATTTGTCACGAAACGTTTTAAGACATTGCCGCGACTAAGCCCACGTATTCCCGTATGACACAGAAAATCACCATATTAAGTATCACTTTCTCATATATTCCTGAAATTTTCGCTGGTTAAGGCTGCTGCTCCGAATCGAGCTCACCGCAGAAACAACTGACTTGACTTGATTAAACTACATCATTTTATCACACAGATTTTCTTGGTGTATGTACAGTGATATTGTTTTATTTTGCGGTAGTGAAAAAAGTTCTTTTTCATCTGCGTGATTGCACCTTTATTTTATTTACCCTGCATGGGGCCCCGTTCAGACACCATCTTCATCAACTCTTCAACCTTCATCTTTTTCTCACTAGCAGTCAGATGACCGAAGGATTTCGGATGTTTAGTCTCATTATGCCTTCGAATATTATATTCTTTTGGCAAAGATATTAATCATGGTACACAAGACACGAGCTTGTTGTATTTAAAAAAATAGTTTTCTCATTCCACTCTTCTTTGAGTTTTCTGCGTAATTTTTCTACTTTCCTCTTCTTACATTTTTTCATTATGAGGGGTATACGAGAATAATCTTAATTATAAGCGTAAATATAGCAGTGACACCGTGCTACTTCAGCTCTGGATCCATCTTTATAAAACACTCGCACGATGCACTGTTAGTCAAACATCTTAACTCAGACTAGGCCTGCGAGTGCAAACAAGCAAGGATTTCCACAAGTGGAAGGAGTATTAGTCCTAAGAGCAGTTATCTCCCGCAATAGGAGGGCCTGATTTAATTACATTTTAGTCTCTCTTGCAATTAAAAGAAAGTAAACAACCTTCCTGCATCGTAACAGAGACAAAAAACATGCCTATGCCACTGGGTTGCTATGCATTTTCGTAAAGAAAACGAAACGAAAATGTTTTCATTTTATGGTACACTATGATAACATAACTAAGAGTAGAAGTGTATAGGAAATCCATATACCGCACGTGGGATAAATATCCATAATAAATTTTGTTTGTATTTTAGACGGAAAAGCAATGTACCTTTTGAGTTAAACCCTGCCGGGCCACAAAAAATGTGTTAGTGGGCCAAATCTGGCCGGCGGGTCGTATGTGGCGCACCTCTGCTCTACATACTTGGATTAGTAAGTGGAAGATTTCTACCGGGCAATAGTAAAACAATGCGATAAAAGAAGTTGCCATCTAAAAGTGCTTATGGGTGATTTCAACGCAAAGATAGGAGAAAGAAATGAAGGTGATAGCGCAGTTGGAAAATGGGAATATGGAGACAGAAACGAACGAGGAGAGCGAGTTGTAGACGTTGCCAAATGTACCAGTCTCTACATAACGAACACCTTAAAGAAGAGTCCCAACAGAAAATGGTCCGGGATGGGACCCAACCATATCAAAAACGAAAATGAGTACATACTAAATGAGAATCAGAGAATAAACTATGCAAAAATTCCACTTTATTCAAGAAAACAAAAAACGACTGGTTTCAAATATGATATAGTCATCATCAGATCTTGACTAAAGTGGAATTTTCGACAAATTTAGTCTAACTTCTCATTTATTATGGAGTTCCACAAATTTAAGTCTTAATCCGTCTATTTAGAGTAGATACTAGTCAATAAGCAGCATGTGGTAGAAGACTGTCCTCAACCTTTTTAAAACTGGAATTGACCATCAATTGCTACGATGTAGGATAATATTCATTTATAGTTAGGCTTGGTACGATTAGATTTAAATCGATAAATCTTGATAAACACCTAATTTTAAAAACTTTTATATTCGACGAAAATGAATTGCCATCTATAAGTATCGATTTTTCACCTCTACATTTTATACGAAATTATGCTTCATGATTTTTAAATTTGCTTTGCCAAACTCAAATTTGATATATTTTAGTACCAAACATCAGAAACGGAAGAGAAGTCGACAGTTGTCATACCAATGGCCACACAGCATTCAGAATGCATTACTTTTCTTTCTAATGTCGTTTATGTCACTGCCGCTGGCCCCAAAGCCAAAGTTAAGTAACAAAACGATATTACCGTTTTATCACGCCCAGTCAGTCATTGTGCCTCCTAGGAGACGGACCTCATTAGCTAAGCGCTTCCTCCCTCCTCCTACCTTCACGCAGTAATTACCATCCTTCGCCCATCATGGCCACCAAAGCAGCCCTTCTTGAACAAAACACCTTGCTTATTGCTGAGAATAAGTCCATTTCTGACAAATTAGCTGAAGTTTTGTCTAAAATGGATTGTTTCAGCACAGATCTTGCCGAAGCTAAACAATTATCCGGTCCCCAACGTACAGAGAGTCTCACTAAGCTGAAAACGGAATTTAAAAGTTTCTGCAAACAGCTTATGACGGAGATTTTGTCCGTGAAATCTAAAGTCAGCCACATGGAGGATCGCATTATAAACATTAACGAGAGGCTTGACGACCTGGAGCAATACAGCCGCCGAAACTGTCTTCTCATGCATGGATTCCCCGAAAAGGATGGAGAAAACGGACTGGCAGTCAGTGGTGATTTTCTAAAGTCGACCTTAAAAGTAAGTGTCAGTCCGTTCATGATGTCCCGTGCCCACCGTATCGGGAAGAAGAACTTTTCCAGGCCTCGACCCATGATTGTGAGGTTCATCAGTCTTCAAGATAGGGATAACGTGCGGCGAAATAAAAAAACGCTAAAAATCTCCGGTTTTACCATCACTGAGTCTCTCACCACCATCAAACTGAAGCTCCTCATGGAAGCAAAAAAACTAGCTGGCTTCGGTAATCTACATCTACATCTACAAGTTACCCTGCAATTCACCAAGTTGGTGGGTGGCAGGGGGTGCAATGCACCAAATCCTACCTAAAGATTGTCTAACGCAATTCGAAATTTCCTATTGTGATCTCTTATTGTCCTCGGAAAGAACGAGCCTAGATAACGCTCCGTCCTACAATCGATCTCACGTATTTTATCGTCTCGATCATTTCTACCTATATACGTCGGTGCCACAATTATTCCAACTACCTCCTCTTTTAGACATTCTGACCTATATTTCTCTAGAAGTTTCAACCTTGAGTCCAATCTACGGTCCTCCAGTGATACCCAGTTCAAATCGCTCAATAAAGAGGTGACGCTTTCCTTATGTCCGTACTTTTGTTTTACAAATCTGGCTGCTCTGCGCTGTACTCTTTCTAGTTGAATTATGTGTCCCTTCTCGTACGGATCCCATATGCTCGCTGCGTATTCCACTTGTGGTCTTACCAGTGATAAGTAGCATGTTTCGCGTACTTTCTCTGTAGTGTTCCGTACTATTCTACCTATGAATGCCAGTTTCTTGTTGGCCGCGCCTATAACTCGACGAATGTGCATGTCCCACGAAAGATCTCGACAAATGGTTACTCCTAAATATTTTACATACTCAGCTTGTCGAATACTCATTTCATCTATTTTATATTCGAAACCTAAATCTTTGTTCTTACTTTTCCAGAACGTGACTGCGGCACATTTAGTATAATTAATTTCGATTTGCCATTCTTTGCACCACGCTGAAATGGCTCTTAAGTCTTCACACAGAGACTGATGGTCCTCCTGATTTTTTATTTCTTTATATAGAACGGTGTCATCGGCGAAAAGCCTAATTTTACTACGAACAACCGAGCACATATCATTTACATAGATTAAGAAGAGCAGAGGGCCCAATACACTTCCCTGAGGAACACCCGAAGCAACTTTAACGGGGGACGAGTATTTCCCATCGATGACAACTATCTGTTCCCTATTCGAGAGGAAGTCTCTCACCCAACCGACAACTTTCGAATTGATACCACATTGTCCTAACTTCGCAATTAATTTCCTATGAGATACTTTATCGAACGCCTTCCTGAAATCAATGAATATGGCATTGACCTGAGTATTTTTCTCTCCGCATCGCAACAAATCGTCCACGAACAGGCCGAGCTGCGTTTCGCATGATCTACCTCTCCGGAATCCGTGTTGGCATCCGCTAAGCAATGAATGACTATCTAAATAGCGCATTACAGAGCTAAAGACTATGTGCTCAAGTATCTTGCACGATAATGAAGTTAAGGATATCGGCCTATAATTTTCGGGGTTCTCTCTGTCGCCACTCTTATGGATGGGCGTAACATGTGCCACCTTCCAATCTTTAGGAACTACTCCTTCTCTAATGGATTTCTCGAATATAATTTTCAAATACGGCGCGATTTCAGCAGCTAATTCTTTCATTACACGCGCGGGAATTTCCTCCGGTCCAGGAGATTTATTTGGCTTAATTGAATGAAGTTGGAGCGCGATGCCATTTTCCGAAAATACCAAATCTTCCATCGAATCGCCCTGACGCATAGGAATAGGGGTTTCACATTCATCGTCATCACGAGTAAAAGCTTTCTGAAAGTGATGATTTAATAGGTTTGCTTTATCCATACTATCGTGAACTACGTTTCCCGTTTCCGACCGCAGTGACGCAATAGTGGGGCCCCTACCTTGAACTTCCCTGACGTAAGACCAAAATGCTTTTGGGTTCTCTTTCAAGTTTTCCTGTAAAACCTTCTTTTTATAATTGTTAAACGCATTACGCATTGCTACTCTGGCTATGGAGCGCGCCTCCTTGTATTGATGCCTTATTATTGCAATCTGTTCGACCGTAGCTGTTGAGGATGTGTTATTTACGCGAGAGTGGAGTTTTCTTTGACGTCGGAGAGCGCTTCTTACTTCCTGATTGTACCATCTAGGCTCTGCACTATCACGCTTCAGTTTGCTCGGAATAAATTTATCTGTACACTCTCGCATGTGTGGACGCAAGACGGAAAAGTAGTTATACTGCGGCAAAACGGCGTCCGTGCATTCATATCTCACCTGAGAGAGCTGCATGCACTCCAACTTCAGGAAAACCCTCAATTATGTAGGAGGATGGCTTTCTGTGATTGGCGTGCATTTGAGCGTTCTCGCTACTTTTGCTTCAAGTCCTTCGTTAAAGAGATATCCTGCCGGTGCCTACTCCTTAAATCGACCCCGGCCTGCCATCCTCGTTCCCGTGACGCCTACCATCCCCGTTCCCGTGACTCCTGCCTTTCCTGTGCCCTAGACACCTGCCATCTTCGTTCCCGTGCCGCCTACCATCCCCGTACCTGTGACATCTGCCATCCCAGTTCCCGTCTCGCCTGCCATCCCCTCCCCATAGTGTCCTCCACGTTGCAAGTTTTCAATGTAGTCCCCTCCCCCTAATGCTTATTTCCAAGTGGTTCCGATGCATAAAATTTAGCCTTTTTCGGTCTCTCTTGTAGTATGTTGTGCTACGTTTATTTTAGTGTTCCCCACTGTTTAGTGCTCCTTTTTCTCTGTGTAAAAGTAGCCCTCAGTGTTGGTGCAAACCCTATCTAGTTGTTTTCAGTGTTTCGCGGTTCTGTGCTTTTCTCATTAAATCCGTGATTTAGTTCCACTTTCAGTGCTTCTTCATTCCCGCAAATCTAGTTTAAATTGCATTCCCCTTACTCAATCGTAGCGTCCATTTCCAGTGCAGTGCTCTTATCCGATTAGTTTCTTCGTGTTTAATGCCTACCAAGTGCTCCCCTCGATTGCTTCATTTCATCTCTGCCTCTATTTTGTTCTACCTACGCGACTTTAGTGTAGTGTCTCATTTATTATTTCTTAATAATTAATTAGTATTTCTATTATTGTTACTAAGTCATTATCATATACTGTAGCATTACTTCTCCTGTTTGCATTAATCACCGTATCGTAGCCCTTCTCAACCACTTCTTTACCTGAATCATCTAATGCACTTTGCAGCCTAGATTACTCGACCACACCGTAAAATGTTTGTCATTTAGCCTTCCATCGAAACTTCTCTTCAGCCTAATTATACTCTTAACCAAAATGCACCAGCCTTCCTCCCGTCACACCACAGGGTGCCATACCCAAACCCTAATGCCCCTGAATTTTTCCCACAGGTCAGACCAACCATCCACAGACGAACTCATTATCACGCTCCTCATCTTACCACCAACCGTCGGCCACCGCCCCATAATGGCATTCCTCCACCCATCCCAGTCCCAACACATTCTCTTCTTGCAAAAGAACTTAAACCTTTTCCTCGATCCTTTCAACTTATCTATCTTAACACTCAAAGCCTTGTCCCCCACTTCGACGAACTCCGCTCACTACTCCCGCCCAACGATCTAGATGCTATTACCATTTCCGAGACGTGGCTGAAACCCACTATCTCGAGCTCCTCTGTAGAAATACCCGGCTATAATTTGTTTCGCATTGATAGGACAGGGAAAGGAGGAGAGGGAATAGGAATCTACACCCGTAAAGACATCTACATCTACATCTACATATTACCCTGCAAGTCACCTTGACGGTGGATGGCAGGGGGTGCCGCGCACCAAGTTCCTAACTAATTATTATTCACAGTTATCTATTGTGGTCACGTATTGTCCTAGGGAAAAAGGACTCCTTATACCTCTCCGTCCTACTATCTATTTCGCGAATCTTGTCGTCATTATCCCTCCGTCCGATATACGTTGGTTGTCGAATAATATCCTTAATTTCATTTACGAATATCTCCGACCTATATTTATCTAGAAGTTTAAGTCTCGCCTGTAATCTACGATTTTTCAACGATGGCCAACTCAACTCATCAATGAGTAACGTAACGCTCTGTTTTTTATCGTAATTCTTTTTCACGAATCTAGCTGCTCGCCGCTGTATTTTTTCTAAATCCTTTATGAGTCCCCTCTGATATGGATCCCAAACCGCTGCTGCGTATTCCATTTGAGGTCTAACCAACGATAAATAACAGGATTCTCTCACCTTTTCCGTGCTTTTCCTGACTATCCTACGCACAAAAGCCAACTTCTTATTTGCCGCACCTATCACTCGTCTTATGTGGGTGTCCCAAGACAGGTCACGATTCAAGGTTACCCCGAGGTATTTCACGGATTCCGAAACAGGAATGATCTCACCATTTATCGAGTAGGTAAACACGGACGATGGGCTTCTAGATTTCCAAAAGTTTAGAACGTTACTCTTTTTCTGATTGATTTCTAGCTGCCATTTCTTGCACCAAACAGATAACGCATCCAGATCATCCTGAAGCTGACGATGGTCGCTAGGACCACTAATTTCTCTATAGACTACGGTGTCATCCGCAAAAAGCCTGATATTACTTTTTACAACTGAGCTGATGTCGTTTATATAAAGCAAGAAAAGCATAGGTCCGATCACACTACCCTGCGGCACTCCAGAGACTACATCTGCCACACTCGAGGACTTACCATCGATGACTACTTTTTGTTTTCTATTCCAAAGGAAAGCGCGAACCCAGTTAATGACTTTAACATTAACGCCAAGATTTCCCAATTTTAATAACAACTTACGGTGGGGAACCTTGTCAAAAGCTTTTCTAAAATCAAGGAACACTGCATCGACCTGCTTATTATTTTCGCCGCATGATAAAACATCATTCACAAACAGACCGAGTTGGGTGTCACAGGATCTACCTTTTCTGAAGCCATGTTGACAGCTGACTAAGAGCGATCTACTCTCAAGATAACGCATTGTGTTGCTTCCTCCCGTCACACCACAGGGTGCCATACCCAAACCCTAATGCCCCTGAATTTTTCCCACAGGTCAGACCAACCATCCACAGACGAACTCATTATCACGCTCCTCATCTTACCACCAACCGTCGGCCACCGCCCCATAATGGCATTCCTCCACCCATCCCAGTCCCAACACATTCTCTTCTTGCAAAAGAACTTAAACCTTTTCCTCGATCCTTTCAACTTATCTATCTTAACACTCAAAGCCTTGTCCCCCACTTCGACGAACTCCGCTCACTACTCCCGCCCAACGATCTAGATGCTATTACCATTTCCGAGACGTGGCTGAAACCCGCTATCTCGAGCTCCTCTGTAGAAATACCCGGCTATAATTTGTTTCGCATTGATAGGACAGGGAAAGGAGGAGAGGGAATAGGAATCTACACCCGTAAAGACCTTACTGGCAAAATAATCGCCACCAGCGACGCACAATATAATCAGCACAATCATATCTGGTGACTTTAATGCCAATTTTGCCTAAAGTTCCTCAGATGCAGTCTTTTTTAAAAACACTTTTACATCGCACAACCTCAGTATACTACCATTAAAACCAACAAATAGCACCAAAACTCTTCCACTTGGATTGGTATATTAGTTACCGCTAACCCAGGTTAAATCTGCACCCATGGTCAACTACCTGCCCCGGGAATTTCATCCCATGACCTTATTTTTCTAGCCTACTTCCTAAACTCTCCAAAATTTAAGCAGAAATTCATCTCTCAACGAAATTTTAAAAACCTTGATTATGATAGTCTTACTGCCGATGCGGCGAGTCTTCCGTGGCACACCATTGAATATGCTGTCGACAGACGCAAAAATTGAATCACTTAATGCTTTTCTTTTATATTTACTCGATAAATACGCGCCCATCAAAACCATCTCTAAATCTCGCGCCCCGTGGATAACAGCCGACTTAAAACTATTGATGGCATGACGCGATTCAATTTCCCGTCTCTTCAAATCAAATAAATGTCCAAATACGTTCAATGCCTACAAAAGTATTAGAAAGAAAACCAAGCAGCAGATTAGAAATGCCAAAATATAATTTACTTATTCTATATCAGGTTCCAATGTAACAACATCCGCCCTATGGAACAACCTGCGAATCCTCGGTATTGGTAAGCACAAGGATTCTTCCTTACCACCAAACACCTTCACCTGCCCCTCGAAGAGGACGGACATGCCTTTCACTTCCTCCTGTGAGCACTGACCTGCCTGAGAGCGACACCTGTAGTAGTAGCAGTAGCTGTAGCTGTAGTTTAGCTGTAGCCGTATTGTTGTGTTAAGTAGAACTAGTATTTTTCTATTTATTCTATTTATTTTTTCATCTTCTTACGTTAATTGTTTTGTTGTAATTGTAGTTTAACTCATCTTTGAGCGTAAAGCTTACTCATCCTTCTCTTGCCGTATCATAGTAGTTAATTGCGTCTCTCAGCCACTAAATCCGTAATCTTTGTAATATTTATTTATAGTAGCGTATTACCTTACTCGTTCTTAATTATTTCCTTTTACCTTAGCATTTCTTTAGCTTCTAAATCTACATTGCTCTTGTGCTAAACTTTCTTGCTTATTTACTAACGTTGTTGGTGTAGTGAAACACTTTCCCTTTCACCTTTTACCTGCGCTCGACCCTAATTTAACCTTGAAGACAGCCAACAGCGTATTTACGTTAGTTCTAGTATATTTATAGAGATAGTACAGATTAGTTAAGAGGATAGGACGGCTACTCCGAGGACTCCTGTTTCCTCCTTCTTGCGCGACGCTGGTTGCGAGGCCATGAGGTCTCGGATCACGGAGCTGGAGAGGGTGGTTGCGGACCTCCTTCAGAGGGTGGAAAGATCGGAGGCAGCCTTGGCGCGTGGGAGGGGTGCGGGTTCTTCCCTGAGAGCAAACCGCGCCAAAATGGCGTCTCGGGTTCGCCTGGGTGCGTAAGCCGGCAGAGCGATCGGGGAGGCTCCTGGCTCCTCTTCGCGGGTCGAGGGTCCTCCGATCCGGAAGCCCGATGAGTGGTGTGTGGTGTCCACTCGGGGGGATCGTGGGGTGGTGTTGCGGAGACAGGGAGTTGGGAACGCCTCGGTGGCCCCTCTTCCTGTTAGTAATCGGTTTGCGGTGTTGTCGGAGGACGACTCCACTGCCGTTACGCCCGTGCCCGCTCCCGTCTCCTCGGTGGAGGCCGGGCCCAAGGAGAGCTCGGGGGGAAAGAGAGGGCTGTTAGTGATAGGGAGCTCCAATGTCCGGCGTGTGGTGGCGCCTTTACTGTCACGGGCCCGCCGGGAGGGAGTTCACGAGCGGGTGTTCTCCAGGTGTATACCAGGAGGTTCGGTGACACAGGTGACGAAGGAGTTCAGGGTGTCGGTATCGGGCACGGGTTGCTCCTCGCTGCGGGTGGTGGCCCATGTTGGTACCAATGACGCTTCGAAGCGCGGCTCCGAGGAGGCATTAAGCTCTTTTAACGACTTGGACGCTGAGGTTTTTCGTGTCCGGGAGGAGTCTCGTGCTGATGTGCGGCTTTCCATCTGTAGCATTGTTCCTCGGACGGACTGCGGTTCTATGATTTGGAGCTGAGTAGTCGGGCTGAACCGTAGGCTGTGGGACTTCTGTAGGGGCAATGGAGTGGACTTCGTTGATCTGAGGCCGGTCCTGGACTCATGTAGGGCATCCCTAAACGGTTCTGTTGTGCACTACACTGCCGAGGCTGCGGGGGCGGTAGCGCGTAGGGTGTTTGAGCATTCTAGGCCTTTTTTAGGTTATATTTAAGCAATTGTAATTATTCAGCAAGCGTTGAGATGCACGTCAATAGTAGACGTGATGGTAGGTTAGGATGTAAGCATCTTATAGGTACGGGATTAATTGAGAGCAAAATAGAGGAAAATGTAAGAAATCCGTGCGGTAACAGAATTATCGAAGGTATGGGGATAAACGATTTTCCATGCAACAGTTCCATAGATAATGCGTGCGACATTAATAGCGCTATAAACCCGACGTTAAGTAACGGTAGAATGCATTCCAAGCGTAGAAATAGTCGACATAGTAGGAAGGATAAGGAGGCAGTAAATAATCATAATAATTATAATATTAATAATAATATCAATTATAATAGCCCATTAGAGCGCGAGGAATCGTTCCGTAGTCATAGGGAAAAACTAAAAATCATTACGGTTAATTGTCGCAGCATTCGCAGGAAGGAGGCCGAATTTGAACATCTTATATGTAGTCTGCGTGCTGATATAGTTATAGGCACAGAAAGTTGGCTTACGGCAAACATAGCCAGTCAGGAGATTTTTCCTCGTGACTATAGCGTCTTCAGAAAAGATCGATGTAACCGGTAAGGAGGTGGAGTCTTTATAGCAGTTAGCAATAAATGCGAAAGTTACCCAATACAGATTAACGACGAAAAAGTCGAAAGTGCTTGGTGTCGTGTGAAAGGAAGCGACTCAATAACTATAAATATATGCGCTTTTTATAGACCTCCAAATGCGAGCGTGGAAACTATTCATTCTCTGGAGAAACAAGTGGCGACGCTAAATTCGTCAATAAAGATAAAGCCATTATAATCGGGGGCGATTTCAATCTTCCGTCAATTGATTGGAGCCATAATTGCTTTTATCCCGGAGGTAGAGGGCATGAATCGTGCGAGGCTTTACTAGAAACTTTCGGTAAACAATCATTGTATCAGTTAGTGAGATTTCCAAAGAGATTTAATAATATATTAGATTTATTTGTTACTAATATTCCTGAGCGTATGAATAGAGTATCTGATGCCGAGGGAATAAGCGATCACAAGGCAGTGTACGTGGAATTTCAGTTAATTATTAAGAAACAGGTTAAGGCCATAAGAAAGCTTTATGTATTCGCCAAAGCCGATTTCACAAGATTTAGGTCTTTTCTGCGAAATAAATATACTAATTTCAGCGATTTAACCGATAGTGCAAACGCGGAGGAATTCCTATTGCATGTTCAGAGATATGATGCGAGAGTGTACAGAAAAATTTATTCCGAGCAAACTGAAGCGTGATAGTGCAGAACCTAGATGGTACAACCAGGAAGTCTGAAGCGCTCTCCGACTTCAATGAAAACTCTACTCTCGCGTGAATAACACATTCTGAACAGCTACGGTCGAACAGTTTGCAATAATAAGGCATCAATACAAGGAGGCGTGCTCCATAGCCAGAGTAGCAATGCGTAATGCGTTTAACAATTATAAAAAGAAGGTTTTACAGGATAACTTGAAAGAGAACCCGAAAGCATTTTGGTCTTACGTCAGGGAAGTACAAGGTAGGGGCCTCACTATTGCGTCACTGCGATCGAAAACAAGAAACGTAGCTCACGTTAGTACGGATAAAGCAAACCTATTAAATAATCACTTTCAAAAAGCTTTTACCCCATGATGACGATGAATCTGAAACCCCTATTTCTATGCGTCAGGGCGATTCGATGGAAGATTTGATATTTTCGGAAAATGGCATCGCGCTCCAATTTCATTCAATTAAGCCAAATAAATCTCCCGAACCGGAGGAAATTCCCGCGCGTGTAATAAAAGAATTAGCTGCTGAAATCTCGCCGTATTTGAAAACTATATTCGAGAAATCCATTAGTGAAGGAGTACTTCCTAAAGATTGGAAGGTAGCACACGTTACTCCCATCCATAAGGGTGGCGACAAAGAGAACCCCGAAAATTATAGGCCGATATCCTTAACTTCATTATCGTGCAAGATACTCGAGCACATAGTCTTTAGCTCTGTAATGCGCTATTTAGATAGTCATTCATTGCTTAGCGGATGCCAACACGGATTCCGGAGAGGTAGATCATGCGAAACACCTCGGCCTGTTCGTGGACGATTTGTTGCGATGCGGAGAGAAAAATACTCAGGTCGATGCCATATTCATTGATTTCAGGAAGGCGTTCGATAAAGTATCTCATAGAAAATTAATTGCGAAGTTAGGACAATGTGGTATCAATCCGAAAGTTGTCGATTGGGTGAGAGACTTCCTCTCGAATAGGGAACAGATAGTTGTCATCGATAGGAAATACTCGTCCCCAGTTAAAGTTGCTTCGGGTTTTCCTCAGGGAAGTGTATTGGGCCCTCTGCTCTTCTTAATCTATGTAAATGATATGTGCTCGGTTGTTCGTAGTAAAATTAGGCTTTTCGCCGATGACACCGTTCTATATAAAGAAATAAAAAATCAGGAGGACCATCAGTCTCTGTGTGAAGACTTAAGAGCCATTTCAGCGTGGTGCAAAGAATGGCAAATCGAAATTAATTATACTAAATGTGCCGCAGTCACGTTCTGGAAAAGTAAGAACAAAGATTTAGGTTTCGAATATAAAATAGATGAAATGAGTATTCGACAAGCTGAGTATGTAAAATATTTAGAAGCAGCCATTTGTTGAGATCTTTCGTGGGATATACACATTCGTCGAGTTATAGGCGCGGCCAACAAGAAACTGGCATTCATAGGTAGAATAGTACGGAACACTACAGAGAAAGTACGTGAAACATGCTACTTATCACTGGTAAGACCGCAAGTAGAATACGCAGCGAGCATATGGGATCCATACGAGAAGGGACACATAATTTAACTAGAAAGAGTACAGCGCAGAGCATCCAGATTTGTAAAACAAAATTACAAACATAAGCTAAGCGTCTCCTCTTTATTGAGCGATTTGAACTGGGTATCATTGAAGGACCGTAGATTGGACTCAAGATTGAAACTTCTGGAGAAATATGTCGGAATGTCTAAGTGGGAATAATTGTGGCGCAACGTATATAGGTAGAAATGATCGAGACGATAAAATACGTGAGATCGATTGTAGGACGGAGCGTTTTCTGGGCTTTTTCTTTCCGAGGACAATACGAGATCGCAATAGGAAATTTCGAATTGCGTTAGACAATCTTTAGGTAGGATTTGGTGCATTGCACCTCCTGCCACCCACCAACTTGGTGAATTGCAGGGTAACTTTTAGATGTAGATGTAAGGCCTCTCACTAACATTCTTCCCTCTTAACTAAAAATACAGCTAGTGACCTCTCTAATTCTTCCTCACTTCGACTATTGTGATACTGTATACCAGGACTTATCAAAGGATCTCGCGATTAAGCTACAACTTTCTCATAATGCCTGCATCAGATTCATCTTTAATCTTAAAAAGTCTGACCAAGACTCAGAATACTTCCGTCGACTCTCCTGGCTAAAATTTGAATCCAGAAGAAGCCTTCACCTCCTCTCTCTATTGTATCAAGTTCTTAATAATCACATCCCTTACTATCTTTCTTCTCAGTTTT
This sequence comes from Tanypteryx hageni, assembly GCA_028673005.1. Lineage (NCBI taxonomy): Eukaryota > Metazoa > Arthropoda > Insecta > Odonata > Petaluridae > Tanypteryx > Tanypteryx hageni. The sequence goes on along the minus strand of CM054112.1, from coordinate 261,168,531 downwards.
CCGCCATTAATACAGTTCACCAATGCAATACCAGAGGGCGCGATAAATTACTAATTTCTCTTCATAGAACAGAAATTTACAACAAATCCTTTACCGTCACTGCTTGAAAACTCTGGAATGACCTTCCAACGTTAATAAAAACCTCTCTATCCTTGGGCACTTTTAAGCACCTGTATTAAAAGTATCTCCTCTCACTCTCCATGCATTGAACCACTCCCTATCTTCTCTTTCAGGTTGTCACAAGGATGCGCTTATTAGGCATAAATTCATAATTTTATTTTACTTTATTTTCCTGTATCATAATTACGATGTAATCTCCCAAGCATATCTAACCCTACAATCTCTATTTCCCTCTCACCCCCTCCCTTATATGGATATTAATGTGTGCATTTATATATGATTTTTTCTCCTTTTCTCAAATTTTTGTTGTTCTTTTTTCCTCTTTCACTGAACTATTTTGGAATTTTTCGCTGTTTTTTACACCTCTCTTCTGTTCGTAGTTGTTTTCCGCAGTGGGAAATTTTTTCTGTGTTAAAATATATCTGATACACAGTTTTTTTTCGACCCACAAAACTAACAATATTCTTTGGTAATACTTTGTGATCTATTAACCAATATATTATTAACTTGTAATTTGTATATATTTTATTGTAATATTTATGTAACTTAATTTCTTTTAATATGTAAATATTGTAATTACTTATATGACGAAAATGTTAAATGTAAGAAGGGACTATATAGTCACAATTTCGCCCTAAATAAAGTCGTTTGTCTGTTTGTTTGTCTGTCTGTATTTATCCTCGACCCAATCCGACATTGCCTACACACTTTTGACTCCATTTACTAAAAAGTCGGGAGACGTCGATTGTGTCTTCTGTGCGACAAGATCTGCTGACCTCCTCCAAGAGCCGAAAAGAATGATATTCCCGAAATAAAAACGATTACCGATCGTCAGATGTCCTTAAGGCATTTTTCAAAAGCAACCTGTCATAAAATTTTTATAATCCTTCCTCCGAGAGTGTCTCCCGTGTTTAGTTTCTTATGCATTACTGCCGAAGAAGCATCGTTTCATATGTGGACTCTGGTATTTTTCTGCATTCATATTCGTTTTTTACTCAAAAAAGCAAGGTTTCTTAAATAAAAATATTAATCAATACATTAGATTGACCATAATATTTACGTCACATTAATTTTTCCAGGAATGATCAGGATTTCGTAAATAAGGGGCGCGAATTAACGAGTAAAATATACTTCCTAATTTTTTCCGAAAAATTAACTTCCAGGTTGGTGATCGAACTCGAACAACTCATTCACCAAAACATAGATGGAAGGAATTCAGTTTATAAAAAAATTCTAGATAGAAATCTATAAATGTATTAAAATGAACGTCGATACTAGTAATCGCTTTTTAACAAATATAAGAGTCGAAAACAAAAAAGCCAAATAAAATGTATAAGAATAAACGTCGATGTTCGTCCTCAATTTTTTAGGGAAAAAACGATATTAGTAATTGGCATATAAGAAATATAAAAGTCGAAAACTAAAAAATCTAGTAAAATGTATTAAGATAAACTTCGTTATACGTCGCCGAAATTTAGGAAAATAAACAAAAAATTTAATCGTCGATTATTACGAAAAATAAACGTCAAAAACTATGAAGCATAATTATAAGCAGAAAACACGAAAACTGATAAGGAATCTTCAGCTTGACATCAACGCATATGTGCTAAAAGAACGAAAAGAAGAAGTTTAGCTTGCAAACCGCTAATCTACTAGAAGAGCGGTCAGCAACCTTTTCTGCTTGGAAGGCCACATTAGTAGTTGTGAATGCTTCGGAGTGCAGCATTGGAAGTCAATAAAGCCTCGGATGGCCGAGTGAGTGTTTAAATTCGAAGTTACCTAAAAAGATTCTCTTGTCTCATAATAGCGAAAATCAAGTCTAAGTATGAATAAATTACTAGCGTTAAAACTTCGCCAGAAAAGGTTTTGAGACCATAATTTTACTGTAAAGATAAGAAATTTTCTGTAAACTGTTACCGATCACTATTTCATTATAGTTTTGCGGGCTGGATAAATTGCTCTCTGGGACTGCATGTTGCCGACCCCTGTACTAGAAGACCAAGTAGTAGTAGTAAATGATTTTTGAAGTGCGTCGACTGCTATGGTCATTTTGCACTATCATCAACTGGACACACGCAGAAGGGAAGAGGGAAATCCGGTGCCGGCATTAGCCTACATTTTACGAAAACCACCAAGAGGGCCAACTGCTAAACGTCCCTTCCGAAAGACGGAACGCTAAATTTGCGCGGTCTCCTCAAACCTCAAAAACAGAGGGTTGGGCGACTACGGAAAAAGTCCTACTTCCTCAGGATTAGTGCCCGCTGCCCCTTCGAGCAGCCAGCGTCCTATCCACTAGACGACCGGCATTCCCATTAAGACCGAGAAGCGGAATCAAAGTTAATAGAGGCACTCAGAGACACATCCTTAGAAATATGCGGAACAGTCATAGTTAAGCCAGATATATTGTTACCTGAAAAAAACTAGACTGCTGATGAAGAAAAGAAGGGAAATGAAAATAAGTTATGGCCCTAAGGAAATTATCCACTTCGCAGAAATGAAAAAAACTATAATAGATTGTATCATAAAGGACGTGAAGAAATATTCTCATAAGCTAATCGAAAAGTTGTTACAATAGAAGTTATAAGAAAATGTAGCAACATCTCTCGATTGGTAAGATACACCTCCTGCCATTGATGCTGGAAGACGGCTCGATACTCCATAGCAAAAAATTAATTCGACATTGGGTAAAAGAATTCTACACCTATTTATATTATAACCATTAAACAATGAGAAAGTAAATGAAGAAGGAAATGCTCCCACTGAAGACGTTCCAGATATTTGTCCAGTAGAGTGGAACCATGCAATCAAAAGCATGAAATGGAAAAGTATCTGGAATTGATGGCATCACTGCAGAAATATTCAAGGCAACAGGTAACTGAAATGGCAAGATCCTCTCCAAGATTCATACGTCTTCTTAAGAAAGAGTCATGGAATCGCGCAAGGATCATCCTTTTGCACAAGAAAGTTTGCAAGGAAGATTTGAATAACTTCAGACCAAACAGTCATTCCCCACAGTACAAAATACTCACCAAAATATTCAATATGCGCCTAAAAAGCCATCTTGATTTCGCCTAACCATGAGAAGAAGCCGGGATTTGCAGTGGGTATAATACGATGGACCACATACATGTCGTGAGAGAGATCGTCAGTCGGAATAATGAGTACAAGTTGTCCCTCTGTATGTGCTTCATCGACTACGAAAAAGCATCCGACTCTATCCGAACTTCGTCGGTGTTAAGTGTGTTGATGAAACAAGGAGTAGAAGAAACCTGCCTAAACTTGATGAACAATATCTACTAAAATACTACATCGTCTGTCTTACTACAAGGAGAGAAAATGCTTTTAATACTGAAAAGAGAATGAGGCAAGGGTATGGCATGTATCCTAAATTTTATTTATCGCAGCAATGTAGGATGAGTTCAACATGGTAGACTGGGAAGAAAAAGGTATAAAATTGAATGGAGAACATCTGAGTTACCTGAGCTTTGGCGGTGACATATTATTTGCAGGAAGTTCAGAGGAGTTCCGTAGAACTGAGGAATTGGAACGGGAAGTCAAAAATCTGAACTGGAAATGAATCTTTAGAAAACACCTCCTTTACAATCCTTGAGAAGATAAACATCAACTGAGTAAAACTCGGGGAAATCACGAGTTACGTTTACTTTGACCACTATGGACGGTCGGTGAATGATAAAAGAAGAAAGACTAAATAACGAATAACACTACATAGCGTTTGGTATATTAAAACAATTTTATTCAGAGAACAGATGAAATGAACGACGTAGATTTATGTTAAATGAAAATGTTTTAATACGTCATACTTGTCCGTCTTTGGCAATAAAACTGATTCAATAAAATTAAGTACACGGTGGATTCAGTGCGAGTCCCCAATTTCCGTGGCACCTAATCAACGGAGGTAAATCTCCTACAAAAAGTTGGCCTTTATAGGGAGAATACATAGTTCGACGTAGCTCCGAAAAAGTGAAGGAATTATGTTATTTATCCTTGGTTCGACCGCAGATCGTATATGCGTCAGATGTGTGGAATCCTTACCAAAAGGGACTCACTAAGGAGGTGCAGTGCAGGGCAGCTAGAATCGTAAAGAGAAATTAGCATAATAAACATAGCGTAATGAAATTTATAGAAAATCTGAAATGGGTTCGTGAGAGGAACGTAGGCTGCAGGGTAGAGTTAAACTGCTGGAAAAATATATGTTGAAGGGATTAGTGAATGAGATAGCAGATCTTATCAGAAGCCCGACGTATCTCGGAAGGCAGGCCTGCCAGGGTAAAGTTCGCGAGATCGATTGTAGGACGGAGTGATAGAGAGGATCGTTTTTCCCTATGACGATAAGAGAACATAATAGGAAAAGGTAAAGCAGAAATGTAGAGACCTTTGGCGCACTGCACCCCCTGCCATCCACCAAAAAGGTAACATGCATGGTATCATATAGGTGTATATTGTGATAGAGGTGGAACAACGCAAGTACTCTGTCTCGAAGAAGCCATTATTAGACTTATCCAAATGGAACTGACGATACAGGTGGCGAATTTATTTGTTCCCTTTTTGCAGTTCCATTTCGCCGTAATCTGCTTTTTGCCAGTATTTTGAATCGAGCACTTTGAGACTCTAACTTTCTCATTATCAGTGGTTCCTTTTTTAGACGGCTGGCTGTATCGGTGGTTGCAAATCCTTTTGGAATTGGAATTTGCCAGTTCTTCTGCCTTCCGGATTATAGTCTTTCTATATAAGATATTTATGGTTAACATTTCAATATAAAAAGCTTTATTATCAAAATCTTCATGGAAATGTATGAATTTATTTGTTAATTTTTTTCGGATTGCTATTTCATGATAGTATTGCGGGCCGCATAAAAACCCTTCGCGGGCCGCATCCCACCGCTGCGTAGGTTAGACACCACTGTTCTAAATGCTAGTTTTCGTTACAACGACTGACATGCGAGGAACTTGTGGTTCTCACACGTTTTCTTATGTTCTTTACCAAACTCCTAAAAAGTTAATAGTTTGGTTTTGCCATCATGAGTAGACACTCCTTTTTACTCTTTTGCGTTAATCATACTTAGACCGACAGTCAATTTAAGATCAGCACAGTTGTCATGGAATCTTGCACTCTAAACGTCATCCTTATATCTTTATCAGTGTCTATAAGCGCAACGTTACGTCTTTCATGAATCTCCCAGTTCATATAGCCCCTCTGATATCGCGTTTAACGTCCTGATATAGTCCAATCACTCGATCATTCCTTTGAGGTCACTATATTTACTTCTTTCTCTTTCAACTCGGATAGAATTCATTTAGTTTCTGTTGAAATACTAAAAAAGTGCGGTATAGTTCTTTATGGCGCCTGCTTGATGCTATCCATCAGACCGTAGCATTCCCACAATGTTATGACGTTGCGTATCCAACTCGCTACCTGCCTAAGTTTGTTTTGATTTTTTGGTGACTGGCGATAAAATAAATAATGTTTATCCATAAAAATTTAAATTAATTGATACCTAAAACTTTATTAGTAACATCACTGTCAGCAAGCTCTAATCAATGGGTAGAACAATGCCAAACTAATACATTGGAACTGTTGTTTTTTAGGCGTCTTGCAACTCTTGAATCTTTGCCTATCATCCCAGAATAAAATATTCTTCGAGGAAGATTCAGTCAAATCCATTCATGTTTAAACAAATCAGTAATTCATCGGTAATATTAACGGCATAAATGTAAAAAACCTCTATGTATCAAGATTGAATGCATATGCATAGGAACTGCCCGAATAACAACCATTAAAGTTTTTATTAGTAAGCCTTGTTTACTGTCTATTGAAATTTATTTGAAGAAACGATTTCCTATAAATGATTTTCTTCATTTCTGATGCAATATATGAACAGTAATAGCAGCAAATGTTTTGTCGCAGTGCAAAATTTTTCCCATAGAAATATTATTTAAAACTTTTAAATCAACCTCAAGCGGTAGGTCTACGAATGGCTTCGTAATCGAACCGACCGTTCTCGATTTATTTGCGTTCATGCCGGGAAGTGACGTCAATCGAGGCTTTGGGCGCAGGCAGGGACACAGCGGTTATAATATATTAGATATAAACTCTTTCAGTTGTTAAAATATTCGCCTGGTGCATATTTTAAACTTCGGTATCGATTTATTTTTTATCGGACTGTTTCAATATTTTCAGTGTTTGAAATGAGCATCACTATTTTGTTCAAATACATTTTTTCTTCAACTAAACTTATTAGCTTCTTTGGTGAAACCGTTTGTGGTTACAGAACACACTTGGAATGATTTTGCTATTCGTAGATTTTTTAGCGAATATTATGAAATATTTAATTTTTTTACATAAGGAGCAATCTAAGGTTGCATTTTTTGTAACCGAGCAGTCATTATTCTTTTTAAACTTTTTGCGCCGACCTTTGCCCCAACAAGTTCAAAATTTTCATCTTCGTCAATAACTTCGTCTTCAGAAAATTGATCTTGCTGATGTTCTCTCTTTTTTCGAGGAAGAACTTTCGTTTTCCTGACAGTCACTTGATCGTTTTTTAAGCAGGTCATTAAAGAGTAGCTCATTATGATTATGGGCGACAAGAAAAAATATATGTACAATAATTGAATTAAGTTTTGAACTCCATTATACTTACTTCATTGAAATAACAATAGTGAAACTTCAGAGCAACTAAATCATTTCAAATAAAGTGATTTTAACGTTAAATCACTTAAAAATAATTGTTAGAAAATATTTTTATTTTTCGTTTTGTATCTTAAATCAATTAAGTATATAATATTCCTGATACAATTCATGTTCCGTATGTGATGAACTCTGCGTAGATCACAGCTAACGGTGATACCTGAGTTACCTATAAGTAGACTTTGTAGTTTTCGACGTTTTTTTTTCTAAAAAATCGAAGTTTATTTTTTTAAATTTGGTGACGAATATCGACGTTTATTTTAATAAATTTTCTCGATTTTCGTATAGAAAAGTTTTATAAATTGAATTCCATCTAATTAAATTTAACTAATAGTGTATATATAATAACACGACTTACTGAATACTGGTTTGCTTGTTGTAATAAACAAAATGCCATAAAGACATTTGACGATCGGTAGTCATTTTTCAGTTCTGAAAACCTTTCGGCAGACCTTATTGCATAGAAGACAATAGACGTCATTTCGGTAAATGAACTCCAAAGTGCGTAGAGACTATCGAATCTGGTCGAGGGTAAATACAGAGTGCAACACACCGATCATATTGCTTTGCCCCTTACCTTTCGCTTTGGATCCCGCGGCAGCCCAGTGTGTCCTTTAGACCAATATTTCTGAACTGGAGATCCTCGGACCCTTAGGGGTCTGCGTGTTATTTCTCGGGAATCCGCGTGTTAAGTAGGACATGTTTATTTTTACCTATAACTCGTTTGCTTCCTCGCACAGGTTTGATTAATATTCCAAAGTGAAAAAAGAGACAATGATTGGAATATGTATGAACTGTTCATGTAGAGTAGCTCCGAAGAAATAACGAGACTTTGTAACGAGGACCGCAGCTCAAACAACGTTGTGAAATACTGCATTAGACAATGACGTTACGACATTAGGAAGCAAAGTGTAGTGAATTCCGAATGTTTTTTGGCCGGTTGATAAGAGAAATACCGAATTTCTCTTACGTTTTGGATTTTTGGTGATAAATTATATTGTTTTAGTGCGGAAACCCAAATTTTAAAATCACGACAAATAATTTCGCAGAAAATATAATTGGGAAAAATCGACACTTATCTACAAAAATTCATTTCCGTCGAATTTAAAAGTTTGAAAAATTCGATGTTTATCGACATTTATCGATTTAAATCGAATCCTTACAAGTCAACCTGTAAAGTTTATTTGCTGCAAGCTAAGGTCAGTAGTTCATTTTTGGAATGCCTATCCGATTTAAGGAAAGTTTTATGACACGTGCGAAATACATCTTGAAAATTGACATAAATAGCGGTAATTCAACATTTTAATATTCTAGAAAAAAGTTCAGTAAATTCTTTTAATGCGGCATCCTGTAATCCGGTATATTCAATTATCTGGCATTGAACTGATGGTCGAGTTACCAAATACTAAAATTTTCAAATACATCTCTGAAAAAAATAGGTCGTAATTTAAAACTTATAAAACACACTGCATAAAAAACACTAAATTTTTGACGGTGTTAACTTAATATACACTTTACACCAGTAACTCATCTGGCATAAAATCATTTCACCAATAGAAACAAGAACTTTTTAATGTATCAACGCCAGTTGTTGTCTTTCTCCAGCGAGAAATATTACGATAATAACTACTATTCGGTGTTTTCGATACATGAGCGATAACTCGGTATCTACATTGTTGATTCGCAACGCAACACGAAGTGCTCACGTTTGCGCAGTAGAGAATTTTTACTGCGCGTCTCTTTCTCCCTCTTTGTCCAAGAGTCTCTACTGCCCATGCTTGCAGTCAAATGATACGTGGCGTGTTGACAATGTTGATACATCTGGAGTAACGTTTCATGTCTAACTATTTCTGTGTGTAGATGGTAATTAACTAATACTTAATTAAACAAATAATAATTAATATTTCAAGAAACGGAACGGTATTACTAAATATCTGACGAGACGGAACAATATTACCGACGCGTATTACGAACCGGAACGACGTTTCGGTGCGTTCCGGCTCATTCCGAAAAAGAGAGTAAGTGAAAGTTTCCAAAAAGTGTTGAGGGCTGGGATTGAATCGTTGAGGCAAACCCGGAAATATATAGGCAGTAGAGTGATGGGGATAGGGTTAACAAAAGAGAATTTCAAAGGAAAGCCGATATGGCGCTGTGAGAGATTAGAGAATTAACGAAGCGGCGAGGATTAAGTTAGGGTAGGGTTGGAAAATGGGGGAGACGGAAATTTAATTTCATGGGTTTAGGACGAATATTCTAGCTGTGGGAGGATTAGCGGCGAAATCCATCGAATTGAGATCGAGGAATATATTTTCGGAAGCGAAATTCCTCCTCGAGTGACATTGAGAAACTTTGCAGCCATTTAAAAGTCTGATTCGTTTACTTCATAATGATATTTATGACCTTCTGGACATTTGAAGATGCCAAATTAAGTAATAAAATCATAATGAATATTTGCTAATTATTAAAATGAGTGAGCAACGCAGTAACTTTCATATTCCACAAGTTATTCCTGGGAACGCTTTAATAAACTGAATTTACGACCATTGCTATGATAGAATATTAATGTCACACAATTCAAAGAAATTTCGTAATTCTTAGCGAATGAAATAACTACATGAATATAGTGAAGATACGAATGAAATGAGGCTACAATGAATGTGATAATAAATATTAAATTATGCAATAATCCTTCAAATGGCAGCAAATTTGTAATTCTAAAAACTTAATTCTCAACGTATTGATCTACCACATTCTCGTGGAGATGGTGGATTGTGTGAGATATTTTGAGTTGAAGGAGTCTCTTTTTTATTTCCGGAGATATAATTTTCTTCCATTTCCTTTCTGCCCGCCGTCTCTCATACTATCAAACCCCCGCACCTACCTACACACCTCACATATCACGCCCTCCGCGCTGCATTTGTCGCCTCGGACGTACGGTCCCTTTGAATAGCCATATGGACAAACAACGGGGAGGGGATTTTCCATGTTTCTATTCCAGTCCAGTGAAATTTTAATTTTTCCATTTTTTCTGCTTTCCTATCCACCTACCTCCTCTCTCCACCTTCCAACACATATAAATATATATAAACTTAAGGAAAAGTAAAGGCAGTAATAAGGGTGGCAGCAAGGTGTTGAAGGATGCCCAGTGGACACTTAACCAAGTTGAGGACCAAGTTGGTAAGCTGCTGGGGGCGTCGAAGACACGCAAAAATACACAAAAATGTAAGCTTTTCGGGTTCAAGTATGCCCTTCTTCAGCGATGAAGAGAGTGTAATATATATATATATATATATATATATATATATATATATATATATATATATATATATATATATATAACAGCTTACGGAAAAGGAAAGGTAAAATGGATATATGGATGGCAACAAGATGTTGGGATGAGGAAGCCCAGTGAACACTCACCAATCAGACGACTTCAGGTTGGCGAGGTCCTGGGGATGTCAAAGCGACATACGTAAAAGCACACTAAAAAAACACAGAAACATCACAAACGTAGAAGCTTTCGGAGTTATTCCTTCATCAGCTACAGAGAGAGAACTGACTGTTCATGCGGATGTTGAGGGATTGCTGGTGAGGCCAACATAAAAGGCGGGACATTGGGTGCATCTAAGGAGGTAAGTGATATTGCAGTTACCTCCTTAGATGCACCCAATGTCCCACCTTTTATGTTGGCCTCACCAGCAATCCCCTCAACATCCGCATGAACGGTCACCACAACAGCGTCATTCTCAAACAACCGCTGCCGGTGGCCGTTCATGCGAACCAACATAATTTAATGTTTAACAACTGCTTCACAGTGAGAGTCATTCGCGCTCTCCCCGAAAATGCTTCGGCTCCCCAACTCCGTCAGTGGAAGCTTTCCATCTCCTAAACTCCTTCACTCCCCCTGGCCTCAACCTTCGATAGCTTTTCACTCCCTTTCTGTCTTCTCCCAACCCCCTACCAATCCCCAACCCCCTCCGTATCCTCCAATCCTCGACCTTTCCGCACTACCTTTCCACCCCATGCCTCCACCCAGTGTCACTGCCATCAGTTCTCTCTCTCTGTAGCTGATGAAGGAATAACTCCGAATGCTTCTACGTTTGTGATGTTTCAGTGTTGTTTTAGTGTTCATTTACGTATTTCGCTTCGACGTCCCCATGGCCTCGCCAACCTGAAGTCGTCTGATTGGTGAGTGTTCACTGGGCTTCCTCATCCCAACATCTTGTTGCCATCCATGAAATTTTGGAATTTTTTGTTTCAAATTTCCCAACATTCCAGCATATGCCTGTATCAAAAGGATCATATATGACGTATTAATTCCATATTTTAAAGTTTTGTTTAGTAAATAGAAATTTATGTTTTACTTTCTAGAGTAATGAATAAAAGTTATTTTTTTAAAATTTATTTTTAATTATTTTATTTTAAGTGCTTGTTCTTGAATTTAATAACATTGTTTTAATTCTACATTTTTCTATTTTCGTTTATACGATGTCAAGAACATCCCTACGCCATTATAAAAATTTGTATTTAATTTATTATTCCATCGACAGAATAGTTTGGTAAATCATGCAATATTGCTTCCTTATATTAAACTACATACTTGGTAAAGTTGTGCTTGTTTTAATTAGTAACAGATTCAATCTTCATGAAAAATAATTTATTCGGGTGGAATACAATGGCTGGATTAATTTTACTTAATTATTATAATGATACATATGTTACGGACCTACTTCTGAAGTCCAAAATACATTTATTTCATGTAAATATTATTATTATATTTAAATTTTTTAAAGATTCCCTTATCAATTATTGTCCATCGTAGCAATTGATGCGGTATTTCTTGTTATTTTGCCTCTTTATGTGACTAAGAATGAGAAAGATCCATAGAAAATTAAAGGTCAGTATGTAGGCTCTGAAAACGTATAATCAGATGAATCATCGAGCATTGGACTTCGCATTTACCTCAACTGAAGAAAAAAACAACATTAATATTACGCCGAAGTATAAATTACGCATATTGTTATTTTAACGAAATAAAAATCACAAGATGAGACGTAGATGCATGTTCTCTTGTGAGGACTTTTGCCCACCCTTCACCAGCACAATGCCTCCGTATTCATCGTGGTGCGCGCTGGCTCCCATTCATTGTTTTTTCATGTTATTAAATGGGGAGAGTGCCTGTCACTCAATCCTATTCTTCTCTTCCTACCTCTTCCTTCCTTCCTCCCTCTTACCCTCTTCCTCCCTTCCTCCCTCTTACCCTCTTCCTTCCTTCCTCCCCTTCTCTCCCTTTCCCTCCTTCTACCTCCCTCCCTCTTCCTCTCTCCCTCCCTCTTACCCTCTCACTCCCTCTCTCCCACTCCCATCCTCTCCCTCCCTTCCCTCCCCTTCCTCTCCTTCCTTCTCTCTCTCTCCCACTCTCTTTATAGAGGGTTTGTTTTCTCTTTTTAAGTAATACGGATCTCGGACGTAATATGGCGTCATTATCACTCAAGTGGCCATGAATCACATATTTGAGCATATGAATGCGCGCCAAATGAAATGAAAGCGAGGGGGTTGAGGGGGTGGGGTGGGGATCATGCAAGGGTTTGAATTCTCGTGATATAGGCGTAGGAGTGGAGGGGATGAAAAAATGAAGATCTGGGAAGGAGCCATCTCCTCTCGGGGTTATCTGGATCGGATGCTGCCCTTGCCTCACTCTACGCGGCCAAGGATTCCCGTCCGCCGCTCCCTCTTTCTCTCGACTCACAGAGAGGGAGAGAGAACTCGGAGAAGGCGAGGTCGATGTAGTGAGAGAAATGCGGGGTAGAGCAAGCGGGGAGAGGCAAATGGGGACGGAGGCTGTTCGCGGTGGCGGGAAGTGGCGGCGGGGGGCGGTGGCTGGAGGCGGAGGCGTGGGGCGGTGGCGGGAGGCGGTGGGCGGCGGCGGGGGGTGGTAGCAGGGTGATGGAGGCGAGGGCGAAAGGGAGAGTGGTGGCCGAAGGAAATGACTCCCTAGACCAATAATTGCTCGGCGCTTGTGCGGATCCGATGTCGCGGTCGCATCGCGACGAATGTCAGAAGATCAAAGGAGCGGAGTCTTGGAGGGCGATAATTGGTTCATAGGATCACCGATGCGATTATTCGCAGATAATATGCTCGATGAAAATGGAACCGAAAGGAATAGAAAAGGTGAGAGCGATGCTATATATTGACGAATATCCAAATAATATTAAAAGCCTGCAACTATTTAGGTAGATCCTGTTTGTAGCAATTTTAACTGCATCGTGAAACGAAGTCTGTTATTTTAGAAAAATGAGGCCTTTCCACTTGGACGAAAGCGTCAACTTTCCAAATGGAGAGCACTCTTACCTTGCGGAGTTAAGCTGCGGAGGTTCCTCCTGGGATGAAGAACAGAAAAGTCGATCTATTTTGCATTCCAGAAACAACCACCCAAACAGAATAAAACCATGGGCAACTATCGGTCGCATTTCTAATGCTGTGGTTATGGCCCATTTGATAGAGAATTATCCATGGTCTCAAGTCCACAAACTGATGACTTTGAGTTTAAAAGAAAAATAATTAATGGCAGTTAAAAGACTGCGCTATTGACTCCATGGCAACCTGCCTTTGAATCTGCTATCGGTGTGCAGTAAAAATAAAAGGCTTAATTCTAATGATGTATTTACTTGTAGTTGTGATCTCATTTTTCGGTTTATTTAAAATTCATTAGTCGTTAAATATTTTTAGGATTATTTTTTAAAATCAAAATTTCTAATAGGGAATAGAGTAGAATGAATGGATGAATATTTAGTTCATTTGGCCTATCTTGAAATATCGTTGCGTGATTTGGGACCACTTCAAGGAAGGATTGTTGAGAGACCTAAAATGGTCCAACGAAGAGAGGCTCGTTTAGATAATGGGATTTTAGACTTAATACTAGCGTATCGGAGATTATAACTGAGAAAGATCTTTATTCGGGCGAAATTAGGAATTAGTAGTATCTTGCTACATTTAGAGATATTCGAGTTAGCAGTAAATGAAGTGTAGGAGAATTGAGTATAAACGAGCCTTTTAAAAGATTTACTATTGAATTCGTCAAATACGTTTGTCGTATATTATTATTGGTCTTCATATAAGTTCACCGGTGTGATGTAAAATAAGTTGAAACGAAAGAGAAAGTCATAAAATATAGAATCGTTTACATTTATAGTGACAGATGTTTAGGATATGACGAAACGGAGCGGGGGAAGAATGGAGGAGGTATGCAAGGAGAACCAAATTTGTTGCGGCGTAAAAGGTGGCAGAATTTAGTCTTGGTGCTTTATTATAGGGCAGAGCACTTATGTCCACTTTTTGCACATATCTTCACTATTTATAGACAAAATTTGTCCTCTAATATTTTTACAAAAGGCCCCGTTTCCCGTGAGGAATGCCTTGGTTGGGGAATCGGAGAGTGTGAAAGGAAATGCGAAAAGTGTTTCGAAGAAGGTGGCTAAGCGAATGAGAGTTCAGACGCAATGACCTCCCTCTCTATATATTTCGCCGCCTCCGCTGATCCCTCTTCCCCTAGTCCCTGCGTTGGCAGAAGTTCCACAAGGAGACCTTCGGGGCCCCAAATAGGGTTGCCACCTTTTTTTGACCCGATTCCCGAGCATTCTAATAAAATTTCTAAAAAATTACGAATATAACCGAACAGTGTAAATTACATTTGCTAACTGGATTAATTATACTACTTAGAAGTTTCTACACACATCTTTCCGAGACTATTCAATAAAATTATTTTAAATGGAGACAAAAGAAAACTTTTGCTACCAGGACAATCTTTTACCTGATGCAAATAAAATACACCTTTAATTTTGTACCAAAAAAACTGCTCTACCCTAGTAAGCTGTAGAAATCCTTTACAAAGATGCTAATATACAGCCCAATATAAATATTCAAAAGAAAGATTTTTAACATTCTTTAGAAATGAATATATCGAAATTGGTTTTCATTGGAATAAAATTTTGGTGCCCCTTTGGATAGTTGCCTGAGGAGGTCACCTCACGTGTGTATTCGCAATTTTTTAGTCTGCTTTTTAAATAGAGGTATTATTATAGCATTTTAAATGAAAGAGAAAACTTGTTCATATGAGTATTTCCTTGCAAATTGGCAGATGTGACACAGCAAGTTTTCGAAGTTGCGGGAATTGCAAATGAGGCAACAAAATAACTAATTTTTAAAAGTCGATCCATGATGAGTAAACAATGGTGGGAAAAGAATAGGGACGGCAATACTTTTTATGTGTAGGGTGGAATTTTTGGGTACCCGAGCTATCAGACATGACAAGGTTTCCTTATAATCACTCGCCCACTAAATTCTTCACTTTTAAAACTATTTATTCATTCAAACCTCACAAATTAAACCGATACATCGACGCAAGTGCAATAAAATTTTGAGATCATTCTTTTGAATTTCTGACATTTCAACGGTGGAAAAACGAAATTATCTTTAAAATGGTTTTAGGCGCCATGCGCCACATTTGAGAGGCGGATGTGCCAAAAGTGGCGCATGCGCCATAGGTTGGGCACCACTGGCCCAGAGTGATAAACTATCGCTTAACATATAATAAATGAATATTTATTTGTCAA
The DNA here is from genome assembly GCA_028673005.1 of Tanypteryx hageni. Taxonomy (NCBI): domain Eukaryota; kingdom Metazoa; phylum Arthropoda; class Insecta; order Odonata; family Petaluridae; genus Tanypteryx; species Tanypteryx hageni. The sequence continues at coordinate 261,153,094 of CM054112.1, read as the reverse complement.
GTAAATAATTAAATGAAAATCATGTTTTTATAAGAAAAATAAAGATGTATTTTAACCGAGGAAAGTAGAATTCCTGATTTATTCTTCGTCACAAAAGAGGATAAATAAGCCTGGTAAACACAACTGCGCAAAGAAAAATTTAAATTTACCTCTTGAATCTCTGATTCTGTGGCATTTCTTTAATGCTAGCGTAGATGATTTTCTCGGTTCTTCCCACTAATGAATTCACTTATCCTCCCACTACACAAGAAATCTATGGGTGTAATACGTACGATGGATACCAAAAACCTAAAATTTTCCAAATTACCTAACTGTTCGGTGTTCGGTATAGCATCGAGAACAGGTGGCAACTCTAGCCCCAATGCGGAGAGGATTGGAGTGGGGAGAATGCTCCCTGCTGCAGACGGTCGCCCAAATTGCTTCTTCCCTCTCCATCATCTATCCCTTCGCTTGTCGACTCTCGCTTCCATCCGATTCCCTCTCTCTCTCTCGCAGATGTCAAAGTTCGGTGAAATCACTCCGCCTCTATCCCTCATCCCAATTTTTCTCCTCTTCCTTGTCTCTCCTTCCATTCTTTCTGTTCCGCCACAAGCTATATTCCGTTATTTTCCGCTTGTCTAATAGTAGGTTCCTCAGAATCACTGTAATAATATACCCAGAGAAGGAAATTGTCTCGATTAAACTGAAGCGTTGCCTGTGGGTAATTGCAAGGTGATTTTTGTAAACAATAGATAAAGAGAAGGAGAAAGATTGAACATGGAGTAACGAGGTAATAAGATGTGAGCTGGGGTACATTTAAGAAAAAAATAGAATGACAGTTTTCGTGAATTCGACGGTAAGGCATATCGTGCAGCGCAACTGCGGTCAAAATTATTCACTTTCCCCTCATATAACTTCCTCTCAGGGCATGAAAATTTAATTTGGTTTTCCTTAAAATTATTTTTTACTATTGTTTACTTTTTCGTATTAAAATATGTTTTTTATTTGAGAAAAGTACCCCATCAAATTCTCATTGCCCGGATAATGAACGGTTTTATGCGCCTTACGTGAGTGCGGTTGTCGACTGGGGAATACCGTGCGTAGTCTAACGGAAGAAATCTGGAGCGGGATGTTGTAGTTGTAGTTTGTATTTGTTCACATACTTGACACCAGCGGAATTATACCAAGTTGCCTTTGTTAGGGTTTTCGAAACCTCTTATAAGCATTTAAAAGATATAATTACGTAACTTTAGCTGTTATTTTACTTATATTATGCTCATTCTGTATATACAGCCAGCATACCGGATTCACTTTGTAAATATAGCCTCAACTTTTAAGCAGATAACTTTCTATTATCTAGCCTTACATGTTTCTACGGCAATCCTCTTCAAACGCTCAAAACACTAATGTGGCCATCTCAAAACGACGGCGGTGTCAACGAGATCCTTATGCATCGTTAAGTTTTGTACGCGTTCAGCATATGGTTTTCTCATAAATTGTGCACCGCTCTCCCTCCTTACGATTATTGCGTGAGGATTAAAGAATTGATAGACACTGGTGGAAGTCCATTTGTTATCCGAGATGGAGATAAGAACTTATGAAGGCTGCGCTGGAAATTTTAATGTCTCTATAACTATATAATGACGACAACTTCTTGGTGTAAGCGCGTATCTGCCATATTAAGGATATCGGCGACACAGTTTGATTTTACTCAAAAAGAGAGATCGATAATTCTCTTTGAACTCTTAGGTTGATTGATTGATTGATTGATTTCTTCTCTTTGTCTCTTTTTTAGTTCTGAGAGTGCCTCAGTATTTTTCAGGCTTATGGAGTTTTATGTTCTAGGGTTAATTGGCTCATAATCCTATTCTTTGGAAAAGATCAAATAAATCATGCCACAGAACTTCTGCCTGCAAATATGACGCCCGATTACAGGTCATAAATTCGGAATAGATTCGTCATATTGCGTAAAAGTGATTCCAATTCATTTGATGCTTTGCTGCCAATTTTACGGCAATGTAACATCATCTTTACTTCTATAAAAATCGAGTATAAAATTTTACGAAACAACTTTTATTTTATCAGTTAAAAACCAAATCGGAAATGAAATTTTAACTAGACAAAAACATTGTGCTCACTAAAAGCTGTTTAGCGTTTTTCATGTATCGTAAAGTTTTGAAATTAAGGCTTGACAGTCGCGAAACAACATTTAGTGCACAGAAAAATTTTGTTTGGCAAAAATTTTATTTCGGTTTTAACTGTTCTGGAAAAGTTGTATCATAATTTCAATTTTATTCTTCCATTTATCGCTGTCAATGAAGAAATTTTTAGTTTCCATTATCAGTCATTTAAAATTTTATTTTGATTATTATTAAAGAAATCTAATTAAGGAATACCGTATACTGAACATTTATTCATTTTGATACCAGCGTGTTGTTTATCGTTACCAAGACATTGTTTCACCTTAGAATTGCGTCAAAATTTTGCTAATTTGTAGGCCAATGCGATTTGAGTTTACGTCCACTAATGTACGCAATTTAGCTATATATAATTATTTGCGTTATTTCAACGTAGCATTTGCATTCCTGTAAGAATAATGGCAAACAGCAAACTCAAAAGATTAGAATATATACGTGAATATGATCATTTCAGTTAGAGAAATGTTAACCTTTAAGGAAAATCAACGCAAAAATTTGGAAATATATACCGAAATTTCGTCAAATTAATAGATCAGATTTGTAATTTTCACCAAAGTAAAATGTCTATTTATCACAGCTAAGGTCTATGATCTGTGAACCAATAGTTAATGCAACGTCCCTTTAACATCATTTGATGCACGATAAAAATAATTATTTCTTTCTTTTAATCTAACTTCAATACTCGAAAATTTTAATATTTCTTCAACTTAAACCTGGAACACTAACGTGTAATGGGAATACGTTGTTACAAATGTGATATAAAATACCAGAAATTTAAAAAGTTATTTATCTGACTTAAAATTTTACTAACATAAAGTATTAACACTGTGATTAAAATGTCCACATGAAAGATGTTTGCACATTTGATGCTTTGCCTGCACAGTTCCTTTCGTTTCACCGCAACTACCTATTATTTCAAGAAATTCTGTAGTTTTGTTCAATGTTGCTCCTTCGTGACATGAAGATAGAAGAGCAACAACTTTGGTATATTTAGTTTTATATGACACTAACGTTTCAACTATTAAGGTGCATATTCCTCGGTTTTAGTAGGATGCAAACGGCCTATTTTTATGAAATAAAAACCAAACTTTTATTTAATTTGTCTTCCATAAATACTAAAGTTACTAAAAAAGGTTAGCTCTCGGAAAAATTTGTATCACATAAATAAACGTTTGCTGTACGGATTAGTAAATATGACTAAAATAGTAATTACAATTAGCTATTGAAAACAGCTTCCTCAAGGAAAACAATCTTCAATTATACTAGTGAATAATTTTTAAACACTTTGAATAATGTTCGCAAGAGAAAATACCTTCAGTAGCTTTTCACATTGATAAAACCATAAATAAACGTTGGACTGTTCTCTCCAACACTTCGTTCGTTCTCGAATCACGGCCCTTATTATGGTTACTGTTTAACCGAAATACATATCGACCTTTTATCTCAAACTGTCTGGCTTTGGAGATTTTCCTTCGCCTTAAACTTAAAAAAATCAGCCAGTGATAACTCATATTATCCTTTCATGAGTAAACAACATTGTTATTTTTTGCTACGGATTACAAAATATGGACAGCGTCGGCATCTCAAACCTGAACAAAGCAACAGAAAAAAACTGTTACCTAGTGATTTTTCTTCGGTTGTAGCGTTATACTCGATTACAAACCACGCGTCGCCATGTGCAATTCTTATATCAACTGACAGCCAATGATGGGAAACTGAAAGTTGGTGATATGTAATCGCAATCACTATTGTAATCCTACCTGTGAGAAATATTATCGCTGTTTATGCGATTGGTATATTTTTACTCATTTAATGCAAAATTTTTATTTTTATTAAAAAGTGAAAGACAAAATGTTTCACATGTGTTGCTTCTGTCGATTCCATCGAGAATAGTAAGATATATCTTAGAATAAGAAACCTTAATGCGGGGCTGAATTCATTCTCAGAGAAATGTGATGACTCATATCACAGATAGTGAGAGTAGTCACTATCTGTGACAGTCTAACATGCCCCGACATTTATTTCGGAAATATATATGACCTTACTGTATCATACGCAACAATTTGCAGCGAAATATGCATACTCGCGTGTTTCGTCATCCAAGTAAGTGTCGTAAAGCGGTTTAACTTCGCTCACAGTTTTTCGATGGCGCTCTCACTCTGGAATTGCGTCCGAGAACGAAGACAGGTGCACTTTGCAAATCCGTTTCTTCGATCACGTTGTTAGAGATCAGCTGCGTCAGAAATGCCACGATTACTTACACGATGCACTATGTTAAGGGAGTGTGTTTTTTGGTCCATCCATCTTGGCCGTCTCATCCCCACTGTCGTACTTTAGATTGAAAGGCGAACGGTCGCCACAGTGACGAACGGGATATGTCATTGCGAAGTCAATGTCGTTTTCAAATTATATAATTGGAGAGAAGATTTAATTTGTCTGTTTCTATTATAACGAAATTATTTGCCTTCTGATTTAAACTAAATGTTCCTGAGCAATTTGGAATTTATTTTGAGAATTAAAAATAATTTTAATAGCGTCAATTCATAATATGTTGTCTCTCAATAATGAAATTTGTAAAAAGTCGTATTAAATTCTGTAAACAGGTGTTTGCTTATTTTCATGTGAGAATGTGACTATATCTACATTTTATTAAAAATCAATCCAATGATGCTTTTAATCACATTTACTGGGAAAATTACAAAAATATTAATCAGCTGCCAATGAGTAGAGGCTCAAAAATTGTCGTACGTCGTTACATTTGTCACTCCAGTATTCTAGAATTGTGTAAATAAAATGCACTTTGCGTCATTGCTTAGGTAAATATCTTTCTTACCTCAATTCTCATTAATATGAGGGATTATAACAGGACCATTTTCATCCCGCAAAATGAAAATGTAATTCACTCCAAACTATCTCAATTTTCCTTTTTCTCGTAAGTTATCTTGTTGCTGCGTCTCATTTTCAGGGTCTCTCTTTTTTCATTACATAATTGCGTTTTATCCCAATTTGCTCCTCTTCCTGTCTTCTTCCCTCACCAGATACAATCCACATTTCTTCCACGTTTCTCTCTATATTCAATCTCTTTATCTTCCTACCAATCCCACTTCACTCTTTTCTCTCTTCCTTTACGCCTTAGGAAACTCTATTACCTTCCCCCACTCACTTCCACCTCTTCCCTCCCACTACACTTTCGTTCCTCAACACTTCTCCAACTCGCTCACTATCGTCATATCCTTACTTCCAGTTTAAAGTTGCCAAGGAGCAGCCCTGGCCTACCCTTTCATTTCTCATTCTCCCTCTCTTCCTTCCCCTTCCTTTCTGTTCCTTCCTCTTCCTTCCTTTTCATCTACATCTACATGATACCCCGCAAGTCACCTTTTTGGTGGATGGCAGGGGGTGCAGTGCACCAAGGTTCCATAGTTTTTCTAAGTTATCTTTTCCTATTATGTTCTCTTATCGTCCTAGGGAAAAGAGATTTTCTATATCGCTCCATTTTACAGTTGATCTCGCGAATCTTATCATCACTGCCCTGCCTTCCGTGATACGTCGGAGTTCTGATAAGTCCTACTAACTCATTCGCTAGTCCCTCCGACATATATTTTACCAATAGTTTAAATCTAGCCTGCAGACTACGTTCCTCTAACGATGTCCATTTCAGATTTTCTATTAATGATTTTACGCTTTGTTTACTATCGCAATTCCTCTTTACAAATATAGCTGCCCTGCGCTGAACCTTTTCTATCTCGTTAGTGAATCCATTTTTGTAGGGATCCCACACAGCTGACGCATATTCCACCTGCCGTCGAACCAAGGATAAATAACATATTTCTTTCACGTTTTCTAAGCTATTTCGAAATATTCTCCCTATAAAGGCCAGCTTTTTGTTAGCGGCACCTATCAATAGGCGAATGTGGGTGTCCCACGAGAGATCACGATGGATCGTGGCTCCGAGATATTTAATCGAGTATGAAACTGGAATCTCTACTCCGTCCTGCGAATAATTAACATCGAACGAGATACATTTCGTTCTCCAGAAATTGATGATGCAGATTTTCTTTTAGTTGATCTCATACAGTTATTCCTTCCACCATGCAGAAATAGCTTTTAGATCATTTTGGAGATACTGATTCTTTACATGATTTCGATTCTTTACCTGACTCTTGAAGAGGACGGACGTTCCTTTCACTCCCTCCGCCGAGCGCTGACCAGCCTGCGAGCGACACCTGTGGTAGTAGCAGTAGTTTAGCAGTAGCCGTATTGTTGTATTAAGTAGAAGCAGTATTTATTTCCTTATTTATTTTTATTACCTATTTTTATTTTTTTAACATCTTATTACGTTATTTGTGTTGTAGTTCAGTTAATTGATCTCTGAACGAAACGCTATACTCATCTTTCTCTTGCCATATCGTAGTAGCTAGTAAGCTTCTCTCAACCACTCCATCCGTAATATTTTTGTGATTTTATTTATAGTAGTTAATTACCTCCTCCGTTCTTAACTATTTGACCTTTCTTTGGTATTTCTTTAGTTTCTAGATGCTCTTCTGCTAAACATTCTTCCCTGTATACTAACGTTTTTTACGTAGTGAATCACTCTATCCCTTTCACTTTTTACCAGCGTTCGACCCTAGATTGTAACATTTAGACAAGTCAACGAAGTAGCTAACCGCGTATTAAGTTAGTTTATATATAATTTATAGATAGTACAGATTAGTTAAGAAGATAGGATGGCTGCTCCGAGAACTCCTGTTTCCTCCACCTTGCGCGACGCTGGTTGCAAGGCCCTAAGGTCTCGGATCACGGAGCTGGAGAGGGAGATTGCGGACCTCCTTAGAGGCTGGAAAGATTGGAGGCAGCCTTGGTGCGTGGGGGGGGGTGCAGGTTCTTACATGAAAGCAACCGCGCCAAAATGGCGACTAGGGTTCGCCTGAGTGCGGAAGCTGGAAGAGCGATCGAAGAGGCTCCTGGCTCCTCTTCTCGGGTCGAGGGTCCTTCGGTCCGGAAGCCAGATGAGTGGTGTGTGGTGTCCACTCGGAGGGCTCGTGGGGCGGTGCTGGGGAGGCAGGGAATTGGGAACGCTTCAGTGGACCATACTCCTGTTAGTAATCGGTTTGCGGTGTTAACGGAGGACGAATCCACTGTCGTTACGCCCGTGCCCGCTCCCGTCTCCTCGGTGGAGGCCGGGCCTAAGGAGAGCTCGGGGGGAAAGAGGGGGCTGTTAGTAATAGGGAGCTCCAACGTCCGGCGTGTTGTAGCGCCTTTACTGTCACGGACCCGCCGGGAGGGAGTTCACGAGCGGGTGTTCTCCAGGTGTATACCAGGAGGTTCGGTGCCCCAGGTGACGAAGGAGTTCATAGCGTTGGTATTGGGCACGGGTTGCTCCTCGCTGAGGGTGGTGGCCCATGTTGAGACTAATGATGCTTCGAAGCGCGGCTCCGAGGAGGTTTTAATTTCTTTTAAGGACTTGGCCACTGAGGTTGCTCTTGTCCAAAAGGAGCCGGGTGCTGATGTGCGGCTTACTTTCTGCATCATTGTTCCACGGACGGACTGCGGTGCTATGGATTGGAGCCGAGTGGTCGGGCTGAACTATATTCTGTGGGATCTCTGTAGGGAGTTCGTTTACCTGAGTCCGGTCCTGGACTCATGTAGGGCATCCCTAAACGGTTCTGGTGTGCACTACACTGCCGAGGCTGTGGAGGCGGTAGCCCGTAGCGTGTTAAAGTGCACTATGTTGTTTAAGGTTAGATTTAAGGAATGGCAATTATTCAGCAAACGTTGAGATGCACGTCAATAGTAGTAATACGTCCGACCGTCATACCACTATTAACGCGATGTTAATTAACAGTAGAATACATTCTATCTGTAGAAATAGTCTACGTAATAGGAAGGAGGCAGTAAATAATATTAATAATTTAGTATCGCGCGAGGCATTGTTACGTAGTAATAGCGGTAAACTAAAAATCATCAAGTTTAACTCTTGCATAATTCGCCGGATGGAGGCCGAACTTGAAGATTTTATTCTTAGTCTGCGTGCTGATGTAGTGATAGTTACAGAAAGTTGGCTAACGGCGGACATAGCCAGTCAGGAGATCTCCTCGTGACTATAGCGGTTTTAGAAAAGCAGTTACCAATAAACACGAAAGTTGCCCAATACCGATTAATGACGACGAAGTCGAAAGTGTTTGGTGTAATGTGAAAAGGAGCGACTGTAAAACTGTAAATATATGCGCCTTTCAAAGACCACCAAATGCGAGCGTGGAAACTATTCATTATCTAGTGAAACAAGTGGCGACGCTAAGTTCGTTTAGTAAAGATTGAGCCATTATAATCGAGGGCGATTATAATCTACCGTCAATTGATTGCAGGCATAGTTGCTTTTATGGCGGTGATAGAGAGCGTAAATCGTGCGAGGCTTTACTTGAAACTTTTGGCAAACACTCATTGTATCAGTTAGTGAGATTTCCCACGAGATTTAGTAATATATTAGACTTATTCTTTACTAACTTTCCTGAGCGTTTGAATAAGGTATCTGTTCATCTACATCTACATCTACATATTACCCTGCAAGTCACCTTGACGGTGGATGGCAGGGGGTGCCGCGCACCAAGTTCCTAACTAATTATTATTCACTGTTATCTATTGTGGTCACGTATTGTCCTAGGGAAAAAGGACTCCTTATACCTCTCCGTCCTACTATCTATTTCGCGAATCTTGTCGTCATTATCCCTCCGTCCGATATACGTTGGTTGTCGAATAATATCCTTCATTTCATTTACGAATATCTCCGACCTATATTTATGTAGAAGTTTAAGTCTCGCCTGTAATCTACGATCTTTCAACGATGGCCAACTCAACTCATCAATGAGTAACGTAACGCTCTGTTTTTTATCGTAATTCTTTTTCACGAATCTAGCTGCTCGCCGCTGTATTTTTTCTAAATCCTTTATGAGTCCCCTCTGATATGGATCCCAAACCGCTGCTGCGTATTCCATTTGAGGTCTAACCAACGATAAATAACAGGATTCTCTCACCTTTTCCGTGCTTTTCCTGACTATCCTACGCACAAAAGCCAACTTCTTATTTGCCGCACCTATCACTCGTCTTATGTGGGTGTCCCAAGACAGGTCACGATTCAAGGTTACCCCGAGGTATTTCACGGATTCCGAAACAGGAATGATCTCACCATTTATCGAGTAGGTAAACACGGACGATGGGCTTCTAGATTTCCAAAAGTTTAGAACGTTACTCTTTTTCTGATTGATTTCTAGCTGCCATTCCTTGCACCAAACAGATAACGCATCCAGATCATCCTGAAGCTGACGATGGTCGCTAGGACCACTAATTTCTCTATAGACTACGGTGTCATCCGCAAAAAGCCTGATATTACTTTTTACAACTGAGCTGATGTCGTTTATATAAAGCAAGAAAAGCATAGGTCCGATCACACATTGTCTAACACAGGTTGAAATTTTCTAGTGTGATGTTGTATTGTTCTCGGAAAGAACGATCCTAGATAACGCTCTGTCCTACAATCTATCTTACGTACATTACCATCACGGTCGTTTCCACCTATATAAATAGGTGCTTCAATTATTCCTACAACCTCATCTTTTAGATATTCCGATATACATATATTTCTCCAGAAGCCGCAACCTTGAGTTCACTCTACGCTCCTCCAGTGGTACCAAGTTCAAATCCCTCAATAATGAAGTGGCGTATTCCTTATTTTCGTACTTTTGTTTTACGAATCTGGCTGCTCTGCGCTAAACTCTTTCTAATTGGATTATATGTCCCTTCTCGTACGGATCCCATATGCATGAGGCGTATTCCATTTGTGGTCTAATCAGTGGTAACTAACATGTTTAACGTACTTTTTTTGTAGTGTTCCGTACTATTCTGCCTATAAAATCATGTTTCTAGTTGGCCGCGACTATAACTCGACGAATGTCAATGTCCCACGAAAGATCTTGACAAATGGTTACTCTTAAATATTTTACAAACTCAGCTGCTTGAATATTTATTCCATCTATTTTATACTCGATACCTACTTCTATGTTTTACTTTTCCAGAACGTAAATTGGCACATTTAGTGTAATTAATTTCAATTTGCCATTTTTTGCACCACGCTGAAATGGCTCTTAAATCTTTACGAGGCGACTGATGGTCCTTATTTCTTTATATAAAACGGTATCATCGGCAAAAAGTCTAATTTTACTACGAACTACCAAGTAGATATGACTTACATAGATTAAGAGAAGTAGAGGACCCAATACACTTCCCTGAAGAACACCCGACGCAACTTTAACGGTAGACGAGTATTTCCCATCGATGACAACTATCTGTTCTCTATTTGAGAGGAAATCTCTCACTCAACTGACAACTTTTAGGTTGATACCATATTGTTCTAATGGAATTAATTTCTTATGAGATACTTTATCAAACGCCTTCCTGAAGTCAATCAATATTTTCATCGACCTGAGTCTCTCCGCATCGCAACAAATGATCCACAAAAAAGCCGAGCTGCGTTTCGCATGATCTATTTCTCCGCAATCCGTGCTGGCATCCGCTAAGCAATGAGAGACTATCTAAATAGCGCATTACAGAACTAAAGATTATGTGCTCAAGTATCTTGCTCGATAATGATGTTAGGGAAATTGGCATAAATTTTAATCGGTGTTCTCGTTGTCGCCGCCCTTAGAAATGGGCGTAACTTGTGCCATCTTCCAATCTTTAGGAAATACACTTTCCGCAATGGATTTCTCGAATATAATTTTTAAATAATTTCATAAGATATGTCTTTCAATATTTGCGCGGGTATTTCCTCCGGCCCAGGAGATTTACTTGGTTTAATTGAATGAAGTAGGAGCGCGATACCATTTTCAGAAAATATCAAATCTTCCATCGAGTCGTCCAGATGCATAGGAATAGTGGTTTCACATTCATCGTCTTTAGGAGTAAAAGCTTTCTGAAAGTGTTGGTTGACACGCTAATACAGCGACATGGCAAAACATCCCAGAAATCTAATAAATGCACGTATTAAAACGATGCGAAAGAGAGGCTTCGTTTACAAGTGGTACCAACGGTTATTACCAACTTTTATATTAACTTCGCTTTATATCATTATACATAGACGTTCCTTGAAGAGGAGGATATAACATATTAGTAGAAAATTCTTGCATACTGCAAGAATTTCAACTCACATTGAAAAATCATTAATTTTTCAGAGAGATTTTTCATCATGGAAATAATTCTTTAATTCAAAGTATTTCACCTCTGGACCGATATTCGTTTTTTTGGTATAGAATAATTATGTTGTAATACAATCACTAATTATTGCTATTTTAGGAATATTATACTTTTCCTACATTAGGTTAATAATGCCAAACATTTCTGCCAAATTTTAAATTTATAGCTCACTTAGAAGTGAAATAACATTTATCTAATTTTTTAAAATTAATTAATTTTTAACGGCCGCAATAACAATTTCATGGATACTCTGAGATATTTAGCCGTTTAAATAAACTAATCTCTAAATACCTTAAAAGTTTCAGCTCCATATTTGGCACCATAGTATTTATATTTACCTATTTGTTTAAATTTTAAGAATTTGTATCTGCCAAACAAAATAAAATATCAAAATTTGTATAATCGTTTCGTTTTTTTTACAAATTCTACCTATAAAAACAATTTTAGCTCCATAGCACATTCGGAAATACGTAAACCTTTGACAATTTGTTTAAACAATTGCGAATTTTTAGCTGCCGCATTGTTAAACTTTTTCAAGATTTTCGTTTTTTATAGTCAGTTTTACACAAAATGCCAACTATGAAAAAATTTAGAATCTCCAGCTCATCTGGAAATGACTAAACATTAGTATCATCCTATATGTTATATGTTATCATTATATATAGACGTTCTTTACAGAGGAGGAGGAGGAGGATATAACATACTAGTAGAAGGTGCTTGCATACTGCAAGCATTTCATCTGACCTTGAAAAAACATTAATTTTTCAGACAGATATCTCATCATAACAAATAAACTATTTATTCTAAAGATTTCACCTCCGCAGCGATTTTCGTTTTTCCCACATGTAAAATAATAGTTTAAAACAATCCCCTAATGTTGCAATTTTAAACATTTTACACTTTTTCCAATATGGGGTACTAATGCTACACATTTGAGCCAAATTTTAAAGTTATAGCACCCAGGACACTGTAATCAAAAGTAACAATAATTCTTATTTGATATTGCAGCCGTCTAGCTACACTGAAAATTTAATTTTTCTAGCTTACGGGCAAGTGCCCAAAATAATTTTACAAAAATGGCGCAATGCTTTTCATATGGGAAAAAACGCAAATTTCAGAATTTCTGGAGTCGAACTCATGTCACTTATGTGAGAAGTCTTATTTTATCTATAAGTTTCTCCATCATATCTACAAAAACTGAAAGTTTCAGCACTGTAACTTTTGTAGTTTGGGCTGGACACTAGTATCCTCCTATATGTTATATATATCCTCCTCCTCCTCTGTAAGGAACGTCTATATCATTATATATATATATATATATATATATATATATATATATTAACTAAAGGAAAAGAAAAGGTAGTGATGAGGGTGGCAACAAGGTGTTGAGGGAAGCCCAGCGGACACTTACCAAGTTGAGGACCAAGCTGGCAGGCTGCTGGGGGCGTCGAAGAGACACGTAAAACACACGAACACAAAAACACACGCAAGCTTATCGGGCCTTTGCCCTTCTTCAGCGAAAGAGTAACGTCTTATTTTGTTTTGTTTTTATTTTAGTAACGTAAAGGGACACACTGGGCGGGGAATGACAGGGTGATGTGGGAAGGTTGATGATTGGAGGAGGTGGGGAGTAGGAGGGGTGGATAGCCAATAAAGAGGGAGTGTGGTAAGGGAAAGTGCGAATAACTACAATGTAACAAGGAGACATTGTAAGGGGGCTAATAGGGTTAGCGGAGGTTGAGGCCATATATATATATATATACTAGTAGTTGGTGCTTGCATTCTGCAAGCATATCATCTCAACATAAAATACATTCATTTTTCATATATAATCATTACAGCTATTTTTTAAATTTTAAATATTTCACCTCCGGAGTGATTTTCGTTTTTCCCTTATGTAAAAATAATAGATTAAAACAATCCCAAAACTTTGCAATTTTAAAAATTTTATACTTTCTCCATTATGGGGTACTAATGCTACGCATTTCTGCCAAATTTTAAAGTTGTAGTACTTCTAGAAGTGAAATAATATTCCTCCAATTGTTTAAATTTTAAACATTTTTAACGGCCGCCGCAATAAGTTTATATAGAGATTCAAATGTTTATTTGTGCAATCGCACTATTATGTACATAAGTTGAAATTTTCAGTTTCCTAGCCCATCCCGTAAGGTCTAAACAGTTACCTATTTGTTTAAATTTTAAGAATTTTTAACTGCCAAACAAATCAAATTATCAAAATTTATATAATCCGTTTTTCGTTTTTTTACAATTCCTATCTTTAGAAAAAATTTCAGCTCCTTAGAACATATGGAAATACATAAACCTTGAAAATTTGTTTAAACAATTGCGAATTTTTAGCGGCCGCATTGTTGCACTCATCCCAATTGTAGCGTTTATGTGAATAAAATATAATGATAACATATATATAGGAGGATACTAATATTTAGGCACTTCCAGATGAGCTGGAGTTTCGAAATTTTTTTCTTAGGTATGATTTTGTGCAAAACCGACTAGAAAAAACGAAAAAGTGCAACAATGCGGTCGCTAGAAATTCGCAATTTTTTAAACAAACTTTCAAGTTTTATGTATTTCCGAATGTGCCACGGAGTTGAAATTTTTTTATAAGTAGAATTCTTAAAAAATCGAAATGGTGATTATACAAATTTTGATATTATAATTTGTTTTGCAGTTAAAAATTCTTAAAATTTATACAAATACATAACTAATTGATAGTAGCTCAATAACTTTGGCTAAGATTAATAAAGGTGAAATAATCCTTTAGCCAAACCATTAGAGGGTTACAAAACCCAATGCATTTCGCCCACAAGGTGGGCATCATCAGGGGTGAAACCTGTTTCAACAGTGACTGGGAGCCAACCCAGTCACTGTTGAAACAGGTTTCACCCCTGATGATGCCCACCTTGTGGGCGAAATGCATTGGGTTTTGTAACCCTCTAATGGTTTGGCTAAAGGAGTATTTCACCTTTATTAAATACATAACTGTTTAGACATTACGGGATGATCTAGGAAGCTAAAATTTTCAAGTTAAGTACAGAGTAGTGCATTTGCACAAATGAACATTTGAATCTCTCCATAAATATATTGCGGTGGCCGTTAAAAATGTTTAAACTTTAAAAACTTAGAAAAATATTTTTTACTTCTAGAAGTGCTACAACTTTCAAATTTGGCAGAAATGTGTACCATTTGTACCCCATATTGGAGAAAGTATAAAATTCTTAAAATTGCAAAGTTAGGGGATTGTTTTAATCTATTATTTTTACATAAGGGATAAACGAAAATGGCTGCGGATGTGAAAAATTTGGAATTAAAAAAATATTTCTAATGATGAAATATAAATCTGAAAAATTAATATTCTTTCAAGGTGAGATGAAATGCTTGCAGTATGCAAGCACCTTCTACTAGTATGTCATATCATCCTCCTCTGTAAGTAACGTCTATATATAATGATACTAGTAGGAGGTGCAAGCATTTAATCTCACCTTGAAAGAACATTAATTTTTCAGAGAGATATTTATCATGAGAAATATTTCTTTAATTATAAAGATTTCTCCTCTGCACCGGTTTTCGTTTTTTCATTATGGAACAATAATGGAGTCAAACAATTACTAATTTTCGCAATTTAAAAATATTATACGTTTCTCACATTGGGTTAATAAGTCCACATATTTCTGCCAACTTTTAAATTTATAGCACAATTTGAAGTGTTATAACATTTATCAAATTGTTTAAAATTAAATGATTTTTAACGGCCGCAATAACGATTTTATGCATACATTGAAATGTTTATTCGTTTATATAGACTAAACTCTAAAGAATTAAAAAAATTCAGCCCCCTAATTCGCCTCGTAGTGTCTAAACATTTCCTATTTTTTTAAACTTTAAAAATTGTTTACTGCCACAGAAATTAAAATGTCAAATTTTCTATAATCCCTATTTCGTTTTATTATAAATCCTACTTCTAAAAATATTTTCAGCTCCGTAGCACATTTGGAAATACATGAACCTTGAAAATTTAGTTAAAAAATTTCGAATTTTTATCGGCCGCATTGTTGCCTTTTTTGAAGATTTTCGTTTTTTCTAGGTGCTTTTGCACAATATCTTACCTAAGAAAAAAATATCGAATATCCAGCTCACCTGAAATTGCTTATACATAAGTATCATCCTATATGTTATATCTTATCAAAATATATATACGTTCCTTACATAGAAGGATACTAGTAGAAGGTGCTTGTATTCTGCAAGGATCATTTTTAGAAAAGATTTATAGTCACAAGTAATTAATGTCGGTTTTTAAGCTTAAAATAAGTAAAATGTAAGCGAAGGGAATTCTCCAAAGCCAGTCAAACTGATAAAACCCGGGTTTTATCAGTTTGACTGGCTTTGGAGAATTCCCTTTGCTTATATTTTATATATTTGCCAGTGCGGCTCGCTCTCTTTTACTGCATTAAAATAAGTACCAATTAATGTCAGGCTTAGGTTAAAAACTAACAAGATATTAATAAAATAACAACAGGTGGGGAAAATATGAATAATATAAATTAAAAGTAATTATATAACAATTTTCATATGTCCGTCTGTCACTGACGGCATAAGATACAGGAGCACAATCAATCATTATCGCAGAGAGAGTGAGAGAGGGGGAAGAGAGGGAGAATGGGAGGGAGAGAGGAAGAATTAGGAGAGAGGGAGAATGGGAGGGAGAGAGGAAGAATTATAGGAAGACAGGGAGTTGATAGGGAGAATGGGAGGAAGAGAGGGGGAATAGGAGAGAGAGAGGTGGAGAGAGGGAGAATGGGAAGGAAATTGGGAGGAAGAATGGGAGGGAGATGGGTTGGAGAATGGGAATTGTAGGAAGACAGGGAGGTGATAGGGAGAATGGGAGGGAGAGAGGGGGAATAGGAGAGAGAGAGGTGGAGAGAGGGAGAATGGGAAGGAAATTGGGAGGAAGAATGGGAGGGAGATGGGTTGGAGAATGGGAGGAGGAATAGGAGGAAGAGAGGGAAAGGAATGGGATAGAGAGATAGAAGTAGTGAGGGAGAATGGGAAGTTTTAAGATAATTATTTATTATTCCTTTTTGATTGGTAGTTCCACTAGTAACCGTTGCCATATTTTAGGAGCATTCTTTGTTTTCTATTATATGTATTATTATTGCGACATTTAAAAGCATCTCTCCGAATTCCGAAAATGAAGAGTGCCCACGGCGCAGACGTCCGCATTCTGATCTTATCATCTCTTTACTCTTGCGTTTTATCTCTCTAATCTTAGACGAACAGACAGAAGGAAGCACTGCCACGCTCCTCATCCGCCCTCTCCTTTCATATCCAATTCACGCATAATCCTATCGCCGGATCAGAACGAATTAACCATTTTCTCCAAGCTTTCTCTTCCTCCTGTCTCTCTCCTCCTCCTGCCCCACTCTCTCTTCCTCCTGCTTCTATCTCTCTTCCTCCTGCCTCTCTCCTCCTGTCCTGCCTCTCACTCTCTCTTCCTCCTCCCTCTCTCTCTTCCATCCTCCTGCCTCTCTCTCTTTTCCTCCTCCCTCTCTCTCTCTTTTCCTCCTGCCCCTCTCTCTTATCCTCCTGCCTCTCTCTCTTACTCCTGCCTCTCACTCTCCCATCCTCCTGCCTCTCTCTCTTTTCCCCCTGCCTCACTCTCTTTTCTTCCTGCCTCTCTCTCTTTTCCCCCTGCTTCTCTCTCTTTTCCTCCTGCCTCTCTCCTCCTCCTGTCCTGCCTCTCACTCTCTCTTCCCCATGCCTCTCTCTCTTTTCCCCCTGCTTCTCTCTCTTTTCCTCCTGCCTCTCTCTCTTTTCCTCCTGCCTATCCGTCTCATTTCCTCCTGCCCCTCTATCTCTTATCCTCCTGCCTCTGTCTCTTCCTCCTGCCTCTCGATCTCTCTTTCTCCTGCCTATATCACTTTTCCTCCTGCCACTCTCTCTCTGTCTCCCTTCCGTCACACTCTTTCGCCACAATTTACTTTCTCCCGTCTCCAAGCAATTTCTTTCGCCTATAATTCTCCTTTTCTTCTTTACCTTTACTCACTCTACGCTACAACTCAACTTGCATGAGAAACGCCCATTCGTTTTGACAATCAAGAATCACTTTTATTATACTTTTTTGTTTATTTTATTGTAGTTGGAGCAGTAACAATGAAATACTTAGCAATCGATTATTCCTTGGTTTACAACTATAGTATTAATATTGCCGTACGAAAATTTTCGCTAACTCAAACCGCCACACCCTCTTTCCTACATTAAATTCCCTGCCTTCCCTCACTTTCTCCCCCCTTTCTTATACTCCCTAACTTGCCCTCAATTTCTACCCCTCCTTTCTTAATCTCCATATCTTCACCTCACTTTCTACCTCTCCTTTTCTTATTCTCCCTATCTTCCTCTCCCTTTCTTATGCTCACTACCTTCCCTTCACCTTCTGGCCTCCCCTTCTTATTCTCCCTAAGTTGTACGTTCCATGGGACTATCGGGTCCCAGAACAATAAATTCTATTCTATTCTAGACTATTCTATTCTATCTCCCCCCACCTTATTCCCATCAGTTTCTTCCCCTCCCTTATTCTATTCGCCTCCCCTCACATTCTACCCCTCCATTTTTTATTCTCCATATCTTCCTCTCATTTTTATTCCTTAACGTTCTTATACTCTCTAACTTCCCCTCACTTTCGATCCCTCCTTTCTTAATCTCCGTATACTCTCCTCACTTTCTACCCCTCCCTTTATTATGCTCCCTATCTTCCCCTCACTTTTTACCATTCCCTTTCATAATCTCCGTATCTTCCTCTCACTTTCTTATTCTCCCCATCTTCCACTCACTATATACCCCTCCCTAATTCTCCCTATCTTCCCCTAAATTTAATTCCACTGCCATTCTTATTCTCAGTATCTTCCCCTCACTGTTCACCTCTCCCTTTTATATTCACCCTGTATTCCCATCACATTCATTCCTCACACATTTATTCTCCCTATCTTCTCCTCAGTCTTTACACCTCCATTACTCATTCCACTTAAATTACCATTGCATTCTCCCCCTACAATTTATATTCTCCCTATCAACGCATCATATTCTTCCCCTCCCTCTCTTATTCTCTTTAGCTTCTCCTGAGATTCTACCCCTCCTTTGGTTATCCTCCCTATCTTCCCCTCACTTTCTACCCCTAACTTTCTTATTCTCGCTATATTTCCCCTCACTTTCTAACCCTCCTTTTCTTATGCTACCCATCTCCCCCTCATTTCCTGCCCTCCCTTTTCTTATTCTCCCTAACATTCCCTCACTTCCTTCCTCTCCATTTATTATCCTCCCAATTATTCTCACTATCGTTAATATTTGCATAATTGTACATTAATATAAAATATACTTTCTTTTATTTACTGTTCCAAACCTGATTGGGTAATTTTATAAAACAGTGTAAATATTGCACGTTCCATATTAATATACGGTCCAAAAACAATAAATTCTCTTCTATTCTTTGTATCTTTCCCTCAAATTCTTCCCCTCACTTTCTTCCCCTCAATTTCTTCACCTCACTTTCTTCCCCTTCGTTTCATATACTCCGTACCATTCCCTCACTTTCTACCCAACGCGATCTTATTTTCCCTATCTTCCTCTCACTGTCTACCCCTTCTTTTCATAATCTACCTATTTTCCCTTCATCTGTGACCACTCCCTATCCAATTCTCTGTATCTTCCCATCCCTTTCTTATTCTTCCTATCTTTCCCTCACTTTTTTCCCCTCACTTCCTTTTTCTCCCTCTACTCCCCTCTCTTTCTACCCACCCTTTCTTATTCTCTCTATATTCCTCTCACTTTCTATACCTGTCTTTCTTATTCTCCATATTATCCCCTCATTGTATTCCCTCCTTTCTTATTCTCTTTATTTTCCACACACATTCTACCCCATCCATTCTAATTCTCCATATATTCTACTCTCATTATACCCCTACCTTGTTATTGTCCCAATCACCCCCTCACATTCTACTCCTCCCTATACTATGCTCTCTATTTCCCATCACTTTCATTCCTCTCTCCTTTTTTTCTTCCTATATTCCACTCAATTTCTACACCACCCTTTCTGATTATTTCTATCTTACCCTCATTTCATTCCCCCCTGTCTTATTCTCACTATCATCTTTGAACATACTACCCATCTCCTTCATATACTATTTTCCCCATACTTCATATACCTATGTATTATTATCCCTATCTTCCCGTCACTCACTTCCCTCCCATTCATATTCTCCTTAAGTTCCCTTTACTTCCTTCTTTCTTATCCTCCCTATCTATCACTCAGTTTTTACTCCACACATTCTTATTCCCCCAAACTTCCCCTCACCTTTTACACCTCCATTACTTATTCTCCCTAAATTCCCACCACAACCCATCATATTCTTCCCCTCCCTTTCTTATCCTCATTACCTTCTCCTGATATTCTACCCCTCCCTAAGTTATTCTTCATATTTTCCCCTGAATTTGTACACCTCTCTATCATATTCTCTCTATCTTCCTTTTACTTCCCCTCATTTCCTTATCTTCATTCTCTTACCCTCCCTTTTTATTCTCCCTGTCTTCTTGTCACATTCTACCTCTCCCATTCTTATAGTCCCTATATTCTCTTAACGTTCTACCCCTCTTTTCTTATGCTCCCTATGTTCTCCTCACTTTCTCCACATCTAGTTCTGATTCTTATTAACATCCTCGCACTTTCTACCACTGGATTTCTTATTCTCCTTTATTTCAGATCACATTCTACCCCTCCTATTCTTATTCCCCCAAATTTCCCCTCACTTTTTACCTTCCCTTCCTTAATCTCCCTATCTTCCCCTCACATTCTCGCCTTCCTTTCTTATTCTCCCACCCTCCCCTCACGTTCTACCCTTCTTTCTTATACTCCCCATCTTCCCCTCAATTTCTGCACCACACTTTCTTATTCTCCCTATCATCCCCTAACTTGCTTCCACTCCCTTTCTTATTCTCCCGATCTTGCCCTCACTTTTTACCCCTCCCTTTCTTCTTCACCCTAACTTCAACTCACACTTTCTTGCCTTCCCTTTCTTATTCTCCCTAACTGACCATTACTTTCTACCCCTCCCATTCTTATTCTATATATATATTACCCTCACATATTTCCCCTCCCTTTCTCAATCTTCCTTTCATCCCCTTATTTCTTCCACGCCCTTTCTTATTCTCCCTATCTTCCTCTCTCATTCTACCCCTCCCTTTTTATTCTCTCTACCTTCCACCCACTATCTACAACTCTCTTTCTTGTTATCCCTATCGTCCTCTCAGTTTCTGCACCTATCATTTTTATTCTCCCCATATTCCCCTCCATTTTTACCCCTACCTTTATTATACTTCATTTCTTTGCCGCGTTTTACACATATTCTTATTCTCGTTATATTCCCCTCACTTTCTTCCTCTCACTTTCTTACTCACCCTGCCTTACCTTCACTTTCTACTGCTCCATTTCTTAGTCTCCCTTAATTCCCATCACATTAAATTCTACCCTCCCTTTACAATTTTACCAAACCTCCCCTCACTTCTCCCCTTCAATTTCATATTATCCCTATTCTCCCCTCACCTTCTACCGCTCCATTTCTCATTATCCCTCTCTTCCCCTCACTTTTTAACCTCTCTTTCATAATCTCCCTATCATCCCCTACCTTCCCCTAAAGTTCTTATTCTCTTTATTTTCCCCACAAATTCTACCCTCACATTATTATTCTCTCTGTATTCCCCTCTCTTTATATCCCTCCCTTTATTATTTTCCCTACCCTATCCTCACATTCTACACTTCTCTTTCTTATTCTCCTTATCATCCTCCCACTTCCTTACCCTCCATTTCTAATTCTCCCTCTCTTCCCCTCACTTTCTAAGCCTCCCAATCTTATTCCCCCTATAATACCCTCACCTTCTACCCATCCCTTTCTTATTCTTCCTATATTCCCCTGATTTTCTCAACACTTTCTTTTTTTCACACCTTTTTCTCACTTTCTCCCCCTCACTTCCTTATTCTCCCTCTCCTCCCCTCACTTTCAACCCATCCCTTTTCTTATTCTCACTATCAACCCCTCACTTTCTACACTTAACTTTCGTATTCACCCTATAATCCCCTCATTGCATTACTCTCCTTTCTTATTCTCTTTATTCTCCCCACACATTCCACCCCTCCCATTGTTATATTAACTCACTTTATACCCCTTCCCTTCATATTCTCCCTCTCTTCTCCTCACTTTCTACTACCCTCATTTTTATTTTCCCTATATTCCCCTCACTTTCTCCCCCTCTCTTCCTTATTCTCACATTCCTCCCCTCACTTCCCCTCTATTTCATATTCTTCCTATATTCCTCTCACTATTTAAACCTCTGTTTCTTACTCACTACCATCCCCTCAATTTCCTTCCATCCATTTCATATTCTCTTTATCTTCTGCACATCTTTATCTTCTGCACATCTTTATCTTCTCCCATTATTATTCTCCATGTATTCCCTTCAGTTACTGAGCCTCTGTTTCTTGATCTCCCTATCATCCATTCACATTCTCCCACTCCCTTTCTTATTCTCACTCTCCTACACTCACTTGCTTCCCCTCCATTTCTTTTGTTCCCTATATTCCCCTCACTTTCTAAACCTCTGTTTCTTAATGTCCTTATCATTTCCTCGAATTCTTCCTTTCCTTTTCTTATTCTCTTTATATTCCGCTCCTTTTTAACCCCTCCCATTATTATTCTCCTTATATTCCCCTCACTTTAAACCCCTCAATTTCTTATTTTCTCTATCTTACCCTCACATTCTACACCTCTCTTTCTTATACTCTCTCTCATCCTCTCACTTTCTTACCCTCCATTTTATATTCTCCCTGTCTTCCACTGATTTTTTAACCCTCCAATTCATATTCACAATATATTTATCTCACTTTCTACTGCTCAATTTCTTATTCTCCCGTTATTCCCCGCATTTTCTCCTCTCTCTTCCTTATTTTCACTCTCCTCTTCTTAATTTCACCCACTCAATATCTAATTCTCCCTCTTCTCCCCTCAAACCCTACCCCTTCTTTTCTTATTCTCACTACCTTCCCCTCACTTTCTAAACCTCCCCTTTTCATTTTCCCTAACTTCCCCTCACTTACTATATCACGCTTTCAAATTCTCCGTATCATCCCATCACATTCTCCCCCTCCCTTTCTCATTCTCCCTGTTTTCCCTCACAATCTACCCATCCTTTTCTTATTCTCCGTATCTACACCTCCGTTTCTTATTGTCCCTCTCCTGTGTTCACCTTGTAATCCTACCTATCATATATCTATTTTCCATCACATTCATTACATGCCCTTTTTATTCCCCCTATATTCCACTCAATTTATACACCACCGTCTTATTCTATCTATCATATGCTCACATTCTTCCCCTTCTTGTCTTATTTTCCCTATGTTCACCTGAATTTTACACCTCCCTATCTTATTCTCCTAAACTTTCAAGCACATTCTTATCCTCCCTATCTTATTCTCCCTATTTCTTTGCACTCTCTACCCTTCTCTTTCATATACTCCATTATTTCCCATTACTTTATTTCCCTCCCTATCTTATTCTCCATATCTTTCCTTTACTTTATAAACCTACGTCTTATCTCCTAACTTTCCATCACTTCCTTCCCCTTAAGTTCTTATTCTCTTTATGTCCTCCATACATTCTTCCCCACCTTTTCTTATATTTCCTCTCTACCCATCAATTTTTACTCCTATCTTTCTTATTCTCCCACTCTTCACCTTACTTTCTACTCCTCCATTTCTTATTCCTCCTAAATTCTGATCACATTCTACCCCTACAATTCATATTCTCCCTATTAACACATTTATTCCTTCTCTCCCCTCATTCTCATTATTTTCACCTGAAATTCTACCTCTCAATTAGTTATTCTCCTTATCTTCCCCTCACATTCTTATTCTCCCTCTCTTTTCTTCACTTTCTACCCCCTACATTCTTTATCACCATATCATCCCCTCAGTTTTATACCTCTCTTTCTTATTTTCCCTATCATCCTCTCACCTTCTTGCCCTCCATTTTTCATTTCCCCCTGTCTTACCCTCACTTTCTACTCCTCCCTTTCTTATTCTCCCTCTCTTCCCCTCACATTCTACTCTTCCATTTCTTATTCTTTCTATCTTCTACTCACTTTCTAAAAATCTCTTTCTTAATCATCCCCTCATTATTTTCCCCTCCCTTTCTTCTTCTCTTAATCATCCCCACACTTTCTGCCCCTCCCTTTATTATTATCCTTATATTCCCCTCTATTTTAATCCCCTGTTCTTATTTTTCCTATCATCCCCTCACTTTTTCTACCTCTCGTTCTTATTTTACCAATCATCTCACTTTCTTATCCTCCATTTCTTATTCTCCCTCTCTTCTTCTCAACTTCTATCCCTCACTTTCTTATTCTCCCTATATTCCTCTCAATTTCTTCAACTTTATTTCATATTCCCCCTATCTTCCCTTCACTTACTTCCTCTCATTTACTTTTCCTTATTTTCCTCCATTACATTTCTTATTGTCCCTGCCTTCTTGTAACCATCTACCACTCCAATTCTAATTGTCCCTATATTCCCTTCACTTTCTACCCCTTCCATTCTTATTCTTCCTATCTTCTCCTCACATTCTCCCCTTCTATTTCAGAACCTCCCTACCCCCTACACTTTTTACCCCTCTCATTTTTATTTTCGCCTCACGTTCTACCCCTCCCTTTGTTATTCTCCCTCACTTCCCCTCACTTTGTAGATCTCTTTCATATTCTCCTTATCTTCTCCTCACTTTGTTTCCCTCCATTTCTTTTTCCCTATCTTCACCTCACTTCTCCCCCTCCATTTCATACTCTCCGTATCTTCTCCGCACTTGCTAAACATGTTTTTAATCTCCCTATCATCCCCTCACTTTCTTCCCACCCCTTTCCTATCCTCTTTATCTTCCCCACACTTTTTACCCTTCCCATTATTATTCTCCCTCTATTACCCTCACTTTATGCTCCGCCATTTCTTATTATCCCTATCTTCCTCTCGCTTTCTACACCTCTCTTTCTTATTGTACCTATCATACTGTCACTTTCTTACACTCCATTTCTTATTTTTCCTGACTTCCCCTCACATTCTAACCTTGCCTTTCTTATTCTCCCTTTATTCCCCTCACTTACTGCCCCTCCCTTTCTTATTCTCCTTCTCCTACCCTCACTTTCTTATTTTCCTTTACTTCCCATCTCTCTCTACCCCTCCCATTCTTATTCTCTCTATCTTCCCGTTACTTTCTCCCTCTCCATTTCTTAGGCTCCCTACATTTTCCTCTCTTTCTACCCCTCCCATTCCTGTTCTCCCTCTCTTCCGCTCACTTTCTACACCTCTCTTTCTTATTCTCCCTACCTTCCCCTGACTTTCTATCACTCCCTTTCACATTTTCCCTATATTCACCTCACTTTTATTCTACTCCCTTCCTTATTCTCCGATCTTCCCTCTCTTTCATTTCACCCTCATTCTTATTCTTCCTATCTTCTCCTCACTTTTACCCCTCCGTTTCTTATTCTCCCTATCTTCCTCTACCTTTCTTATTCTCTTTATCTTACCCTCCATATCTTTCCCTCCCTTTCATTGCCTTCCCTTTCATTCCCCTCACTTTCCATCCACTCCCTTATAAAACTCCTTTAAATCTACATCTCCCGAATCCCTTCCCCTGTTTTCTCCCCTCACCTTACTGCTTTGACTGTTGTGAAGGAAATGCATATTAAGTCGCTCTGTTCTCCCGATTTGTAGGTGTTTTGTCTTTCAGACAGTTTATATTATTTTTATATTTATTTAACAACCTTGATATGTATCATTTGTTGTTATTAAGGGTTTGATTGTAAATAGGATCGACAAATGCATCCATTTTCTCAATTAAACGTATAATGCTGTCGTAATAATATAATTTTTCAATCACAGGTGTTTCTCGTTTAACGTCGTCATTGCTAAAATTGAGTTGTTTCTTTGACCCAGAAGATAAGGAACAAATAAAGAGAAATTATAAATACCAAAAGCATTTAGAAAAATAATGATATATTGATAATTGAAACATTTAATTCATGTGAGATGATGTAATGAAACCAAAAGGTGAACAGGGGAGGACAGATTCCGTATAAACATGATGAAATTCCATGCGAGATTGAGAGAGAAATGGCCAATATACGTTACTCATTTTGTTTGAGTTCTGAGAAAAACAATTTTAAGATTAGGATTCCGTTACTTATGAAAGTTTGAAAACTACTGGTGTGGATTATTCTTCATATAACCATTATACCCCAATGGAAATAGAATGACTTACAAATGAGATATTTTCTAATAGTTCAAGGAAGCAAACTAAGCACGTTTGCGGTAGACCTCAGAATAAGCCTTAATAACAATTTAAAAAATCTGATTGGGCCACCACATGACTTTCTCCATACCTGTAATATTTCTAAAAATTCCAAATGTTACATAAAAAATAAATATTTTAAGAAACTGCGAGAATATTTTAGACTTTACAAAGAACAGAAATAAACTCAAACCATAGCCATCTAATATTTGATATAGCCACAAAGCTCCAACAATTAAGAAAATAAAAAGGAGCGTTACTAAGACGTAACTAATTGTCAATTGTTAACAATATTCGTCGGTAGGTGGCGTGGTGATGGCAGCTAATAATGTAAGATATCTCTTAAACAAAGCATTATATGATAAAATGTTTTAAACAAAATTGTCTAGAAAATTATATTTTCTACAACTTTTATCCTAGTATATTTTTACATGTATCAAATATTAAAGCAAGTAACGCATAAGTGACAAGAGTAAAAACCCACTTCCGGTTGACCGATTTTTACCAAAAACAAATCAGTTCTTGAGACTCATATAAATGTTAAAATAAAATTTCGTATTGACCTGATTAATTGTTTTGAGAAGAAAAAGTTGTCACACACACACATCGAGAAAATGGTCAAAACGTGTTCAGGGGACCTCAAAACCTGTATTTGGGATTATTAACACGCATTGGGATGATAATAAACATATCACAGTTTCAAATTAAGTAAATTGCAATCGAAATGTAGCTCGAACAAAGTGATTGTTACATCTATCTCTTTCATTCTATACGGCGCTCTTAAGACCCCGATTAACCGGCAACCACCATCTCATTCCTCTCTCAAACCATCCGTGTTTTTATCTCCCTATCTTTCCCATCCTACTCCAATCTCTCACCCTCGCGCCCTGCCTCTCCCTCTAACCCGTAAGCGCATCCATTTCACTCCCACCGCCGTGGAAAACCTCTTCCGAAATGCCCGACGCTGAATAAATTATGGCGAGCGAGCATCTCCCTGCATGATTCAAAGCGGATAGCCTGGAGTCGACCCTCGGCAGCGGACAGCCTCAGGGGAGGGAGGGAGGAAGAGAGAGGGAGGGAGATAGAGAGTAGAGGGAGGGTACGGCCTCCCCCTTCGCCCATCCTTCATCCATAGGCTTCCCGAATATTCCGCTACCTTTCAATCCCGCGTCATATAACAACATATAAATATAGAAATCATTCTGGACGTTTATCTGCTCCATCACGATAACATAATTGATAATTAGAGATAGGGAGAATGTTGTTGAATGAGGGGAGATACTGTGTAAGTGCAGTGCGGGAAAGAGAGGTTTGCTAGGGGTGTGTAGTGAGGCGGAAGGGGCAGAAGAGGGGTTTCGGGAGGACGGAGTGGGAGAAGAGGGGGACGGAACGGGAAGGGAGCAGGGGATGGGAGTGGGGGAGGGGAAGGGGTGGAGGAGGGGAAGGGATGAGGGCCCTTGGAATAGCCAGATTAGAGATTATGCGTTAAGCACGCTTGAGAGTAAATTAGTTTTCAAGAGAAGGAAATTCGTGTTTGACTCACGGTAATTCTTGGAGTGTTGTGGAA
Organism: Tanypteryx hageni; assembly: GCA_028673005.1. Lineage (NCBI taxonomy): Eukaryota > Metazoa > Arthropoda > Insecta > Odonata > Petaluridae > Tanypteryx > Tanypteryx hageni. The sequence goes on along the minus strand of CM054112.1, from coordinate 261,125,714 downwards.
CACGCACTATGAAAGTGCATTCGTAAAAAATGATACTCTTACCGCAAAGAAATGACTACTTCAGTAGTAGCAGTAATTGATTTTTTAAGTGCGTCGGCGGCTATGGTCATTTTGCACTGTCATGAACTGGACATGTGTACACACAGAAGGGAGGAGAGAAACCCGGTGCCGGCATTAGCCTACTCTTTAAGAAAAGCACCAAGCAGGCCAACTGCTTAACGTCCTTCCGAAGGACGGAAAACTGAAATTGCGCGTCTCCTCAAACCGCGCGAAGAGGGGGTCGGGCCACCTCGGAATAAAATCCCACTTGCGCAGTAATCGTTCCCGCTGCCCTTTCGAGCAGCAGACGAGTAGCAGTCGACTAGCAGCCGAGTAGCTGCCAGCGTCCTAACCACTACTCCACCGGCACCCCTGACTATTTCTGGTTAATTGAATGCATATTAAACATGGCAGTGTTATTTCTCCTTAGAATAGAATCTAGAAGATAAATATTCGGTCGCACGGCGACACGCTTGATCGAAGGTCGATAAGGTTTCTATAATTTTTAATAGTTGGATTTTAAATAATGAAGAAATTCTAAATACTTATAAGATTTCGCGTGAAAGGCAATCAAAATAAACCTATTTTTTACCGTTTTTTTCATAATGAAATAATATATTTGAAGAATATATATACTTAGGGCCTATTTCAATTCTGTATTATTATTTAATTTGCAATATTTCTTTATATACAATTTATTGTGCGAAACCCCACATATTTGTGTAAACCGAGGTTCAGAAGTAAAAATTCAAACTTTGGCTTTGCGATTTTTTTATTGTCATGGCATAAGACAGCTTGAATGAGTTGTCTGCAATGCATGTTGAAATTTTTACACGTGGGATTAAGTGAATGATTCCAGCTATAAAAACACAAATGACTTCGAATAATTAATTTAATTATAAATCCCATTTAATTAATCTCTCACATTGTCCAATCATAACACACGCGACGTGCCTCTTATTTACGTTAAATAATGGTACATTCGGTTCTCGAGTTAAATCATCATCAAAACAGCTAACGGTCATGGTTTCGTGTTTCTGCCAACGATATAAGTGGAACAAAGCTGGTCGCATGTATCGGTTCCCTCTTTTGTTGCATTGTACATTGTTATTATTTCGGGTTTTCTGAGATCTTGCGTGCTGTCGTCAATTTTATCTTCGTGATGCATGATTGATATAAGTATTACGGATCTGTTTTTTACTGGAACAGAGAATATTGTGATATATTCAGTGAAACTGAAAATGTAGCTTCTAACACCAGCAAACGACGCACCCCTGCAAACGACGTACCCCTGCATGCACGCGCACCCCGGCATACGCTCGCACTCAGGCTACGCGGGTATTCCGGCTTAATGCGTACGTACAGAGTCCCTACTTTTATGGGCAACAGACAGCCCAGAAGATAACGCTACCATCGTGCGTTTTAACCAATAAACTTTCGAGAGAGGTACTCCCTCTTCTTGAGAACAGGTAGAACGCGCGGATTTCCAAGCAGGCAACGTGGCGAGAACGCGACGCAAAGGAGGTGCGCCAGGGGGCAGTCGCGAATGTCGAATCTGAGCGAAAGGAAGCAGCGAGGGAACGAGTGGACGAGCAAGCAACCGACAGAGTAACCTAAACCGGCCGGTAAAATTTCCTTATCCCTCCCACTGCCTTTTCGTATCGTTTGTTATACCTCCAAGTGGACAATTCTATTGTGCATAACTTTTGTATATTTCTGTTTTGTAAAATTTCTTGTCACTTTACCACTGTGTTATATTTGATTACCTGTTGGCAGCAACAGTGTCACCTAAGAAGAGTCGTATCCTTTTTGGATCTTACGTATCTTGTGAATTACGAGAGATTAATATTAATGAAACAGTTCCGTCTCATTATTGGAGGCACCGGAGAGATACGAACACATGTTCGCTATTTCGTATTATTAAATTTCGTACTCTTGCAACCTAAAGCTCATTATTATAAATCAGTCTTTTCTATTTTACTTTGTTCTTTGGTTTCATACAGTTTAATTGTCACGATGGAAACATCAAAGAATGCTTACGAAAAGCAATATTTCACCACTGCATCAGATAGGGCTGAAAAACCCGTTCTCGCGCAGAAGACGGGTCGAATGTCAATGCGCCTGTGTTTTCTTCTCCTTTGCCTCCTAATCTTACCCAAGTGGTTAATGTTGTCCTATCTAAGTTACCTCCTTTTGTAGAGCTTGCAGTCAAACCTACATTTGCCTTTCTTTCTGAGTTACGCTGTTCACTAACTGAAGTTTGTCGCCGATAATTATCTTTTGATTCATGCCCTTACTAAAAGCCCGGTTACGTTATGGAATTTCTGGTTTAATGCTATCTCGCGGAATCTATCCTGGGAGTAAGTTACTTCGAAAGTCTGGGAAATATTTTTCTCGAAGAGAGAATTTGAACGGCTCGCGTCGTTGAAAGTAAAGCGATTCCAATTCCCGGATGAATCACGCCTTGTGCTTCTCCAGTCAGTCAAGGCAGCAATCGCGGTTTTGGTTCTTAACTGTTCGGATTTAGTGATCGTGGAACTCGTACTCAATAATGTTAATCCCCTGACGCAGTCTATTTTTATTTTCGTAGGGAGACCTAATAATCCTTACGAGTTAGACGACTCACGCGATCCGATAAACTCCTCATGAGTAGAAAAGAATATTTTCGCGAAAATCCTCGGGTGTTTCATCACCCCCAGCGTTCCAAACCCGGGCTAACGTTACGTTTCAGCCTAATCATAATCGACGTTTTCGACGTGATTCCCGTAATCCCTCAGGTCATTCTTTCATTAATTAACGCCAAGTTATATTCTGTACCGGTTCGTCTATTTCCTTTATAGATCATAAATAATGGGCTAATTTAAAGATACGGTGAATATTTCTCGGGTTTCCAGCAAGGTGAAAATGGTGTCTTCCGACGTTTCGGCGCCATTCTCTTGAGCCATCTTCAGGGAACTTCTTAGTGCCATGCCGTTTGTTCGTCCGTGCTGATATATCCACCGAAGGTTGGTGGCCCGTCTCCCATTGGCTGTTGAGTCGGCCTATGGCGTTCTACAATTTTGGGGAGTTTGGGATTCCACATTTTGCTGAGCGGGAATCCCGTGTCCCTGTTAAGCGTGTTTTCGGAGATTTTTCCTTCGCCTTAGGTTTTAAGTTGCAGCGAAATATAATTTTCGGTGCAAAAACATCCACTGATGTGCTAAGTGCTAATGACAAACTATAAATAGAACATAGTAATATAGACATATAACCATCCAACAGTTGAATTTGAATAGATTTAAGTAATACCACAAAACAAAATACACCTCGTAGGTGAAGGCGATTCGAAACGAAACTTAGTTAAAGTCAGTAAAATCACATCCAATAGTTACTATCCTCTTCCGGCTCCCGGTAGGTCAATGTCCACTCCACACAATGTTTTCTGCCGGTTAGGATGGGAACGAGAGTGGGACACCTGCGTCGACTTCACTCGTTGCTCCCCTGTGCGTCTCGTCGCTCGGAAGGCCACTATCGGAATGGACTGTCACGTGACGCCGGTGGTGAAGGAGGGAGGTAATGACGTCAGGCGGGTAATTCGAAATGGTCGAATTATTCCCGGTAATTGGTCGCTTTTCCACTGTTCTTGCATAACCATGGGAAAGAGGGAAGGTTAAAGAGGCGAGGGGTAATTAGGGTATATAAAGCAGAGAGGCACCACGGGAGGGCGTGTCGACCGTGGCGTGGCGTCCGTGGGCGTGGTGTTCAGTCCGGCGATATCACGAATATCGGCGATATACGATAGCGGCGATATTCGAACTAGCGATATTCGTACTTGCATGTTCGTACATGCGATTCGTTAAGTGCTATCGTATAAGTGCGGGAGTAAAAGGGGGGGAGGAAAAAATCGCCACATCCTCCCTGGGAAAAATGATGAAAACGGGACCAATAAAAGTTTCAATTGGTTGGGGAGAGTAAGTTTCTAAGTCACCTTATTCCCTGCACTGTTCCCGGATCATGAATGAAGCACAGAACACACTCCTTCGTTGTCTCTTTCAAGATAGTTTATTATTGTTATTGAACACTTATTTGTCAAGACACTTAAAATTGAAATATTACACATGGTGGATTGCCTGCTCTGGCAATCAGGGTTCGAGCTACTGTCACGGCTAAAGTTCTCTGAAGAAGTCCACTGGTTCGCCGTGATGAAGCTAGTCGGGAAAGCACGTCCATTGGAATGTAGTTTTTTCCAGGATAATCACTTTGGGGGTACATAGGGATGATGCACTTGGCATAACAAGTCGGCATCTTGCCAAGCCGAAAACTCAATAACATGTAGGAATATCTCCCTCAAATAATAAATAATCATAATTACAATATGCCAACTATCGTGGCTTAAGGAAACAAAATTGATACCCATCCTTGCCTCAGGGATAGAGTGAGAATAGATTGTATGTCATTGATAACATAACAGAAATAGAATTTCATGACATAACAAAAGCAAACTTTCCTGAGCATTTCCTTCTTGGAAATATTATACATCATAGCATAAACATTAATTCTTAGGCAAGGGCAACTAGTAATCATACTGTTATTAAGCATTTGAAAAAATGATTATTAGGCAGGGCATTGCTTAATCCAGGCATAATATCTTTATTAATTAACAGTGTAATATTTCAATTGATTTGGCCATGTGAGTCCCTTCATCATATCATATTTAAGCACATTAACAAGATAATATTCAAATCATTAACAATATTATATTCAAATTAACTTGACTGTGGTATATTATTAAATTGGCCCCAATAGTTAAGTTCCTTCACAGTATGCATAATATTATCACTGATATTAAATTCATTAACGACATAATATTCAAATTAACCTGTAGTGTGGTATCTTAATAGGGTAGACATAGTACATAAATCCCTTCATAATATGATATTTAAATTCTTAACCTAAACATGGTTTCAATTAAACTAACTCATAATATGGTATTACAATAAATTGTGGTATACTTCCTAATACATAAAGTACATATAGACATTTTAAATGTATCCTTAGCCCAATTGGGGTTAACGTTAAAAAGGGAAATGGAGACTACGGTGTACAGATTGGAATTAAAATTTAAAACTCCTTAACCGTAAATTTACCCAGAGGGCACTCACACGTCAATAAGAAATAAGGAAAATTAAAATTATACTTACAAGTTTGCAGGACGATGATGGCCTACAGGGACCTGTTGTCAAAAACTAGCCTAAAAAAAGAAAAAGAAAACACACACGCACAAGCACTCTGGAAATCTCTAGATACGTATTTCGGGAGCTATGCTCCCATCTTCAGTAGCTGAAGTCGTATGAATTGTTTGTGTTTGGTCTTGTGTATTTATGTGTTCCGGGTAAAAGTGAAAGGATGGCAGAGGGGTGGGGGAATTCTTAACGGTTAGCGAGTAGAGGGGTGAGTAAGGGATAGGTCCGCGGTCGTTATTCATAACCGTCTCTTTGAATTTGTTAATGAAAATACTCTCGTAAGCGTCTAGTTTCCAGTCGGTTTGTGTTGATTTTAAGAGAGACATGTTTTCGATTTTAATTGGGTGATTGTTTTCCTGTATGTGTATTGCGACGCTAGACCTGTTAAATCTATTGTGTTTGAAGTGTGCAAGGTGTTCTTTGAACCTGGTTTCTAGCTTCCGTTTAGTTTGCCCTATGTAGACTTTCTCGCAGTCTGTGCAAGCGATTTTGTATATGCCGGATCTTTGTAGAGTCGGGATCGTGTCTTTTGGATTGTGTAGTAAGTTGGAGAGTTTGTTTTCATTCACAGGTACTGCTTTAAGGTTCTGTTTTGAGAAGATGTTTGATAAACCGTTTGTGATGCCTGGGACGAAGGGGATTTTTACGTATTTTGGTTTTTTGGGGGGCGTGCTTGTGAGAGTAATCTGTTTTTTCAAAGAAAGACTGCGCTTGTGTTTGTGTAAAATATTCTCTATCATCTGAGGGTCGTAACCATTGATTTTAGCGCATTTTTTGATATATTTTAATTCTGTGAGGAAATCAACTTTAGAAAGAGGAACCTGTAAGAGTCTATGTACCATTGAGTGGAATGGTGCTAATTTATGTGAAATATGGTGGTTGGAATCAGAGGGAATGTACGTGTCTGTGTGTGTGGGTTTGCGGTAAATCCCGAACTTGATTTGGTTGTTTTCTCAACATTACAATTCCTCGAAGAATGGCTCACCGATCAAAACTTACCATTAAAAACAGTAGATGAATTAGTACGACTAACACGCTTATGCATGAACCAAAATTTCTTTCAAGTTAACAACAAGTTCTACCAACAAAATTACGGTACAACAATGGGAAACTCCCTTTCACCTTTCTTAGCCAACCTATTCATGGTTAACTTCGAGAAACAATGCAAAAACACTTTCAAATACTTCCCACGCTTATGGCTAAGATACGTTGACGATATTTTCGCGATTTTCGATACCTCCAATAATAACATAACTGATTTTCTACAGCAACTAAACGATCAATATCCTTCCATTAAATTTACACATGAAGTTGAAAAACAAAATACATTGCCATTTCTTGACCTTCTCGTAAAAAGAGAAAACAACCAAATCAAGTTCGGGATTTACCGCAAACACACACACACAGACACGTACATTCCCTCTGATTCCAACCACCATATTTCACATAAATTAGCACCATTCCACTCAATGGTACATAGACTCTTACAGGTTCCTCTTTCTAAAGTCGATTTCCTCACAGAATTAAAATATATCAAAAAATGCGCTAAAATCAATGGTTACGACCCTCAGATGATAGAGAATATTTTACACAAACACAAGCGCAGTCTTTCTTTGAAAAAACAGATTACTCTCACAAGCACGCCCCCCAAAAAACCAAAATACGTAAAAATCCCCTTCGTCCCAGGCATCACAAACGGTTTATCAAACATCTTCTCAAAACAGAACCTTAAAGCAGTACCTGTGAATGAAAACAAACTCTCCAACTTACTACACAATCCAAAAGACACGATCCCGACTCTACAAAGATCCGGCATATACAAAATCGCTTGCACAGACTGCGAGAAAGTCTACATAGGGCAAACTAAACGGAAGCTAGAAACCAGGTTCAAAGAACACCTTGCACACTTCAAACACAATAGATTTAACAGGTCTAGCGTCGCAATACACATACAGGAAAACAATCACCCAATTAAAATCGAAAACATGTCTCTCTTAAAATCAACACAAACCGACTGGAAACTAGACGCTTACGAGAGTATTTTCATTAACAAATTCAAAGAGACGGTTATGAATAACGACCGCGGACCTATCCCTTACTCACCCCTCTACTCGCTAACCGTTAAGAATTCCCCCACCCCTCTGCCCTCCTTTCACTTTTACCCGGAACACATAAATACACAAGACCAAACACAAACAATTCATACGACTTCAGCTACTGAAGATGGGAGCATAGCTCCCGAAATACGTATCTAGAGATTTCCAGAGTGCTTGTGCGTGTGTGTTTTCTTTTTCTTTTTTTAGGCTAGTTTTTGACAACAGGTCCCTGTAGGCCATCATCGTCCTGCAAACTTGTAAGTATAATTTTAATTTTCCTTATTTCTTATTGACGTGTGAGTGCCCTCTGGGTAAATTTACGGTTAAGGAGTTTTAAATTTTAATTCCAATTGGGGTTAGTCTACAAAACTGGTAATTATTACCAAAAAAAAAGAAACATGGCTAGGTTAGGTTGTGCTTTTTTTTGAACCATGTTGACCTTTATAGATGTCCAGAATACCATCTATGATGCCTGGTATATTGTACGCTAAACAGCGATTTTCTTGGCACATGGCCGAATAAGTTTTTTCAATATGTTTTACCGGATTTGCATCTGGGGGCTGGTTGCGATGATCAGAATCACCGGGCGATGAGTTCGCTACCTCTACGCCAAGACAAGTTTTTCAATATATTTTACCAGATTTGCATCTGGGGGCTGGTTGCGATGATCAGAATCACCGGGCGATGAGTTCGCTACCTCTACGCCAAGACAAATAGATACATATACAACAAATTAAGTACAATAAAGTTTAAGTTGAGAGATATTTACAATTCTCTCCTTATTTGGGGATAGCTGAAGAACAGCTGTTACGGGAGATATGAACCTTTTGATAGGTGAAGGGCCGGCCCACTGAGGGGTTAACTTAGCAGTTCTATGGAGCATCTTGGAACTAGTAGGAAACCTTCTATATAACACTAAATCACCGATTTTAAATGGGTTCCCAGTATGGCTTTTATCAAAAGCAAGTGCGTGCCTACGTCTGGTCGCCTTGAGATTATTGAGCACTTGTTGCCACAAGGAATGCCTCTCAGAGGGAGTTAGGTCCTCAGCCAGAGCCTGAGGAGGAATTCTCCAGAAATTTGTCAAGGGATGAGGAAGCTCTCTGCCCATAAATATCCTTGCTGGAGTATAGCCCGTAGTGCTATGTTTAGCAGAATTAAAAGCAAAAGTTAAACTGGGTAAGAATTCATCCCATTTCCGGTGATCATTCTGTGACAAGATGGTTAAGGCATATTTTAGGTTACGGTGGACACGTTCAGCTTGATTAGGCTGAGGATAGTAGGGGGCTGTGAAAATTTGCTTAATACCATATTTAAAACACGTATCAGAGAATGCAGTGGAACGAAATTGGGAACCATTATCAGAAACAATATATTTAGGATAACCAAATTTAGGAAATATTTTGTTAAACAAGACAGAAACCACTTGAGAAGCCAAGGGGGAACGCAGAGGTTCAATAAAAGTAAATTTAGTAAAGCCATCTATTATAGTCAGGGCACAAGTGCTGCCACTGCGACTTCTAGGCAAGGGACCAATGAAATCTATATACACCTTTTCCCATGGATAAATGGATGGTGAGGAAGACATCTCACCAGGAGGAAAGGTGTTCCTAGGTTTGCAGGTTTGGCAGTCGTGACAACGTCTGACCATCTGCGTTATTTCTTGCCCCATATTTTTCCACCAAAATTCTCTACATATTCTTTCACAAGTTTTAGCCACCCCCATGTGTCCAGCAGTGGGCAAACGATGGAAATATTCAAACAACATGGATCTCAGGGCCTGGGGAACCACTGCACGTCCCTTCTTCAGTCTAGTGGTACCATAATACAACAAATCATCCTTGAGAAAATAGTTTGGATGGGGGCGTCCCCGTCTAACTGAGTCGATCAGCTGTTTCAATTCTGGGTCAGATGTCTGATGCTCACGAATATTAGTGAATGATAATGGGATTTTATGGAGGAGCATCGAACAATGAATGGGTTTCTCCCTTGATTGATGGTTCACCCTAGACAAACAATCAGCCACCCTATTTTTGGAACTGGGAACATGGTGAATAGCAAAGCGGAAGGACGACAATTTTAAAACCATTCTACCAATTTTCCCTAACTGCTTAGGATGTTTAAACAGCCACGTAATCGCTCCATTGTCAGTATACAAATGGAAGGGTTTTGGTTGAAGATAGGACCGAAAGTTCTACCAACAAAACCACGGTACAACGACGGGAAACTCCCTTTCACCTTTCTTAGCCAACCTATTCATGGTTAACCTTGAGAAACAATGCAAAAGCCCCTTCTACTACTTCCCACGTTTATGGCTGAGATACGAAGATGATATATTCGCGATTTTTGATACCTCCAAATATAATATATGTAACTGATTTTGTACACCAACTAAACGATAAATGTTCTTTCATGAAATTTACACATGAATTAGAAAAACAAAATACAATACCACTTCCTGATCTCCCTTTAAAAAGGGAAAACAACAAAATTAAATTTGGGATTTACCGCAAACCCGCACACACAGACAAGTACATTCCCTCTGATTCCAGTCATCATATTTTAATTAAATTACCACCATTCCACTCAATGGTACATAGACTCTTACAAGTTCCTCTTTCTAAAGTTGATTTCCTCACAGAATTAAAACATAGAAAAAAATGCGCAAAAGTCAATGGTTACGACCCTCAGAAGGTAGACAATATTTTACGCAAACACAAGCGTAATCTATCTAAAAAAAAACGCATTACCCTTACAAACACGCCACCCAAAAACCCAAACTACGTAAAAATCCCCTTCGTCCCTGGTATCACAAAAGTCTTATCAAAAATCTTCTCAAAACATAACCTTAAAACAGTACTTGTGAATGATAAACAAACTCTCCAACTGAATACACAATCCAAAAGACACGATCCCGACTCTACAAAAATCCGGCATATACAAAATCGCATGCTCAGACTGAGAGAAAGTTTACATAGGTCAAACTAAACGAAAGCTAGAAACTAGGTTCAAAGAATACATCTACATCTACATGATACCCTGCAAGTCACCGTTTTGGTGGATGACAGGGAGTGCAGTGCACCAAGGGACCATAGTTTTCCTACGTTACATTTTCCATTTATGCTCTCCTATCGCCCATGGGAAAAACGATCCTCTATATCGCACCGTTCTACAGTCGATCTCGCGAATCTTATTCTCATTATCCTGCCCTCCGAGATACGTTGGGCTTCCATTTAAGTCCTACTACCTCATTTTCTATTCCCACCGACATAAATTTTTCCAGTAGTTTAAATCTTGCCTGCAGCCTACGTTCCTATAACGATGCCCATTTCAGATTTTCTATTAATGATGTTGCGCTTTGTATCCTATCGTAATTCCTCTTTACAAATCTAGCTGCCCTGCGCTGAACCTTTTCTATCTCGTTAGTGAGTCCCTTTTGGTAGGGATCCCACACAGCTGAAACATATTCGACCTGCGGTCGAACCAAAGATAAAATAACACAATTATTTCACTTTTTCGAAGATATTTGGAACTATTCTCCCTATAAAGGCCAGCTTTTTGTTAGCGACCCCTATCAATCGGCGAATGTGGGTGTCCCACGAGAGATCACGATGAATCCAACGAGATACTCTTGATTCTCCAAAAGTTGTTGACGCAGCATTTCTTTTAGTTGATCTCTAACTGCCATTCCTTACACCATGCAGAAATGGCTTCTAGGTCATTTTGGAGATACTGGTGATCTTCCAAATTGCTTATTTCTCTATAGATGACGGTGTCGTCCGCGAAAAGCCTAATTTTACTTCTGACTACTGAGCTGATATCGTTTATATAGATTAGAAAAAATAACGGACCAATTACACTACCCTGCGGAACGCCAGAGACAACCTCCACTATGGTCGAGGATTTCCCATCTATAACAGCCTCTTGTTTCTAATTATTTAAAAATTCACGGATCCAAATAACGATTTTAAAATTAACGCATAAGGTTTCTAATTTCGTTATTAACTTCCTGTGAGGTACCATATATAAGAAGATGGCATCGACCTGCGTATTCTATTCTCCGCTTCTCAGTATAGTGTTAAAAAAAAACCGAGCTGAGTATCACAATACCTACCTTTCCTGAAGCTGTGATGACAATCATCTAACAATATATTACTGTCAAGAAATCGCATTCTGTTGGTAACGAGTATATGGTCGAGAATCCTACATGATATCGAAGTTAAGGAAATCGGCCTGTAATTTCTGGGTTCTGCTTTTCGCCGCCTTTATGAATTGGGGTAACGTGCGTTAACTTCCAGTTGCTAGGGACCTTGCGCGAGAAATGGATTTCTCGAAGATTATCCGAAGAAAAGGTATTATTTCTTCGGCTAATTCTTTTATAACGCGAGCAGGAATTTCTTCGGGGCCAGTGGCTTTGTTATGTCTGATGGAACCTAATTTCTTTGCTATTCACACCTCAGAAAATACTATATCGTCCATCAGGTCCCTCCTTATTGCGGGTGCATAAAGTACGCAATGATCGCTGACGGCTGTAAATGACCGTTTAATAGGTTGGCTTTCTCTACGCTATCATGATTATCGGCACCCGAGTCATTGCGCAGGGAAGGTATGGTAGAGCCTCTACCTTGGACCTCTCTCACATAGGACCAAAACTCTTTAGGGTCCTCCTTCAAATAAGTATTTCATACCTTATTCCGGAAATTCATAAAAGCCTCGCGCATAGCATTTCTTGCTTTAGCGCGGGATTCCTTATACGTCTGAACTTAAGTTGTTCTATATTCATCGGATGATGTAGACTGCATGTATTTTATTTTTGCGTGGCTTATTCTCTGACGCCTAAGCGCACTCCTAACTTGCTTATTGTACCAACGTGGCTCTTTATTGTCAAACTTCAATTTAATTGGAATATTCATATCGATACCCTCTAGCATTATATCTTTGAATAATATCCATGACGACTCAGCACCTGATCGTTCGGTTATATCACGGAAGACAGGTAATATTTCTCGTTGGCACGACCTATAGCTTGAAAAGTCTGCCTTAGCAAATATATAAAAATTTATTTGATGCTTAGGGTGCCTATCGGTTTTCAACTTACTCTGCATATATGGCCAGATGATCACTTATGCCATCTTCAATGATGACTTTGTTTATTCTTTCTGGGACGTTAGTTGCTAGTAAATCTAATATATTTCCCGATCGCGTTGACTTTATGAATAATTGAAGGAGAGAGTGCTCGCAAAAATATTTCGATTAATGCCTCACAGAATTCGCGTTCTTTACCTCTAGATTCGAAACAGGTTTTCCCAATCAATTGAGTGTAAGTTAAAGTCACCACCGACTATAGCGATTCCATCTTGAATTATCAGTCTTAAGGTTGATAGTTGCTTCTCGAGATTTATAATACAATCTACACCAGCGTTAGATGGCCTGTAAAGCGAACATAAGAACACATTTTTGGAGCCATCTTTACCTATGCGGCACCAAACATTTGATATTCTCTTCACTTATCAGAATCTCACTGCTATTGTACTTATCGATAACCGCTATGAAAATCCCCCCGCCCGATCTATTAGCGCGATCTTGTCTATAGACACAATAGTCTCTAGGAAATATCTCCTGACTCTGAATCTCATCCGTTAACCAACTTTCTGTGCCTATCACGACTTCAGCGTACAGACTGCGAATAATATGCTCGAACTCAGCAATTTTCCTACGGATGCTGTGACAGTTCAGTACGACGACATTTAATTTCTCACTATTACTTCGCATATTGATTTCACCCTTGACATTCTCTTCCAATCTAAAACTACATACCCTTTCATCACAATCATTCCCACGACTGTTTGGCATCCCATCAAAATTGGTATTGCGACCCGTCGCACCCTTTACGGATCATTTTATCAAAGACCTATCGCGATATTGGTGCTGCATGTTACTATGAACTTCATTCTTATCTCTCGTATTACGTGCAAATACCTCACGCTCGGAGTATGTTCTATCATTTGGTAATTTATCGGGACTCTCTGAGCCGATTCGGGAGTGTAGTGAACACCAGAAGGATCCGGTGGTGCCCTGCACGATTCGATATTTGGTCGTAGGTCGACGAAGTCCACTGCCAATTCCTGACAGGCATTTCACAGTTTTAGGTTCAGACCGTCAACCCTACTCCAAACCTCAGAACCACGGTCAATCCTAGGGACTATACTGCAGACAGTAAGACGCACATCGAAACCCGACTCCTCTCGGACACGAGCAACCTCAGAGTCCAAGTCCTTAAAGGAACTTATAATGTCCTCGGACCCGCGCTTTGAGGCGTCGTTAGTCCCAACCTGAGCCACCACCCGCAGCCGAGTGCAACCTGTCGCCACTAACGCTTCTCTCACCTTGTTGGTCACTTGGGTACCGTGCCTCCTGATATATATCTGGAGAAGACCCCCTCTTCAATTCACTTCCGGTGGGCTCTGGATAAACGGGGTGACATCATACGCCGAACGTAAGAGCTACCTTCCCAACCCAGCCCGGCCTACATCGAAGAGACGGGAGTGGGTACGGACGCAATGGCCATGGAGTCGTCCTCCGACAACACCTCGAACCTATTACTGACAGGAAGAGGGTCCGCCGAAGCATTCCTAACTCCCTGCCTCCGCAGTACCATCCCACGATCTCCCCGAGTGGACACCACTCTCCACTCATCGGATCTCCCAACCCGAGGACCCTCAGCCCGCGGTAAGGAGTCAGAGGCAACCCCGATCGCTCTACCGGCTACCGCACCCAGGAAAACCCGAGTCACAAATTTGGCGCGGCGAGTTTTTAGAGATGACCCCACACCCCCCATACGGATCAAGGCTGCCTCCGACCTTTCCACCCTCTGAAGGAGGTCCGCAACCACCCTCTTCAGCTCCGCGATTCGAGCCCTCATTGCCTTGCAACCAGCGGCGCACAGGGAGAAAACAGGATTCCTCGGTGAAGCCAACCTAAACTCTTGTCTAATTTATATACTATCGCAAAAGTGTTACAATATAAAAACAAAAGCTGAAATGGTATAAGGCTAAAGAATTTGATCTAAGTTTTATCGCGGGAACGCTCTTCGTGTTGCGTATGAGAAAGGGTCAAACGCAGGTATAAAGTGAAAGGTGTAAACAACACAAACAAGGTTAGATCACGCAGAGGAAATTATAGTACACAACAACGAAAAATATAATTACTATGGAGCATAAAAATAAAACAACCTTACAAATGTATCGAGAATATGCTAATACACAATAAATACTATGGTATAAATATTACTTTCTAAAGGGGAGAATGAAATTTTTAACAAAAATCTACAAGGGTTAATCGTTAACTATTACGGTAGAGAAAATGAAAACTATAACTTAGATCAGTGTTTCCCAAACTATTTCGAGTCGCGACCCCCCTTTTATAATAGCCAAGTAACCTGCGACCCCCGCCATCCTTGCATAAAAAGGCATTTTTAATATGGAAAAGAAAACATATTAAAAATATATTTTTCAGAATATGATTCTAACCTAATATTTAATGCAATGGTTGTACTTGCATCTGGGCAACCATCTTCAAAATTCGCGGCTGAGTGTTTGTTAAAGCCAACCTCATGTCTCAAGTCTCTGTCCAGTCCAGTTTCATGGCGTCGAAAGAACTCTAAATCTTTTATAGTATGTTCTGAATGCTTTGTCTCTAAGTGACGTTTTAGTTTTGAAGGTTTCATAGATTCAGCACTGAGAACAACATTGCGCAAAACGCATTGTGGCTTCTCAATGCCATTGCTGATCAAGGTGGTAAAGACAAATTTTAGATAGTCTTATTTATTTATTATTTATTTACGTTTCTTCTCCATTGGTACAGATTTCTGAAAATATAAATATAAATTATTTCTTTTTCGAGAAAGAAATTTTCTTTTTGTATTTTTATTATTTATTCCCTTTTCACGAATTTTATCAATTGTAATATATTTTTAAATAAATGTTTAATAATGTTTAGCGTTAGTCACTTGGCTCACTATTTTAATAAAATAATACAGCTATTAATACTAATAATATAACAATAAAATTATAAATAAATAATAACCCAAATAAATTGTTTTACGTCGGGAAACGATAATAGCGATGCAGAAAGCCGACCGACAGCACGGACTGATGACGAATTACTAACGCTCTTTAGATTTCAGAATGTGCAAGCAGTAGCTAACCCGCGCTCGACAGAGAGTGGCCAACTAAAGGTGGTTGACTATTGGCGAACTAAATTCGCGCCAGTGTGCATTAGACGGCCCATCGCGGACATTATTGAATTACATCATTGCAAACATGGCGGCGTCAGCAAAACATACGGGGTGATCTTCAACTGCGCTAAGAGAGCAACTCATCTTTATTCCACGGTCTGTATTCGATAGTGTTATTCAAACATGGAGACACCGATTAAAAATGAATTTTGATATTGAATTTTGCATCATAGTGAATATTTTTTTCAGTTTAATATTTGGAACATAGAATTTTATTCTAATGATAACACTGCATTTGTATATTTTAGGGTTAGGGAGTGAATAAAGGTCCGCCGCGGCGGAAATTTGAAAAAATATTAAAGGCCCGCCATAGCAAATAATTAAAATAATATAAAATATTTAATATGTATGAACACGACAGGCCTTTAATATTTTTTAAGTATCCGCCGCAGTAGACCTTAAGTCACTTCCTTTCATTTATCATAAATCAGTGTTACAACCACTAGTAGTAGAATATTGCAGTGTAGCCATATTGAAATAAATAAGTGTTGAAAACCTTCGTGGTGAAATTTCCTATGAAAATAATTGCAACTAAAAATAACCGCGGCGACCCCCCAGAAAACACTCTGCGACCCCCTTAGATATTATATTAGATATTATAAGATAATTAATTAGGTAACTTAAACGAATGTTAAATAAAATTACCGAAGGATAACAATAGAATAAAGTAAACTGTTAGTTCTACTTAACACTACAGATACTCTAATGATACTGCTACTCTAGTCGCTCGAAGATTCGTAGGAGCTCGCAGGAGCAAGTGAATGGCACGTCCGTTCGCTTCAACAGCCAGGTTAAGGCTCCTTGCACATTACAAACACAATAGGTTTAACAGGTCTATCGTCGCAATTCACATACAAGAAAACAATCCTCCGATTAAAATCTCTTAAAATCAACAAAAACTGACTGGAAACTAGACGCTTACGAGAGCATTTTCATAAACCAATACAAAGACACGGTAATGAATAACGACCGCAGGCTCATCTCCTACTCAATTCTCTACACGTTGACCGTTAGGAATTCCCTCACCCACATTTTTTGTCCCCCTTTATTTTTCTCTTATTGCAGTGTGATTGCTCATTTGGATTATTTTACGGTTAAGGAGTTTTTATTTATTTCCATTCTGTACACCGTTGTCTCCAAATTTCATTTTCAACAATATGGGGCGTGCATAATTTGTATACCAGTTGCCCAATTATTTACTCTCTCTTGTGCTTTCATAACTGTAGGTCAATGCCAGAGTAGGCACCCATTTTTCTCGTCGTTCTCGTCTAATGATTACTTTCAATTTTCAATAATGCCCTGTTGGCAAATAATATTTCCTCATATAATTAACTTGTGACTCTGTAATAATATTAAGTTATTGTACTGCTGAACTTTTGTGATAATTCCTGACTCTTAAGTTGAGCTTTAAACTCGGTGTGAGTTGTGCTTCGGGATGGTGCGTCTGTAAACTCTGGAGTGAGACTCTAGTTTGAAAAACTAAACACGGAGTGAACTCATCAAATGTGGGGGGGGAGGGGGGGATGCAGCATTTTACCCTCTGACAGTTTATCGAGTTCTCCATCAGCTTTTTGTGTTCGCCAGAGCGCCCACTAATGCAAAAACCTTTAATCCATGCCTTTTCGGTTTCTTCGGAATATACTGGGGAAAACGGCACCAACTTTTGAAAGGAATCAGTTGTTCATCAATCGTTACATATTCTTTTGGGATGTATGCCTTTTCTAAGTTTGCTGACAATATCTGAATAAGGTCCCTTATCAAGGAAAGCTTACTAGTTACTTTACGCACTTCTCGGGTTGTAACGTCGTCAAACCTTATGCATCTCGTCAAGAAAATAAATCTTTTTGATGTCATAGTAGTAAAATATTATCAATTTACCGTCCAGTATTAAATAATTTGAGAAAAATACCTTACACAAATGATAAGTGATAGTTTGAATTGTTGTAGAAATGGAAAAATAATAACAGAAATCGGATATACATAACTTGGTGATATACCTATTTTATGCGATGAATGTACTCTCTTTGTATTCGTCCACTCAATCCCGTGCGAAAAGAATGGGAAAAATTGGGTGGCTGTCAAGATTCAGGGGAGAGCTCTGCAGCAGCTGGGCATCAAATTCATTATCATAATGGCGCTGTACACTACAAATCTATTTAAAAAATATATGTTGTTTATGTCATATTGCTCATGATATCAACCCGTATATAGAGATAGATTTGAATTTTAATTGCTCAAGCCACTTTTGAGAAAAATCGTTTTTTTAATGAAAATCGACAAGTATAAACTACCCTCCATTCTTGCTGTATAGGTTACATATCAACATTATATATATCCAAGTGATATTATACAAAAATAGGAGATTTTATTATATTATTTGCAACCGTTCAAGCACCAGAGCGGGAAAAAGACGACGAATGGACGGACAGATGATGTAGCAAAAATAACTTTTTTGGGCTCAGGGACACCTTAAATGTGGATTTCCATTGAAATCTTAAATTATAATTATGTTAGAGTTTAAGTATTTATTGTATGTACATTGTGCATAAAACATTTAACATATCACAATAAACAAGTACCAAAATAACAAAAGCGCTAAAGAACCATGAAGAAGGTTAATGGCAAAGGCATTGCAAATTTGGTCTAGATAGGTAATAAAGTCCTTTTGATATCGAAGAAAACTGCGTGGGGTCATATTGACCCCATGCGACTAATTAAAGGTTAAGTATAAGATGTCAGAAGTCCAAAGAAGTCAGAAGCCCAACTGTGTTAACCCAAACGTGTATAGTTAATTCACTTATATTTAACTTGTGCCGATGCAGTATATCATCACTTGCGCACGGGCAAACAGGCAACCCTCTCTCAAAACGTCACTTCTCAATGTCACACTCCAATACAACTTCTGACATCATTTCTCTGCCTTTCCACTTCATTTTCCTTTCTCCCCCTTCCCATTTACCTCTTTCCTTTTCCCCTCTAACCCCCTCCCCTGTCACCCCCTGCTCTATCAACCCTCCCCTCCTTCCCTGTTATCCCCTCCACTGTCACCCCTTCACTGTTATCCCCTCCTCTGTCTCCACCTCCCATCTCAACACTCCCCTCTTCCTCTCTCCCTCTCCTTCCTCCTTCTCTCTTCTAACCCGGACTCTTTCACTCACTTTGCTCTCGAGATCACCGTTTGAGTTCATCCGTCTTCTCAACACTCTGCAGCGGTTGCTTATATCGAAAAAATAAAGATCTTTTACACGAAACTCCCATCAGACACCGCCGCTGCCCTCTTACTCTGTCTTTCTCTCTCTGTCTCTCTCGAACTCCCTCCCCACACACAAAAAAGAACACCCACCTCGTGTCTCTCAATCTCCTATTTTCTACCATCTCTTTTATATACCGTATATATCTTTTCTCTGCTCACTCTTTTTTAACTTAAAATAAAAATAACTCGTGTATCTCTTTTAAACGTGCCTAGCAAGTGCGTTTATGAGCATTTCGATCAATCTACAATGAGCGTGATCTCTCTTTATCATCATCCTCGCTCTCTTCCTTTCTTCGATCCTCGATATCTTCAGCCATTTGCTCGCGACTGAAATACGATCTTCCCATCTCGGTGTCTTTAATCAATGAAAATTCACGAAACAGAACACCTAGCCACTATTTATAACTTGCGGTAAATAGAATCTATTCACCGAAAACCACAAGCACTCAACAGCCTTCGTTTTAAACAAGAAGTCCAAACCAGGACTAATACAGACTGCTTTCCCAAAATTGACGTCCCGAATTGATTACTTATGTTGATAGGAAATGTTTCAGTATGAGTTAGTCATTCCAAGGAATTCTCATACCATGAACACCATTTGTAATTCATACTTTATCAATAATGGAGAAAAATTGGAAAACAAATTAATAGGGGATTATCGAGTTTAAAATAATGAATGCAATGTCAAAATTTCTTTCTGACATTATATTCTGCATTAATTTTTTTTAAATAAACGAATTTAATAAATTCTACTGTTTATACGGTAATATGTATGGATCAACTGTCCATTGCTGAAGGATAGTCGAGTGGAAAAGAACCCAACCCATATGCTCACTCGTCTATGTTCAAGCCGAGTTAGGCAATAATCGTCTCCATGGCAATAAATCGTTTAAATGCAATTTAAAACGCAAAATGGCTATGTTTTAGTAGAAATTCAAGAAAATACGATCGATTAACAAAATTCAGTGATAATAATTATAATCTATATTCTTTTTTTCTTAGAGCAGTGCAAATCTCGCTCCGATATCACAATTTTAAGATAGTTTAAAGTATTGAGGAAAACATTTTTGCACGGTGGATTTGAGAGTTCCTATGTAAAACAAATAGGGTAAAACATTCCTGGAATCGAATCCGAGACTTCAATCTTCGCAAAATAAAATATAGCCCGGTAGTGGGCCCTAGCAGCACGAGCCTAATACCAAAGTTTCATGAAAATCGGTCAATCAATGCAAAAGTTGTTATTAGGGAACACACACACACACACATATAGGACCATTTCACAAGGCTATGATTCCTTTGGAAACCAGCCTAAAAACCTGAACCGACCGTGAATAGTGATTCCAACCCTATGCCTCGCCCGCCATTATATTTTACCCAAATGCCAAAAACGCTGACTGACTGCAGTTCAAATAAACACAAGGCGTGTTTTAATTGTTTCAAAATGTTACTTTGTAAAGCTTCCGGAAAGATCTCATCCCTTTCGCAATAATGAAACTTTCTCCTCACAATGACAACAATGTAGATTTCTCTTTCAAAACCACGTGCGCGTTTTCGATGTTATTTCTTTCCTCAACTGCCATAATTACGCCCACGTGCATTCTCATGCTCAACCTTTACATCACAATCACTCCATATTTTACATGCCTAAATCACACGAGTTCTTTATACTACTCAGTGGTGGCTTTTGGAAAATCGATTCATCTGTTATAATCTATAATTAGGGGCACGTTGCTGTGCTTCCTGCAGACATCTAGAGACCCTTGCGTGAGATGACCAAATGCGATAGTTCCTATGACAAAAAATGGTTACAAAGGGTGTTATTAGCTGAAACTTTTCTATTGTTCCTTTTAAAATAATTATATAGCTCACACTATTTTCATATCCAAAAAAGCAAACTACCTACATGATTTATACCACCGGTACACAATAATTTTTGTTATTTTTTCACTATTTTTGATGGTACAGCATATCGTATGTTTTGTTGTTTGTTTAATATTAAGTAATTGATGCACGGGTCACGCGTCAATATTGAAATAAATTAACCACAAACATTATCAATATAGTAATTTGCTTAAACTGCAAAATAAAACTTGCAAACGAAAAGATATTTTCAATGCATGCGTGAAATATCTTTCTATTTGAAATGTTGTTGTCTATTATTACAATGCACTGGAAGTTTCTTTTCTTCGCTACGTGTTTCCCTTGTTTTATATTTACATGAAACTTTTCGCATAAATTTTCAATCGGTTATTGTCCTTTCTTTCATTGTAAGCTTAGTGCAAATAAACTGGAAAGTCCGAGTCTAACATTGCAAAAATCCGAGGTCAACAATTAAAATGCTGAAATTCGAAGAAAATGGAATATAAAGTTAAAATATTAGTAAACACGAATTAAACAACAGAATCGAAAGTAAGAATAAAAATCTTCATATCATTTTACGTGAAATAGTGTCAAAGTCTCGATCGTAAGATATTTTAAAATGTCAAAGACTGAAGGTCTACACATCGTATTCCAGCCGATTATCCCATAAGCCGATGCCTTTTCGGCCTTAAATCCTGCACGAGTTCTCGCCGAGTATTCAGGCGAAAGATTTGTCGAAATCGAGCCAACCGTTCTTGATTTATTTGCGTTTATACTGGGAGGTGACGTCACTCGAGACTTAATCTGTCCTTCATGCGTTTTATTGCAAGCTTAGTGCAGATGCATTTGAAGCCCGAGTCTAACAATGCGAACATCCGAGATGAACAATGCCCTAGCAACCTCCTTTTTGAAATGTCGAATAACCGGAGAAAATTGAATATAAACTTCATAAAATGAGCAAACACGGATTAAACCACAGAATCGGCGGTAATAATAAGAATCTTCATTTTTTTCTGCGTTAAAAGTATAAATCTCGAGTCAGAGTCTCGATTGTAAAATATTTAAAAATTTAAAACAATAAAGGTCTACACATCATATTCTAGCCGATTACTTGTTAATCAAATGAAAAAACGAAAACTACACTGGTATCAAACCCATGCCTTTCCGGGGGACGACCACCCACTTAATAGCTATTGTAGTTCTTGCCGAGCAATCAGGCGAAAGATTTGTCGAAATCGAGCGCACCGTTCCCGGTTTATTTGCGTTAATGCAGGCAGGGACGCACGCGGAGACGAATAGACGAAGGGACACAGAGACGCAGGCAGAGACACAGTTGTTATAATGTATTAAATTAATCATGTTAACATAAAATAAAATGTTTTTGGAAAAGAGTTTTTATCATAATGTAGCAACTGTTGAAATGACTTTGCACTGCAGTGCAGGGTTAAAATAGAGTGAATAAGATTAGCACTTATTCTAGAATGGGAATGTATGGTTTTATACAATTTTTCGTCATAAATACGCATGAACTATTAAAATTTAAATATTATTTTCACTTTTTAAAATTGGTTTAATTTATAATAAATTTTCTCTAAAGATTTCATCATGAAACCTGTTTTAAATGAAAGTCAGATTCATCTACATCTACATGTTACCCTGCAATTCACTTAATTGGTGGGTGTGAGGGGGTGCAATGCACCATAGCCTACCTAAAGATTGTCTATCGCAGGTTGAAATTTTCTAGTGTGATCTCGTATTGTCCTCGGAAAGAAGGAGCCTAGATAACGTTGCGCCCTACAATCGATCTAACGTATCTTATCATCACGGTCGTTTCTACCCATATACGTTGGTGCTCCAATTATTCCTACAACCTCGTCTTTTAGACATTCCGATCTATATTTCTCCAGAAGCCGCAACCTTGTGTTCACTCTACGGTCCTCCAGTGGTACCCAGTTCAAATCCCTTAATAATGATGTGACGATTTCCTTATGCTCGTACTTTTGTTTTACGAATCTGTCTGCTCTGCGCTGAACTCTTTATAATTGAATTGTATGTCCCTTCTCGTACGGATCCCATATGCATGAAGCGTATTTCACTTGTGGTCTAACCAGTGATAAGTAACATGTTTCGCGTACTTCTTTTGTAGTGTTCCGTACTATTCTACCTATGAAAGCCAGTTTCTTGTTGGCCGCGCCTATAACTCGACGAATGTGCATACCCCATTAAAGATCTCGACAAATGGTTACTGCTGAATATTTAACATACTCAGCTGCTTGAATATTTATTCCATCTATTTTATACCTACTTTATGTTTTTAATTTTCCAGAACGTAACTGCGGCACAGTTAGTTTAATTAACTACAATTCGCCATTCTTTGCACCACGCTGAAATGGCTCATAAGTCTTCACGCAGGGACTGATGGTCCTCCTGGTTTTTTATTTCTTTATACAGAACGGTATCATCGGCAAAAAGTCTAATTTTACTACGAACTGCCTATCAGATATCATGCACATAGATTAAGAAAAGTAGAATGCCCAATACACTTCCCTGAGGTACACCCGACGCAACTTTAACGGGGGACGAGTATTTCCCATCGTTGAGAACTATCTGTTCTCTATTCAAGAGGAAATCTCTCACCCAATTGTCAACTTTCGGATTGATATCATATTGTCCTAACTTTGCAAATAATTTTTCATTAGATACTTTATCGAACGCCTTTCTGATGTCAATGAATATGGAATCGACCTGAGTATTTTTCTCTCCGCATCGCAACAAATCATCCACGAACAAGGCGAGCTGCGTTTTGAATGATCTACTTCTCCGGAATCCGTATTGGCCTTCGCTAAGCAATGAGTGACTATCTAAATAGCGTATTACAGAATAAAGATTATGTGCTCAAGTATCTTGCACGATAATGAAGTTAGGGAAATTGGTCTATAATTTTCGGGGTTCTCTTTGTCGCCGCCCTTAGGGATGGGCGTAACTTGTGCCATCTTTCAATTTTTAGGAACTAAACTTTCCGCAATGGATTTCTCGAATATAATTTTTAAATACGGCGCGATTTCATAAAATAACTCTTTCAATACTCGCGCGGGTATTTCCTCCGGCCCAGGAGATTTATTTGCTTTAACTGAATGAAGTTGGAGCGCGATACCATTTTCGGAAAATATCAAATCTTCCATCGAGTCACCCAGATGCATAGGAATAGTGGTTTGACATTCATTGTCATTAGGAGTAAAAGCTATCTGAAAGTGTTTATTTAAAAGGTTTACTTTCTCAGCACTATCTTGAACTACATATCCCGTTTCCGATTTCAATATTACCGTTCTGTGTTGAGGAATAAGGATTTTATGGCACCCTCTTTTATTACGGTTTTGTACAGTGTCTATACTCCTGAATTCCGTTGCAAGATAATGTGGATTGTTAGAAATAAGTAATTGATATAGTGAGGGAAGCCAGTGGAGGCGTCTTCGGGACTCCAAATTTAGCCAGTTTAGTTTGGCGTGTGAATCTGAAATATGGTCTGATTTCTTCAGGTTAAAAATATTTCTAATGCACGCGTTATGAGTTCTCTGAATCTTTAACGACAACTCTTGAGATAAATCTTGGTACGCTATATCAATATAGTAAAAATGCGGAATAATGAGTGAAGTTACCAGATGCTTTTTTAGAGAAACTGGAGTACAACAACTTAACTTCCTAAGTGGGTGAAGAGATGAGTTTACTGTTCTACACACATTTATAACATGTGGGGCCCAAGAGAGGGTTTCATCTATGAGCAATCCAAGATTGTTTACTACTTTACAATAGGGTATATTTGAATTTGCTATGTTGATCGGTATTCTCTGGGATTGATTAATTGCAGCTAATATCTTAGGGTAACCAATTAAGATGGCCTGTGATTTTTCTGGATTAATACTAAGAAAGTTTTTATTACTCCAGGCCTCTAGCGTTCTAAGTCATTATTGATATTTTTTAGGGTTTTCGCGAGATCGTTTGCGGTAGAACTTGAGTATATTTGCAAGTCATCTGCATAAAGATGATGACTGCAGTATTTAAGGAACAAGGAGCAGTCATTTATGTATAAGGAATCTTGTAGGGGAACCAAAATTGAGCCCTGTGGGACGCTTCCCCCGTTGGTGAGCCAATCAAATGAAGAATTAATGGAAATCACTTGTTGGAAACGATCGCTTAAATAAGAAGATATCCAATTAAAGGCCGAAGGCGATAAATTCATTGTTAGCAGTTTAGAGAGCAGGACATCTTTGTCTATCGAGTCGAAAGCTTTACTGAAATCTAGTAGCACTAGCATTGTTAATTCTCTTTTGTCCATTGCGCGGCGAATGTCGTCGGTGATTCTTACAAGAGTAGTGGTGGTGCTGTGGGATTTACGAAAGCCAGATTAAAAGGGATCTAACAATTGATTTTTGTTAAGAAAGGATGTGATTTGTTTATTCCTTAATTTTTCTAATGATTTTGATAAGACATGTAAAAACTTATTTGGCGAAAATCGTTGGTTTCAGTTGATTTCGATTTCTTTGGTTAATTGCCTTATGGAAGCGCGTTTCCATTGCACTGGAAATTTTTCTTGAGAGAGGGAGCAGTTAAATATATTAGTTGATATTGGTAGAATAATATGAATCTCTTTCCTAATGAAGATAGTAGGTATCTGACCCTTGAGCTTTAGATTTAGTTTTTTGAAAAGCGTGGAGCACTTGGAATTGAGTGACCAGGATGAACTTGAACGGGTTAAAATCCTTGTTTGATTTTTCCGCTGCGACAGTAATCGAATTATTAACTTCTCTTTTTATTTTCTCATTAATGAAATTCGGGGTGTAGAGAATTTAGTATTAAACGAGTCTAATGATATGCATGAAGGCAATTTAAAGTAATTTTGTTGGCCAATACCAATCGACCTAAGTTTTTTCCAAATAATCGAAGGTGATTCGTTCGGACTAGCTATTGAGTGAATGAATCTAATTATTGCATTTCTGATAAGTTGTATTGTTTTGTTTCTAATGCGCTTATATTTGTTGAAAATATTACCGTCTTTAGTTCTTTTCAACAAACGAAAAACCGAATCGCGATGCGTCATCATTTTTTTAATATCATCATTATGCCAGGGCGAGCAAGGTTTGGAAATGCGAATGGTTTTTTCAGGTGCGAAGCTTCAACCTTTTTGTCAATATCATCGATAAATTCAATGGTATACCAGGGAATAGTAGAAGCTTCGTTCATTAATTCAAAGTCATCTATCCCTTTTATGTCTCGCTGACGCATAAAAGTTTGTTTGAATATCTACGAATTTAGTGAGTAAGCTAAGAATATTAGATCATGAGAAGAAATTCATGGGACTGGCAATTGACCATGAGTTACTACTTTTTCAAGGTTTGTCGTAATGGCTAAGTCGATCCAGGTAGAGGCTGTTTGGGTGTTATTAGTTAGATTCAGCGGAACGAAATTGAGACCATGCGAGGAAAAGGAATGTTTTAAATAATCAGTATCATGGGCGCTCAGAGAGATTGGCATAAAAATCACCGGTGATTATAATGTATTCGTAATTGGTAGCAAAATTTGAAAATATGTCGTCTAAGTCTGATAGATGGGCTATTTTGGGAGGTCGATAAATTATTCCCAGTAAAAGTTTTTTGGCATTGACTAAAATTTCTAAGAAGAGTAATTCAGGCCTTCTTGCGTATTGAGGTTCACTTGCAGCTATCACTTTACATTTCAAATTATTTCGTAAGTAAAAACCCACACCACCACCACCTTTCCATAAGCGATCGTTGCGATAAAAACAGTAACCACGCATGTCTATAGTAGAAGAGAAGATGGAAGGTTTAAGGCAAGTTTCGGCCAGGGATATTACATGAACGTCATTAGAAGGAAGTATAACTCGTAACTCGTCTAAATGCGCAGTGAGTCTTTGTACGTTATGATAAACCAGCTGAAAGGCTAGTGAAAATGGTTTGATGTAAGAAGAGAGCAACTTACGAGTAGAGAGGTCATCAGAGTGGTTCCAATGAAGAAAATTCCCCATGAAAGGGGAGGACGAAGACAAAGCAAAATTTTCGGGGAATCCAGGTATGAACTCCGAGGCGCAAGGATTGAGGATTGATTCTCTACGCACAGCGTGAGGCAGTGAGCGAGTACCAGGTACATATGGAGATGCATTAGGGTTGAGTTGGGACGTGAAGGGAACGGGTGATAGAGATATTGAGGGATGACCAGAAGTATGTGATGATTCACCCTTCATGTAAATGTGAAAATGGGAAAAAACACGAAAAATGAAGAGAAGTAGCTGTACATACAACGCCTGAATACCGTTTAGACAACAAGATTATTTCGAACAGGGATAAATAAAACTGGAAATGAACTACAGAATACAGAATTGAACTCACGCAACGGTAATTACATGAATCACTGGCTATAAGGACTTTTTCAGTTAGTGTGGAGAAATTTTCAATACACAATGGATATTTCACAAAATAAAGCTAAAATAGGAATCACTATAGCTCACAAAAATTTTGGGACTACCGATACATCAATTTAAACTCGATTAAGGGATTCACCACACTTCACACTTCAGTAGTCACCTGGCCCTCGAAGAGGACGGACGTGCCTTTCACTTCCTCCTGCGAGCGCTGACCTGTCTGCGAGCGACACCTGTAGTAGTAGCAGTAGCTGTAGTTTAGCTGTAGCCGTATTGTTGTGTTAAGTAGAACTAGTATTTTTTCGATTTATTCTATTTATTTTTTCATCTTCTTACGTTAATTGTTTTGTTGTAATTGTAGTTTAACTCATCTTTGAGCGTAAAGCTTACTCATCCTTCTCTTGCCGTATCATAGTAGTTAATTGCCTCTCTCAGCCACTAAATCCGTAATCTTTGTAATATTTATTTATAGTAGCGTATTACTTTACTCGTTCTTAATTATTTCCTTTTACCTTAGCATTTCTTTAGCTTCTAAATCTACATTGCTCTTGTGCTAAACTTTCTTGCTTATTTACTAACGTTGTTGGTGTAGTGAAACACTTTCTCTTTCACTTCTTACCTGCGCTCGACCCTAATTTAACCTTGAAGACAGCCAACCGCGTATTTACGTTAGGTCTAGTATATTTATATAGATAGTACAGATTAGTTAAGAGGATAGGACGGCTACTCCGAGGACTCCTGTTTCCTCCTTCTTGCGCGACGCTGGTTGCGAGGCCATGAGGTCTCGGATCACGGAGCTGGAGAGGGTGGTTGCGGACCTCCTTCAGAGGGTGGAAAGGTCGGAGGCAGCCTTGGCGCGTGGGAGGGGTGCGGGTTCTTCCCTGAGAGCAAACCGCGCCAAAATGGCGGCTCGGGTTCGCCTGGGTGCGGAAGCCGGCAGAGCGATCGGGGAGGCTCCTAGCTCCTCTTCGCGGGTCGAGGGTCCTCCGGTCCGGAAGCCCGATGAGTGGTGTGTGGTGTCCACTCGGGGGGATCGTGGGGTGGTGTTGCGGAGACAGGGAGTTGGGAACGCCTCGGTGGCCCCTCTTCCTGTTAGTAATCGGTTTGCGGTGTTGTCGGAGGACGACTCCACTGCCGTTACGCCCGTGCCCGCTCCCGTCTCCTCGGTGGAGGCCGGGCCCAAGGAGAGCTCGGGGGGAAAGAGAGGGCTGTTAGTGATAGGGAGCTCCAACGTCCGGCGTGTGGTGGCGCCTTTACTGTCACGGGCCCGCCGGGAGGGAGTTCACGAGCGGGTGTTCTCCAGGTGTATACCAGGAGGTTCGGTGCCCCAGGTGACGAAGGAGTTCAGGGTGTCGGTATCGGGCACGGGTTGCTCCTCGCTGCGGGTGGTGGCCCATGTTGGTACCAATGACGCTTCGAAGCGCGGCTCCGAGGAGGTCTTCAGCTCTTTTAAGGACTTGGCCGCTGAGGTTGCTCGTGTCCGAGAGGAGTCTGGTGCTGATGTGCGGCTTTCCATCTGTAGCATTGTTCCTCGGACGGACTGCGGTTCTATGGTTTGGAGCCGAGTGGTCGGGCCGAACCGTAGGCTGTGGGACTTCTGTAGGGGCAATGGAGTGGACTTCGTTGACCTGAGGCCGGTCCTGGACTCATGTAGGGCATCCCTAAACGGTTCTGGTGTGCACTACACTGCCGAGGCTGCGGAGGCGGTAGCGCGTAGGGTGTTTGAGCATTCTAGGGCTTTTTTAGGTTAGATTTAAGCAATTGCAATTTTTTAGCAAGCGTTGAGATGCACGCCAATAGTAGATCAGATGGTAGGTTAGGATGTAGGCAGCTTGCCGGTACGGGATTAATTGAGAGCACAATAGGGGAAAATGTAAGAAATCCGTGCGGTAACAGAATTATCGAAGGCATGGGGATAAACGATTTTCCATGCAACAATTCCGTAGATAATGCGTGCGACCTTAACAACGCTATAAACCCGACGTTAAGTAACAGTAGAATACATTCCAAGCGTAGAAATAGTCGACATAGTAGGAAGGATAAGGAGGCAGTAAATAATCATAATAATTATAATCTTAATAATAATAACAGTAATAATAGCTCAGTAGAGCGCGAGGAATCGTTACGTAGTCATAGCGAGAAATTAAAAATCATTACGGTTAATTGTCGCAGCATTCGCAGGAAGGAGGCCGAATTTGAACATCTTATTCGTAGTCTGCGTGCTGATGTAGTTATAGGCACTGAAAGTTGGCTTACGGCAGACATAGCCAGTCAGGAGATCTTTCCTCGTGACTATAGCGTATTCAGAAAAGATCGATGTATCCGGTCGGGAGGTGGAGTCTTTATAGCAGTTAGCAATAAATACGAAAGTTACCCAATACAGATTAACGACGACGAAGTCGAAAGTGTTTGGTGTCGTGTGAAAGGAAGCGACTCAAAAACTATAAATATATGCGCTTTTTATAGACCCCCAAATGCGAGCGTGGAAACTATTCATTCTCTGGAGAAACAAGTGGCGACGCTAAATTCGTCTAATAAAGATAAAGCCATTATAATCGGGGGCGATTTCAATCTTCCGTCAATAGATTGGAGGCATAATTGCTTTTATCCCAGAGGTAGAGAGCGTGAATCGTGCGAGGCGTTACTAGAAACTTTCGGTAAGCACTCATTGTATCAATTAGTGAGATTTCCCACGAGATTTAATAATATATTAGATTTATTTGTTACTAATCTTCCTGAGCGTATGAATAGAGTATCTGATGCTGAGGGAATAAGCGATCACAAGGCAGTTTACGTGGAATTTCAGTTAATTATTGAGAAACAGGTTAAGGCTAAAAGAAAACTTTATGTATTCGCCAAAGCCGATTTCACAAGATTTAGGTCTTTTCTGCGAAATAAATATACTAATTTCTGCAATTTAACCGATAGTGCAGACGTGGAGGAATCCTGGTGCATGTTCAGAGATATGATGCGAGAGTGTACAGATAAATTTATTCCGAGCAAACTGAAGCGTGATAGTGCAGAACCTAGATGGTACAATCAGGAAGTAAGAAGCGCTCTCCGACGTCAAAGAAAACTCCACTCTCGCGTAAATAACACATCCTCAACAGCTACGGTCGAACAGAATGCAATAATAAGGCATCAATACAACGAGGCGCGCTCCATAGCCAGAGTAGCAATGCGTAATGCGTTTAACAATTATAAAAAGAAGGTTTTACAGGAAAACTTGAAAGAGAACCCAAAAGCATTTTGGTCTTACGTCAGGGAAGTTCAAGGTAGGGGCCCCACTATTGCGTCACTGCGGTCGGAAACGGGAAACGTAGTTCACGATAGTATGGATAAAGCAAACCTATTAAATCATCACTTTCAGAAAGCTTTTACTCGTGATGACGATGAATGTGAAACCCCTATTCCTATGCGTCAGGGCGATTCGATGGAAGATTTGGTATTTTCGGAAAATGGCATCGCGCTCCAACTTCATTCAATTAAGCCAAATAAATCTCCTGGACCGGAGGAAATTCCCGCGCGTGTAATGAAAGAATTAGCTGCTGAAATCGCGCCGTATTTGAAAATTATATTCGAGAAATCCATTAGAGAAGGAGTAGTTCCTAAAGATTGGAAGGTGGCACATGTTACGCCCATCCATTAGAGTGGCGACAGAGAGAACCCCGAAAATTATAGGCCGATATCCTTAACTTCATTATCGTGCAAGATACTTGAGCACATAGTCTTTAGCTCTGTAATGCGCTATTTAGATAGTCATTCATTGCTTAGCGGATGCCAACACGGATTCCGGAGAGGTAGATCATGCGAAACGCAGCTCGGCCTGTTCGCGGACTATTTGTTGCGATGCGGAGAGAAAAATAATCAGGTCGATACCTCTCGAATAGGGAACAGATAGTTGTCATCGATGGGAAATACTCGTCCCCCGTTAAAGTTGCTTCGGGTGTTCCTCAGGGAAGTGTATTGGGCCCTCTGCTCTTCTTAATCTATGTAAATGATATGTGCTCGGTTGTTCGTAGTAAAATTAGGCTTTTCGCCGATGACACCGTTCTATATAAAGAAATAAAAAATCAGGAGGACCATCAGTCTCTGTGTGAAGACTTAAGAGCCATTTCAGCGTGGTGCAAAGAATGGCAAATCGAAATTAATTATACTAAATGTGCCGCAGTCACGTTCTGGAAAAGTAAGAACAAAGATTTAGGTTTCGAATATAAAATAGATG
The DNA here is from genome assembly GCA_028673005.1 of Tanypteryx hageni. Taxonomy (NCBI): domain Eukaryota; kingdom Metazoa; phylum Arthropoda; class Insecta; order Odonata; family Petaluridae; genus Tanypteryx; species Tanypteryx hageni. The sequence continues at coordinate 261,094,290 of CM054112.1, read as the reverse complement.
AAATGAGTATTCGACAAGCTGAGTATGTAAAATATTTAGGAGTAACCATTTGTCGAGATCTTTCGTGGGACATGCACATTCGTCGAGTTATAGGCGCGGCCAACAAGAAACTGGCATTCATAGGTAGAATAGTACGGAACACTACAGAGAAAGTACGCGAAACATGCTACTTATCACTGGTAAGACCACAAGTGGAATACGCAGCGAGCATATGGGATCCGTACGAGAAGGGACACATAATTCAACTAGAAAGAGTACAGCGCAGAGCAGCCAGATTTGTAAAACAAAAGTACGAACATAAGCTAAGCGTCACCTCTTTATTGAGCGATTTGAACTGGGTATCACTGGAGGAGCGTAGATTGCACTCAAGGTTGAAACTTCTAGAGAAATATAGGTCAGAATGTCTAAAAGAGGAGGTAGTGGGAATAATTGTGGCACCGACGTATATAGGTAGAAATGATCGAGACGATAAAATACGTGAGATCGATTGTAGGACGGAACGTTATCTAGGCTCGTTCTTTCCGAGGACAATAAGAGATCACAATAGGAAATTTCAAATTGCGTTAGACAATCTTTAGGTAGGATTGGTGCATTGCACCCCCTGCCACCCACCAACTTGGTGAATTGCAGGGTAACTTGTAGATGTAGATGTAGATGTAGATCACTTTCACCAACGCTAACACTGGGGATCGGGGATAAGAAGGGATGCACTTAAAACGAAAAGAAAGGAAAAAAAATATAAATCAATTTAAATTCAATTAAGGGATACACCACACTTAAATCACGTTCACCGACACTAACACTGGGGACTGGGGATAAGAAGGGATGCATTAATAGCGAAAAGAAAAGAGAGAAAAAGAGTATAAAAATAAAAAAAAATAATAATTTAAACCCTATTAAGGGATACACCTAACTTAGATAACTTTCACCAACACTAACACTGGGGATAAGAACGACTGCACTAATAGCGAAAAGAAAAATAAAAGGAGGGTAGGAGAGAGAACACTTACTGATTCAACTTCACAATTCAATCTTCAAACTGTAGTAGTCTTCGTCAGCTCGTCGAGATGTTTAACGGCGCCGGTCCCTCGAAGAAGATTCCCGCGTCGACCAAACCCGCTTGAATTCTTCTACATCTCTTCTGGTCGCAATGAATCGCTTGGAGCCATTGAGCAGCACAACGATTTTACCGTCTTGAGTCCACACACCTTTAGGGCCTGCCACCGCCTTCACTTCACTTAATAGATGCTTTCTCGTTGAGGTTAGGGACTCGGTGACGAGGAACTTGGACCCTTTTAGGAGTCTTTTGCTTCTCCACACCTTATCTCTATCCTGATAAGATATAAATCTTACAATCATGGCCCTAGGGTGTGGACTTGATGTTTTAAACGGCCCGATTCTATGCGCTCGACCCAGTTGCTGGATATCAATGTCTTCATTCAGCTTTTCCTTGAAGAACCTTGTGGCCAGACAATCCTCACGTTCCTGCTCTTGTAAACCTTGAATTAGAAGGCATGTGCGCCTTGAGTATTGCTCAAGCGCGTCCTGCCTCTCATCTAACTCCGTGGTTTTCCGCTCCAGGTCACCTATGCACTCAGAAAGCCGGCGAAAATCTTCCATGACCTTCGTCCTGAAGGAAGTAAATCTTTCCTCCATGGACGAGAGGCTCTCCTTTCTCTTCGGTGTATCTTCTTTCTGGATGGAACTCAGTTCTTCCTGGAAAGAGGACATCGTCTTCAACATCGAATCCATCATAGCACGAGGATCCGTGCTACCGGAATCGAAGTCCTTCAGGTTCTTCGGTGGCATCGTCGAGCGTTCAGTCAGGTAATACTTTAAAAGTGAAAGTGAAGGGACGGGGCTACCTGAAGGCACGTCAGACACCCACGAGCATAAGACTAAGAGAGGGAGAGAGAGAGAGAGGGAGGGAGGGAGAGAGAGGGAGAGAGAGGAGGGAGGGGTGAGGGTGGGGGAGAGAGGGAGAGAGAAAGAGAGAGGAGGGAGGGGTGAGGGCGGGATAGAGGGAGAGAGAGAGTGTGTGTGTGTGAGAGAGAGAGATTGATTGATTGATTTGGTCTTTATTTGGGGCGAGATTGGGACTAAGAAATCCCATCTTCTACCTAACCTCTCATCATGAAACATACAATAATATATAGAACATTATGTAAATACAAGTAACAATAAAAATACAAGTATTAGAAAAGATAAGAAGAAGTTCGCTGGGGAAAAATAGGACTGCTGAATAATGATATCCATGTAAAACATCCACTGCAGGAAAACACCCACACAAGGAGGGGTGTGTGAAAAACCTGCGAAACCTACTGATATTCACTAAATACATCACATAAATGAGATTTAGAACATGAAAAACATAAAGATGTACATCAGGGAAAATTTGGCACAATACGAATTCACCATTGATGGAATGAACATAAAAATGACAAAACGAATATATATTCATTGTTATGACTAAACAAGATAGAGGAGAAAAAACAACTTAATATAATAACATAACAAATAACTGAATAAAATAAAATAACAAAGTATAAATCAAGCACAATAAGTATTGTGTTGTTAAAATCAAGATTAAGAAACATTGAAGCATTAAGTGTGTTTAACTGTTCCTTTGAAAGGGGAGGTGGAGGGATAGGGAGGGGGGAAGGAACGGGGGGGGAGGGAGGGAGAGAAGATATCCTTTCGTTTGCAAATTTTATTGGGCAGTTTAAAACAAATTACTATATTGACAATGCTTTCGATAATTATGCAATACACATAATATGTGTGAATTAAAAGACTACTTTCTAAGTCAAGGTAAACAATACAAAAAACTACTTAAAATATTATCGGTCGTACGTTCGTTCACACTTCTTCCACGTCTTAGAAATGGCACTGCAGTAAACAAACCTATCATTCAAATTAAGCCATCATTATTTTCCTTTCGATTAAAATGCATTCAAAATATGTTAGAAGAGTTTTCTCAATTTATTTCAAATACAATATCAAATTTCATGTCATTGCTTTTAGATATAGACATAATTTTGCTAGATCAGCAACAATGCCGTCGCCAATGACGAAGAAATTTTTTCGTCTAAAATTTAGCCAAATTTTCTTGCTAATAATGAATTTGTGGAACGATTCGACATGTAATCGAAAATCGATAGCTGTAAAATAAATATACGTTCTTTTAGGCGTCGTTTGGTGTAAGTCCGCAATTCATATCGCAATTCTAATTGATTTTTAAATGCAAATTAAAAATGTGCTGCAACTGTGCAAACACAGAAAGGAGGACAGAATTCTCTTAAATCTATGTATTAGATCAGGGGTGGGCAAACGTTTTACGTGGCGGGCCGTATTAACTGTTGCAGCTTCTTAGGCGAGCCGCATAAAGAGATGAAAATGCTTTGGCGGGCCGCGTTAGGGTTCACATCGTAAGTAATGTGAGGTAATGCGAGGAATCCTATTAGTGAAAATCAATAATAAATAATTTATTTATTTATTTGTCCCAAAAACAGTACAATGGCCCAATTACATTGGAAACAGTAAACAAATATAATACAATAATATACAATATAATATAGTAAGAAATAAAATAACAACATCAATATAATACATAGCTTGACATTAAGAGAATAAAAGTTCTGCTAACTGTTTTTTGAAGTAATTACCTGAAAATATGTCAACACCTGTGTAACGATGCAGCAGGTTATTGTATGCTGTTGGAATCCGGCTGAAAAGAGAGCGCTTTGAACTAGATAGACGAAAAATTGGAATATGAAACAAGTCCTTCAGACGGGTTGAACGCGAGGGAATACGGAGGGCAAAGCATGCTAAGATTTCAGGTGAGCGGTAGAAACCGTTAATAATTGAATGCAGGAAGGTAAGTTCGGAGAACTGTCGTCTACTAGGAAGTGAAGGAAGGCTTAAGTTATAGTTAGGAATCTGTGAGTGGTGTCGGATTATGGCCAGGAAAAACCTTTCTATTGAATCTAAACGCTATAGATTTGTGGGGGCAGCAGTACACCAAATTGGAGAGCAGTAGCTTACCACTGGTAAAACACAACCGTTATAAAATGAAATCATAGCAGAAGGATCTTTGATTTCTGGGAGTCTATATAATATTCCCAGAAGCGACATGGATTTAGAGACAATTTTTTCAATTTGCTTATTAAAGGTGAGTTTACTGTCAAAGATGACTCCTAGATCATTAATGTCGTGAACAATTGGAATGGTATCACCGCTTATTATGTATGAAAAAGGAATAATGGTGGATTTTAAACTGAACGGAAGAAGCTTACATTTTGTAGGATTAATTTTGAGTTTCCATGTTGCGCACCACTGGGCAAAAGAAGTGAGTGCAGCCTGAAGTACCAAGTTGTCCTGGGGAGAATTTATCATTTAGAAGATTTTGCAGTCGTCTGCAAAAAGTAAAATTTTACAGGAGTGTAGTGTGACTATATCAACAACGTCATTAATAGATAAAGCAAAAAGTAAGGGACCTAAGAAGCTGCCTTGGGGTACACCAGAGAGAACTGGAATAGCTGAAGAGGAAACTCCATCAATTACAACTCTTTGAAGACGTGATTTCAGATAATCTTGAATTAATCTCAAAACCATGAATATTGAATCTGATGGCAAGTTTGTGTATGAGTAGCCTGTGGTCAACAGAATCGAATGCTTTATTCAGGTCAATATAACACACGTCAAGTTGAGATCTATCCTCAAAGGCCATTGTTACTTCATTGTGTAGTATAGTTAGGTTCGTTATACATGAACCTCCCGGTAGAAAACCATGTTGTTAGTGGGAAATACATGGGAGAGAATAATGAAGAAGATTTCTATGTATTATTCTTTCAAAGACAATTGAAATTAATGGGAGAATGGAGATGGGTCGGTAATTTGAAACGTTTGAGCTGGTACCGGATTTTAGGATCGGTGTGATATTTGATAATTTCCATTTAGTCGGAAACACACCACTTGCGAGACATCTATTAAATATATTAGCTAAGGGGAAACAAAGAGTTTCCGCTGTGTTTTTGAGGTATATTGCGCATACTCCGTCGGATCCGGATGATTTCTTCGTATCCAATGCTAGGAGAAGATTTCTAACTTCGGAGGGCGATGTGCTCTAACAAGAAAGTGACTCTGATGTAACAGAATTGACTTTAGGCAAATTACTAATTGCTAAGGGAATAGTGAAGTTCGTTGAGAAATAATTGTTGAAAACGGAAGGACGTTCATTACCAAGACCGCTAATATCTCCGTGTTTGATTAGATTTGATATACGCGGTTTTCGGCGTCTCGAATTAATAACGGACCAGAAACGTTTGCAATTTGATTTTAAGTCGTCAGTGACACTATCCACATATAGCTTATAATCTCTCCTTAAAAGATATTTACAGTGTCGTCTCATGTTACTGAACGTTCTAAACTTTTGGAAATCTAGAAGCCCATCGTCCGTGTTTACCTACTCGATAGATGGTGAGAACATTCCTGTTTCGGAATCCGTGAAATACCTCGGGGTAACCTTGAATCGTGACCTGTCTTGGGACACCGACATAAGACGAGTGATAGGTGCGGCAAATAAGAAGTTGGCTTTTGTGCGTAGGATAGTCAGGAAAGGCACGGGAAAAGTGAGAGAATCTTGTTATTTATCGTTGGTTAGACCTCAAATGGAATACACAGCAGCGGTTTGGGATCCATATCAGAGGGGACTCATAAAGGATTTAGAAAAAATACAGCGGCGAGCAGCTAGATTCGTGAAAAAGAATTACGATAAAAAACAGAGCGTTACGTTACTCATTGAAGAGTTGAATTGGCCATCGTTGAAAGATAGTAGATTACAGTCGAGACCTAAACTTCTAGATAAATATAGGTCGGAGATATTCGTAAATGAAATGAAGGATATTATTCGACAACCAACGTATATCGGACGGAGGGATAATGAGGAAAAGATTCGCGAAATAGATAGTAGGACGGAGAGGTATAAGGAGTCCTTTTCCCCTAGGACAATACGTGACCATAATAGATAACTGTGAATAATAATTAGTTAGGAACTTGGTGCGCGGCACCCCCTGCCATCCACCGTCAAGGTGACTTGCAGGGTAATATGTAGATGTAGATGTAGAAACATTTTTGGTTTCGGAATTTGGGTTCTTTTTAAAAAGGCGCCAACATGCAAGTTTATTTTTCAAAGAAATATGTTTCACCAGACATCCACGCCGGCTTCCTCGTCGTGAGTTTCCGGGAAGGAACCCAATCTGCGATGGTTGCTCCGATGATGTCGTAAAAATTGTCAAGCACCTCTTCGTTGGAACCGGAACAAAGAAACTCCCAAGGCAAAAGAGAAAGTACACGGTTAATAGCTGCCCACTCTGCCTTCTTCCAGACCCTAACTTCACGGGGGGGTAGGGGGCAGGACTTCACCGTAGGGAGAAATAGAAGTGAGGTTTCAACGGACATGTGGACAGAACCGAAAATATTTCGGCCGGGGGAAACGGTTTCAATGTGAATGGAGGACACTATATAGTCCAGGGTGGCCAACTGTCTAGTTTTGTGCAAATTAAATTGACCGAGTTGAAGTCCACTGATGAAATGCTGGAAGAAAAATTCGTCATTGCTATTATGACACAAACCATCGTAGGGTGTATACCATTCGATAGCCAGATTGAAGTCTCCTAAAAGAATGACGTCACCTAAGGAACGAACACGTAAAACAGATTCAAGACACGCATCGAGAACTGATATATCACTTGCTGGAGGGCGATAAAACACTCCTACAAAAACTTTAGTTTTACAGGTTCTGCTCTCATTTAAATATACACAGAGTTCACACCATAACAGCTCAGGGCATGTTTCGAGATCAGTCCTCCTTTGAGCAGACAAGGATGGGTGGATCGCTAGTAGCACACCACCGCCTCTGCGACCTTCGCGATCTCTTCTAAACACCTGATGGCTTTTAACAAGCAAAAGTTCACTGTCATTTATTGTAGAGCTAAGCCATGTCTCGGTGAGGGCGATTATATCGAAAGATGACAATTCTAGAAAATGAGTGTCAATAGTATTTAATTTTTTTTTAAGCTCCTCAAGTTCTGTAAATAATCACTTAAATGAGCACTTTTAGTGGGACCGGGGTTCACTTGCACATCACCGGCGAGTAAGACCAAGCTGAGAAGAAGACCAAGAGATCGGCACGCGGAGGGTCTATCCGGTGAACGCCCTAAGGAGCGTCCCCTCTCCGAGGAATAGGAGAAACATCCGCAGGCAGAGGAACACGGGAACGAAAAACTTCTTTCACTATAACAATTTAAGTTGTATCCGGTATTCCACTCACAAGGCGACACAGTAACACATTCGGAGTGTAGGAAACCTAAAATCTTCACCAAACATATAAAAGTAACTACCGTAAGAGAAAAAAACTCGGGAGCACGAGAAACGCGTGATCTCAGGGTGGCGGCCATAATAATATGTTATCCCTATAACATCACTGGAGTAGGTTTTCCGACATTAATTTAAACTTCAAATATGAAATTATCTTTATTTTATATTACGGCTCGCTTTTCTAATGGCATCGCGGGCCACATAAAATGCCCTCGCGGGCCGCAGTTTGCCCACCCCTGTATTAGATGGTAGTTTTGAATTTTCTTTTTAATAATTACATTTATTTAAAGAAATTTAAATAAAATTCATAAAATGTTATTTTTTCATTCCGATTGGAAATTTGTTTCGAATTAAATGCTCTATTGTTAATTAAAGTAATCCATTGAAAATGACGTTATATTTAGTTTTATGAATTCCCACCATTTGATAAAGGCGCATAGTTCGATAGTATAACATTTTTATAATCAACCATAATTTATGGTTGTTATTTTTGCACTGCAGCTCCTTTTAATCCTATACAACTGCTACGTCCACTTCCTGTTTCTCCATTTCTCCTCATTCCCCATTCTGTTTTCCTTCCTCCCTCTAATTACTTAATAGATTCAGTAATTAAGTTATAGCCATTTATAAAAGTATTACCCGTGTTGAAGCACAAAGTTGATGCATTTATTATGAGGCCAAGAATAGAATTAAAAAATTGGGACAGCAGTGACCCAATATAAATAAAATACCTGAAAACGTCAAAAATCCTATTAAAACGTAATTTTTGGAAATTTACGAATGAGATTCAAATTCTTCTCTTCGCATAACTAATGTAAGTTATATACCTCATCCTTGAGATATGTTGAGATGTAAGCGAAAAAGGTCCGCATGTCAAGGAATGGATTTTTACGTGATTCATATATGCTATGCGAATTTATAACTCCGATTAATTATTAGATGCACAGCAAAAAAACTATGGAAACAAGATTGGAAAGGTGTAATCCATGTCGGAGTACACAGAGTTTCCAAATGCTTTCTTTGAAATTTCACATTGTTCTCAATATTTTATATGTCAAGCGGTTCCCGAGTTGAAACAAAGAAACATTGTGAACTACATGTAGGTCTTCATGTAATGTGGTCGTCATTGTTTTCCGATTTTAACCAAAATTGGAATCAGTTGACCAATTTTAGCAAAACTCCCCAATACCTAATTTTATCAAAATGCATCCAGCGGTTCGCGAGTTGAAACAAAGGAACATTGTGACCTATTTGTAGGTCATATAAAGTGGTTGTAATTGTTGTCCGATTTTAATCAAAATTGGAATAAGTTACCAATTTTAGAAAAACTACTTAAATCCAAATTTCATCAAATTATTTCCCCCAACGATTCTCGAGTTGAAACAAAGGAACATTGTAGATCTTCATGTAAAGTGGTTATCATTGCTGTTGAGTGCACTTCGTGCAAAGAACGCATAATAACTATAAAAATAGGTAATTACTAAAATTTCAATATGAAGTTAACTGAAAAGAAATTAATGAAAAACACGATTTTTATTATAAAATATTCGGGCACCTTCTCTCTCGTACTAAAGCATTCAAAGCTCGCTTACGCATATGGTATAAGGCTTGAGACGACAATGCAATCTTGAGGTTTAACAATGACACGGTCGGCAAGGCAACATATCCTTAAAAAGTTTAAAACTTTCCAATAAATATGATTTAAACGTATAACTTGAGCGATTTTGAACTAAGGGCAAAAATCGAAAACAAGAATAAGAATGTGTTTATTATACTTTAAATGGTCCCTGTCCGAAGATTGTAGGTGATTTACTTCTAATTTAATATTACAAAAGAAAATTAGGCTGCAAGTGATAAAAGGGATTTTTTAAATGGAGATTTGTAAAAAGCGTTCCCGAGGACAGACTAACGTACCAACGGACCAACCGACAGAATAAGAATATAATGCATATAACTAGCGTAATTTCCCGTCCAATATGATGGGATTATCATAAGAGTATTCCAAATATATAGGATTTCGATATGAGAAATCAGTAAGATATGCTATGATCTGGTTTGGCCTTCATGCACAATCAACTCAGTGTTTTTGAAAGTCATCTTTGGTTTAATTATACTGTTTAACTAATTATTAGTAGAGAAGTCAAATGATTATCCAAATATTTGTTGAAAATAAGAGGACAATCTAAATAATAATATATATAATGCATACAGAAGTAACTAAAACTTACTTAAAATATTTGAGTAAATAATAAGTTATTTAAAACGTATAGAATTCAACTTATAAATGAATTATTTTACTCTTATTAATTCGTAAAAAATAAGATAAAATGTGAACGAACTATCAGTTTACGATCGAAGAAAAATTGTGTAGTAACTTACTTACTATTAGCTAAATACTTATATGAACTGCAATAAGTTTTAACTGTATTTTAAGATCGCACTTTTCTTTTAACTATATTAGTTTTGAAATTTTTTTCAGAAAAATCACTTTAATTAAATAAAATCAAATAAAGGTCATAAGATGCAATTTTTCACTCCTATTTGAAATTCGGTTCGAAATAGTTGCTATTTCGAACCGAATTTCAAATAGGAGTGAAAAATTGCATCTTATGACCTTTATTTGAATTAAATTGAATTAAAGAAATCCATTGAAAATTACGTGACCTATTTAGTTTTATGAATTCCCACCATATGGCCATGGCGCATGATTCAATAGTATAACATTTTTATAATCAACTATAATTTATGGTTGTTATTTTTGTACTGCAGCTCCTTTTAATCCTATACAACTGCTACGTCCACTTCCTGTTTCTCCATTTCTCCTCATTCCCCATTCTGTTTTCCTTCCTCCCTCTAATTACTTAATAGATTCAGTAATTAAGTTATAGCCATTTATAAAAGTATTACCCGTGTTGAAGCACAAAGTTGATGCATTTATTATGAGGCCAAGAATAGAATTAAAAAATTGGGACAGCAGTGACCCAATATAAATAAAATACCTGAAAACGTCAAAAATCCTATTAAAACGTAATTTTTGGAGATTAACGAATGAGATTTAAATTCTTCTCTTCACATCACTAGATTAAATACCTCATCCTTGAGATATGTTGAGATGTAAGCGAAAAAGGTCCGCATGTCAAGGAATGGATTTTTACGTGATTCATATATGCGATGCTAATTTATAACTCAGGTTAATTATAAGATACACTGCTAAAAACTATGAAAATAAATATAAAAATAGTTAATTACATAAAATTTTAATAGGAAGTTAACTGAAAAGAAATCAATGAAAAACACGATTTAAATTAAAAACAAGTGAAGATATAAAAATGAATTATTATAATCACCTTTTACATATTTTATATTTTATTTTCATGGGCGTAAAAAGTGGCAAAAGTGTCTACCAGCTGTTGAGTTATGCCTTTAATCTTTTTACAATTGTGAGAATGGTAGACAGAAGTAGAGAACTGTAAGAATGTTTAGTATATAAGTAGTAAGAAGATTGATAGTATATTTTGTTTCATTAATGAAAATACTGACTTATAAATTCATATTGCTTAAAGTCAACGAAATATATAGCAATTTCAGATTATTCAGCTTTAGATACTAGTAGGAGTGAAATTGTTGAATATTTCATATTTAGTCACCTAACTTAAATGACAAAAATAATAAATTATTCTTTTCCTAACATCACATCAGCCATCCATATAAAACCACTGTATAAGTATAGTTAGTTGAGGAATTGCTAAGCTACAACACAACACTTTAAAATTTTTTATTTAAATTTGTTCAAATGAGCATCCTGTACAACATATCTTAAATAGTGAAAAAAGGAATATAATACTTAAATATGAGGGGTTTAATGAAAAATGCAAAAAAAACTGTTCTTAAAGGTCTATAATTACAAAAGATTTCATTCAAAGTAAAAAATAAGCCAAGTGAACAGTTCCAAAGAATAAAATTATGTTCATGGCACAAACTACATAAACAAATATAGTCATCTAAAGAAGTTTTCAAATGAATTTTCAATGTGAACAATTCCGAGAAGATCTCATTAATGATTATTAATAGTAGAACAATATGAATGTGATTACAATGTAATAATAATAAAATAGATACATAAGGAAATATTATAAGAGGAGCAATAAGAATTTAATATTAATTTAATAATAATAATAAAATTCGTCAAAAGCTTACATGTACCTTGATTTTCCAGACGCAATGCTTAATGAACCTTGTTTTTAGAATAATCTTAAATAAATAAAGATAAATAGGTTTAAGATTATCAATAATAATTACGATAAATAAAAACTTACAATTATTAGCTGAAATATCCCTTCAAAACTTAGAAATGCTAGTATCAATACAAGTCCACATTAAAATAAAGAGATTTATATTGCACAACCAACAATTACAATTGTTTCTTTAATCTCGTTGCTATGATGAACGCGTCTATCTTCCCAAGCGAATTCAAATACACATCGCCGCGGCAACGCAAGGATCTGGGGGTCTAGGTGACTAAATCACTCGTCTTTCGCGATGATGAGGTGAGGTAAGGTGGTTGAATCCCCGCAAGCAGCTTTGGGTTTTTTCAGATTAGACGGGGTTCAAAATATATTCATATAAAGCGAAGTTATTATAAAAGTTGGTAATAATTCGAGCTCCTTTACTTAAGCATATAGTATAAGGACGACAATACAATCTCGAGGTGTATCAATGACACGGTCGGCAAGATAACATATCTTTAAAAAGCTTAACATTTTCCAATAAATGTGATTTAAACTCAAAACATTAGCTATTTTGAACCGAAGGCAAAATTTGAGGATAAGAATAAGAATCTGTTTATTTTTCTTTAAAATGGTGTCCGTATAAAGATCGTACGACAATTACTTCTAATTTAATTTTGCACAAGAAAAAAAGCCTGCAAGTAATAAAAGGTATTTTTAAATTTTCTCTTATGGGGATTTCTATAGAGCAGTGATGGCGAACCTATGGCACGCGGAACTATTTTCGTTGGCACGCCACAAAATGAAAAATGAAATAAAATGTGCCACTCGCTAACACAGCGACATACAAAAATGACCCCAGAAATCTAATAAATGTAGGTATTAAGACGATGCGAAAAGGTGGCTTCGTATTCGGTTATTTTATGATTATTCGCCTGCGGCCCAATCTGCCCCTGGTACCAGCACTAAATTTACTATTTGACATTTTTATTAGTATATCGTTAACATCTGATAAGTTTTTAATTGGAATTTGTCAAACGGAAGTTGATGCCTTGGATCACTCCGCTCATGTCATTCATCTTCCTCATTACTTAATTGACGTCATGTATTAAATCATTTTTACGTATAACGATTTTTCATGAGATACCTAATTTGTTTCTTCTAAGAGAGTGCCACCTCCACCAAAGATAACTCCGTTAACGTTATCCACTAATGCAACCTATTTTTGTTAGCGTTTAATATTATTTGTCAAGTCTTGCGTACAAAGAATTCGATGAACATGAAAAGCTATATTTCTTACTTTGTTGTCTATATATCATTTGAATCATTTAGTATTTCTGCGTGTAAAAAGACATACTATGCACTATGTTATACGAATATATACAAATTTGTTGTGATAGGTACTGGCACGCCAACATGCAAATTTTCTCTTATTAAGGTAATTTTGGCACGCGTGTTAGAATAGGTTCGCCACCACTGCTATAGAGCATTCCGGCGGACGAACGGACCAACGCGTTGGTGCTTCCATCCGTCCGTCCTTTGCAAAGGACGGGCCAACGGACGGACGGACAGAATAAGGACGTTATATATAATTGTTAATTCTTGAATGTATTATTAAATTAGTACCATGGCGAGGAGTTAGGTGGAAGATGGGACTTCCTAGTCTCAATCTCGGCCCAAATAAAGACCATATCTAATGTATTCTAATCCCTCCCTCACTCTCTCTCTCCCTATTTCACCCTCTCCCTCCTCCCTCCCCTCTCTCTCTTTACCTCCCTCTCTCCTTCCCTCCCTCACTCCATTTCTTCCTTCTCTCTCTCTAACTCACCACTACTTCCTAATGACTCTCAATCCTTTTCCATCCCTGGAATTACCTATATCTCTCTTCCTCTTTCTTGGCATTCCTTTGCCTCTCTCTCTCTTGATTGACCCTATTTCTCCTATCATCCTCTCTCCATCTCCCTCCTTTCTTCCCTTCTTCCTCCATCGATCAAATCTTCTCCATTCCAAAACGCAACAGTGTACTTGAGGCATTAATCCCTTCTCCTTCCCTCCCCTTCTCCTCCCCTCCCCTTCTCCTCCCCTCCCCTTCTCACCCCCTCCCCTTCTCCTCCCCTCCCCTCCAATTCTCCTCCCCCTCTCCTCCCCTCCCCTTCTCCCCATCCCCATCTCCGCCCCCTCGGACTCCCCCCCTCCCTCTTCTCCCCCTCCTTTCCCCCCTCCCTCTTCTCCCCCTCCTTTCCCCCCCTCCCCTTATCTTCCCCCTCCCCTTCTCCCCTCCCCTTCTCCTCCCATTTCCTCTCTCGTTCCCCTTCCCCTATATTCATCTTATCTTCTCCTCCCTCTTCCCAACCCTCTTCCTCCGGTACTTCATCTTCCGCCGTGCTAAAAACTCAACTCTTACTCTTTCTCGTTCTGCCTCATCCCGCTTTTTCCTCCTCCTCCTCTCTCTCCCTCTCCACCCTTTATCTCCTCCTCCCTCGCGCTTTCCCCTACGCCTCCGTTCTTTATCTACCTTGCCGTTTTGATGCAATCCTCATCTGTTTTCGAGCGTATCTTCTGCCGCTACTATGAAAAAGAAACGGAGGAGCAGGAATGCGAAAGTGAGACGAGTATGGGGTGTGGGATAGGCGTTGTGGAGAGAATGGATTGGAGTGGGTAGGGGTGGCCCGAGGAATTTTGGCGCCCCAGGCGACTTAGAATTACAGCGCCCCCCTCTGTAAATGTTTTTGCGATGTTTTCTGAGTGCATGTTAATTTATTTATTGCTCTGTAACAATATTGATAATCTTTACCATAAATATTTTGAAGAATTTGTTTGTTTGTTTATAACACAACAACTACAGAACGTAGAAGCAAGATGAAAGAGCCATTTTAACCGAAATGAAAAGTTAAGCAAAAGGGATGGATTTTAAAGCGACTTAAACTACATTTTTCATTTCAAAGATGTTTTTTTCTTTTGTTTTTATCATTTAAATAATACGGTAATGAGCGTATTGTTGGATTGACAATCTACTTGGCAACCGTTATATACAATACCTAATATATTAACTGAAATAAATAATATATACCTAATATAAACTAAAGTAGGGAAGAATGGAACACTAAAGTTATTCAAAGAAGAGCAATAAAAAAAACTATAAATCTAGCTAATTATTTCAAAAGTTAAGTAGAAGACCGTTTTAATGTGTAATTTTAAGTGCTTTCGTTCTCTAAAACTTTTTATGTATTCTGTATATTCTTTATAATCAATAGACAGTAAAATATGTTTTTCATTAACATCGAAAAATGAATCAAGTGGAAGATGTCTCATAAATAAGAAAAATTCTATAACAATTCATTAATTTAGACCAAAATTTATAATCGTTAACTCTTCCTCCCTTGAGCATCTCTATGTGCATTTTGCTTTCCTTTCAACTGAACATTTTTATGCATCAATTAAACCCATTATACTTATAAGATTATTATAACACTTTCCATGCCATCCCAACACTTTTTATCGCCACAATAGATTTCAAAATCCGGAAACTCATTTTGTTTCGTAGGTTTGGCTTTAAAATATCCACGTGACAAATTAAATCTTTGCATGGGATAACGTATGGTTAAGCTAAATTTGAATGTATCTGCAAACGTGTTTCCACCGATTGAATCCCTAGAGCTTGCAATTCCTGCCCAAATTTTTAATGTTTTTGAGATTTATGACCACATAATATCATGCAGTTTCTTCCACTGGAACTTAATTCGAATGAAATAACAATATTTTAAAAGTGATTCCATCGATTGTTTATTATGATTATTTGAAAAAATATACAGTCGCCAAATTAATCGATAAAGGATGAAGGAATAATTCATTTATTTGGGCAAAACATGGGAAGACAAGAAATATTGCATACCATTAAGCACTACAATAAAAATTAACCTGGTTTTATTGCTTGGTTTTATTCTCAAATCTTCCTCAATATTTTTTGTTTTGAGTTAACATCCTGAGTAACACCGGGTAAATTCAGCTTGTGAAAAAATAAAGGAAATGTTATCAACACTCCTTCCTGTTTATCGATCTAAATTGGTATCCAATATTTATTGAGTTGCAGATACTGCATAGATTGATGATCGGGATGGCAGCCCCAAAACTTTGGCGCCCCGGGCGGTCGCCCCGCTCGCTCGTTGCTCGGGCCTGCCTTGCATGGAGTACACCTTTCCATGCTTGATACAACTAATGAACTTAAGTCAGGTATGTTTTAAACAATTTTCGATTGTTTGGTTGATTAAACTGATTAGAAAATAAATCTGTAAATAAAAATAGAAGAATAGAAGAATGTATATATAGATATAGAATAGAAGAATAGACGGAGATATAATCGGATCATGGTGTTTTGCTGTTTTATGGTGTGTGTTCGGTAAAATAATATCCTATAATTTCAAATATTCCGTCGCACGAAACGCGCCTATTTGTGATGCACTCTACTCTTTCCTAACTTGTTTGTTTCTTAGATACGCAAGAAATAAGTCGTTGGTCTCAAAATTTTGTAACATAAATTGACATTTAAAAGCATTAAAGTGTAACAATGAAAATATAATTAGCAATTATTTCTTAAGATCCATTAAATTTTAAAAATATGCCGTGGGATTGTTTATTTACTAAATTATTTTAAATTAACGCTAAGATAAGGTCAACATAAGGGGTTTTGAACAAGGGCTGTGCGTGTATTCCTAGGGATACTTTCAGAGTTCTAAAAGGCTAAGCGAAAATGTTAAAGGTTATATTTTCAACGGTTTAAAAGAACCGCTTGTGTTTGATTTGTCCGTCTGTTTGTCTGACCCGCTAACTCCTAAACGAAATCAGCTAGAGACATATTTTTTCGCCAATCGATTCAGAAATCTGTCTCATTGCCGAAGTTTTCTTGTTTTTTTATTCGCCCGTCCATCTATCTGTCAGTCCGTCTATATATCTGTAAATCTGTCTTATAGTCTTTTGACCCGCTAAGTCCTAAACTAAAGCAGCTACAGACAGTTCTTTAGTAAATCAATTAAATATACTGTATCATTGGGCTCGTATGTGTTTTCTAGTGGAGGTCCGACTGTCCGTCTGTCTGTCTCTCTAACGCGCTAACTTGTAAGCGAAATCACGCAGAGACTTGGTATTTTTTCCATTCGATTTAGTATTGTCTCGTGAAGGTTCTAGTGACTAGCGGAGTGGGAGTAAAAAGGTAATTTAAATTTCATTATTTTGATAAACGTTTTGTTTAAAAATTCATATTCTTAATTATATTAAATTATTTTTAGCACGTGATCTTTAAAAAAATGGGTTTGTCTGTCCGTCTGTAGCAGTCAAGTTTTTTGTTTTAAGAGCTATGTGAAAAATTCGTTTTGAATTAGATAGCGATTGCCAATCCATTAATTTAAACATTTAATTTTCACGATAGTTAATAATTTTTGCCGCTAGATGACTTCAAATTCGGAAAATTCAAAATGTGAAATGGTATCGTAGCTAAACTACTGGAAATATTAGAAAAAACTATTTTTGAATTAGTTAGCTCTTATTGAATTATAAATTTCTCAATGACTGCAATCTAATTAAAGGGTTAATTATTCAGATATGAATTTTGATATAAGTTTTATTGGTGAGTAAAACAACGACTGAAAACGTATAATACATGACTTTTAGTTGGTAAGTACAGAATCTTACCTTCCTTGCAACTATCCCAAAAGCACTAAATATATTCCTTAATAGATGTTAAACTCGCCTATACGATAACGACGTAAAGCAAAAAGGAATCCTACGACAAATGATAACAGAAGTATTGTTATTGAGTAAGCAAAACATTATTATTCGAAAAAATGATCAAAGTAAATAATAAAACACGAAATATATTACTATTGCCAAATGTTTTAGACAATTATGTCAAGCAATCAATTCTGATTCTCTATCATGTTACCATTTTAATAGATAATGGGAATATATATCTTAAAAACGATATAACAAAACAAATGTGAATGTAAAGAGTAACTAAGTAAACAAATATGAACGTGCGTTGTCATGCATATCTTAATGGAGCTCAGCAATAAATGAATCCCGTAATAAACGAAAATGATTTTATCATCCTTTTACATAATATATTTCGATGTAAAAATTAGTACATTCAGCTAATTTTAGTGGTTGGATTGTTTATTCAAAATTTTGGTATATGCAGATATTCAGGAATTATGATTTTATTTTGCAAAAACACACAATAGATTTATGGAACATTTAATTTTGTCTCTCTCTCTCTCTCCCTCTCTGTATTTCTCATTCCTTATTTCTTCCTATCTCTCCTCTCTCTCCATCTCTCTCTCTCTCTCTCTCTCTCGAAGTAAATTATTCAAAGCACACATTCCTTACGCATATAGTATAAGGATTAAGGCGACAATACAATTTCGAGCTTAAAATCTTCAATTAAATACGATTGAAACTTAGAACATGAGAAATTTCGTATCTTAGCAAAATGTGACGATAAAAATAACACACGTTATTTATAAAGGTGAAATACTTCTTTAGCCAAACAATTAGAGGGTTACAACACCCAATGCATTTCGACCACAAGGTGGGCATCGTCAGGGGTAAAACCTGTTTCAACAGTGACTGGGAGCCAACTGCAGTTGGCTAAAGGAGTATTTCACCTTTATTAATCCTAGCCAAAGTTATTGAGCTACTATCAATCACGTTATTTATGTTTCTTTAAAAGGGTCCAGGTCCGAAGATTGTAGGTCAATTCTTTCTAATTTTAATTTGTAAAATAGTAAAAGCCTGTAAGTCGAAAAATCAATCTTTACGTGTTATCTTATGGGAAAAGGCACATCTTTCTTATTCCCCCTCCAACCAAAAATAAAAATTCTGGCCCTGAGGTGCACATCCTCATGGTCATGCTAGTAAGTTTTAATTCTTCAAGTTTCGAGATATGCTGCCCACACACACACACGCACGCGCACGCACGCACGCACGCGCACACGCACACACACAAACACAAACACAAACACACAAACACACAAACACACAAACACACAAACACAAACACAAACACACAAACACAAACACAAACACACAAACACAAACACACACACACACAAACACAAACACACACACACAAACACACAAACATAAAACCCACAAACACAAATACACAAACACAAACACACAAACACACAAACACAAACACACAAACACAAACACACAAACACACAAACACACAAACACAAACACACAAACACACAAAAACACACACACACACAAACACAAACACACAAACACACACACACGCACGCACGCACACGCGCACACACACATTGCCTTTTATCAAATGAGATGAACATTTAATAGAAGAGAATTTGTCTCATATGGGATATCACATAGACACCACATTCCTGAAAAATAAATTTAACTTTAACTGCATAATATTCTTAGAGAAATTCGCCTCATTATTAACACGTTTCTGGGGTGAAGTTGTTACTGCTGTTTTAACATGAGCTTAAGTTATTGACATTTTATATCAAATTTACAGAAATTTATATTGATTAATTTTACGATACAAACCATAACTTGAAGGATGAGGTTAAGTTATGATTTTCATTTTATGGATTATTCTTTCTTACAAGCTTGAATATATCTTGAACAATTTTTAATTTACAGTCTCAAATATATAAAAAATTTGTGGACGTTCTCTATTGATTATATCAGATTCTTTCTTTTTATTTAAAATCCAAAAAGAAATCAAATATATTGTATTGTATACTAAACTCATTTTCCTATTATGCGTAATAATAATCTACCAACTTCATTCGCATCATGATGGCAGTTTTCAGGAAATATCCATAGGAGTCAACTTACATTTTAAATACTCAATAAATATGTCATGTATAATTTTCAAATTTTAGCTGATATCCATGTTAGCCGAGTGGACCATCTTTATGAAATCTGCAGGCGTTAAATTCTTTTGCGCTATCTCGCCAGCAAAGCTAAATTGTTGAAATTAGCCAGTTTCGTTCTTTAGGCATATATTTCGTATGTAACACACACAGAGGCCAAAAAATAATATGAATCTAGAAATCTGCATAACTTATATCGTCCTTCGAGGTCAGTAACGTAGGAGTAGGATCACTCAATAATTGCATTTGCTTATGAACGGATAGTATGGGCAATGCGTGATAAAAATTATATTTAGAAGGGAGAATTAAGAACGGAGGTACCCTAATGTGCCTGGTTGTAAAACTTTATAAGATTTTCAATTTATTATGAATCATTAAGAATTGAGGTCAGCTGGAGGAGTCGCGGTGATACGGTGCAAAGGATTGTGATGGAAATAATATTACAGGGCCCAAAGGGGCGGCGAAACAGATTCAGAGGGCCAAAAGAAGGAGACAGCATGAGGGCGTGGCCGAGGTCATCAATAAGTCCTCTGCCCTTTTGGTCTGATCCAAACCGGGTGGACAGGGGTCAGAAGGAAACGGTGACGGAGCCCTCTCTTTCTCTCTCTCCTACTCTCACTCCCTCTCTCCGTTCTCTCATCTCTTTCCTCCTCTCTCTCTCTTCCTCTCTCTCCTCCTATCTCTCTCCTCCTATCTCTCTCCTCCTATCTCTCTCCTCCTATCTCTCTCCTCCTATCTCTCTCCTCCTATCTCTCTTCTCCTATCTCTTTCTCATCCTATCTCTCTCCTTCTATCTCTCCTCTATCTCCTGCTCTCGTTCTTTCTCTATTTTTCTCTCTTCTCCTTCTCTCTCTCCTCTCTCTTTCCTCTCTCTTTCTTTTTCTTTCTTTCTCTTTTTCTCTCTCTTCTTCTCCTCTCTCTCTCCTTTCCTAAGTTCTTCCATTCTGGGTTTCGACTGTCGAAGCGATGACGCCCAACAACCGCGATCTTCGCCACACATTCACGCTCTCGCCTCTTGCCATTGCGTCGAAATAATCGGTGCAAGTGCGCAGGGCGAAATGCAAGAAGAGTTGAGATGCGTAGTTGCAAATTTACTGAAAAGTATTTTCCTTAAAATAAAAGGAATACTATTAAATGTCTCTGCAATGAAACATTTGAAAGCTCTCAACCAACTTCCTACTGTATCAATGTTTTTCTCATTACTTTTTTGAGTAAATATTTTGGAGTTGTATTCATAGTTATTGGTGCGAATTTTATTTTACCTCCGGTTTGGTGGAAAGAGCATTTATTTTTCAGAAAGATGTAATAAAGATAGTTTAGATTTAACAATTGGTCTTATGGTATAAGTTTGAGCAATTCCTGTAGTAACGAATCTTTCCCAAAGCAAAATTTATCATGTGTCACAAAAAGTTCGTTGTGCCACCCACTTCTATCAGCCTCCAGCCCTCTGTCTGTCCTGGGGAGCTTTCAGTTTCCAAGCAAAATCATCTGATGTTTAACTCTATCGCGCGAAGATTAATAAGTCATTCTCTCTTTCATCCGCAAGTCGCTATCTGTGTCGAATGATCTCATGTCTGATGCGTGGAGACACTTTTGCTGATCGAGCGCCTAATTAATCTGTCAAACCATTACTCGGGGCGGTGGCGGGTCTCTCTGAAGATATCCTGTGATATCTGTTTTTTTCCACCGAAAAGGACGGACACATCATTGATAGGTGAGATTAACTATTGAATGAAGAAATGATCTCATACGCTATCGCACCGTACTCAATTTGCTGTAAAATAACATAGGAATTGAAATGAAGATATCGCATTAAATGTGGTAAACATTCGGTGTTCTTAGCAACTGAAAATGCGTTGGCCATAATTTTAGACTATTCGCGGCCATTTCATTTTTTGATTCCTAGTTTTGAAGTAGGAAATTAATTTTCAAATGTTACGTATGGACTAGCGGCTCCTTCCTACGCGCTACGCTCATCAACCACGTGCCTGTCTCCGCGAGGTGAATTCGTCCGCTTCCCGTATCCAATCCTGAACCTCCTCCTTTCGGCGTATATTTAAGATAGAAAATTATATCAAGCCCTATTTTCGGGCTTTTAGGCTCTCTCTCTCTCTTCCTCCCACACATCTCCTCTCTCTCTACCTCCATCTATCCTACCTTCTACCAAACTCCCGTTTTCTCAAACTTCTGCTTTCCTTCATTCCCTCACTCTCCCTCTGTCCCTCTCTTTCTCTTCTCTCTCTCCTCCACTATTTCACCCTCCCCTTTCCCCCATACTCCCATCTTTCTATGTTATCCCAATACGTTCCTATATAATTTCATGAGTGCGGCAACAATGGTGGTTGTTCTTGGCAACGAAATATTTTATTCACAAAAAACTTTAAATTTTCGTCTTTAAAAAGGTTTATAAGCCAATTCGAGTATTATTTGAAAACACAACGGTAAGGAAAATGAATAGACGTTCTTTTGTACCTACTTTGGTTCAAAACACTAGTTTTTACGACAATTATAGAAGTAATTTTAAAAACCAAACGAAAGATGTCTTACGCCCTTTTACGAGTCAATAATATGGGGGATGGAAACTAAACTGGTATCCGACCCGTGCCATTATGATAGAAAACTTTACATCTATCACATGCAGAAAGTCACGGCAAGGATTATAATGAAAGTTTTGTTGAAATCGGACTTACCTATGGCGATTTTTTTAGTGACTAGAGAGAATTATATTGTACTGCACGTGGTTTCCGTTCGATGGCGCTAGCGTCTGTTGTATCGTCATGTGTAGTATGCTTATAATATAGAGAGATAATGTTTCAAATCCAGGTGCTCCTTCGCTTCTACTTCTCCATCATGGATAGTTTATCCCAACTGGGGGCCACCACTTGATGGGTCGTCAAATATATTGAGGAGTTTAGCAAGCTCGGAAGTTTGTGTGTAGCAGGTTTCAAGTTTTCATTTATTAATTTTAATTTATTTGCATAATAATATTCCAATACAAATAAGCAAAAAATCCTGCATTTCTCTAAATACTCCTTTCACATTTTTACACAGGCAAACCTCGATTTAGATTTCATTTTTATAATATTCCTTAGATAGATTCGACTTACCATTCCAAAAAGGCACTCTATTGTTCAAGTGGAACGATAAAAAATTGTCGTTGGTATAATTTACTATTCTTATGTTTGTGAGGCACTTGTGCCAATCCGCGGAGTCTTTTAAAGCATGGATCTCCCATCTACGGCCCGCGGGCCACATTCGACCCGCTCAATAATTTCATCCGGTGCGCCTAACCTCACATATTTCTTTATGTGTATTTTGTGTATTTACCAGCAGCAGCTTTCACTAGATATCATTTATGATACATAAACGATTCTTTTCGAATACTTGGATGTAATATACTTTTAATATAGGCGAAAGACATACTACAAAATCGAAAAAATCCTGAAAACTTGGTCTTTGAAAACTTCTCAGGGCCCGATCAGTCATTTAAAAGGTCCTATGTGGCCCGCATAGTGGTTTGTGAAGCTTCATGGGGCCCTTTTCAGTAAAAAGTTTGGTGACTCCTGTTTAAAGGGATCGAAAACTCGGAGGGAGAGAATTGATACTAGCGTGAATCGAGTGAGAGGAATTTAAGCCAAGGGTTGGGTAGAATGAGATAGGGGAGTGGGAGGAGAGAGGGGGGTGGGAGGGCAGTGGGAAGGGAGAGGGGAGTGGGAAGGGAGAGAGAAGAGGAGATATGATGAGAGGGGGAGGAGGAAATGAGTGTGAGAGAGAGAGAAGCGGGATTCGATCCGGTCTCTTCCTTTGGATTCTCTCGTAACCATTCCCTTCGACGTTCTCAAACCCTCATTAAAGCCTTTTGATTTTGAGATGTCACCCCGCACTTGACAGCTGGGTCTCTAAACAAAGCATGAAAAGACGTTCGTGAATCTTAAGCCTCCTACCTTCGCCGGATGGCAGTACCGTCGCTTCCTTTCCTCGAACGATAAAAATTTGCCATTCCTCTCAACATTATCAATCGTTGGATTCCTCTCATCCCTTTCCGATCCTTCCACTCTCACTCGATCCGATTCTCTCCCATTAGTCAATATGCGCGAACTCATCGTGCTGCTCAAATTGCATTATATTTTGACAGATTCTATCCGTTAATTTGAATGGCAAGTTCGTCAATTGAATTAGATGTTTTCAACATCTGTTTTAGTAACGTGCGGTAAAATCAAATTTTATATTGGCTTCCTATGTTTTTTTGCTATACATTATCAAAAATTGTGGTCGAAATGATAAATTGAAAGACCCAGTAACAAAAGGTAAGTCAGTTTAAAGGTTTTAGTTTATCTGTAATTCGTCTAAGAAACATATATATATATATATATATATATATATATATATATATATATATATAAAATAGCTTATTGTGCCCCACTCACTCACACAAAACTGTTAGGTACTTCTAGAAGGACTATAACTCTGAAATTTGGCATGTAGGTAGGTCGAGTGGCATAATCGACGAGAAACATCGAAAATCACAAAAAATGTAGTATTGAAGTATTTCAATAGCCCATAAGAAAAGCATGGGATTCAGTGCAAGGCTTTCTAAAAATGCATTTTTTAATTACTTTAAATTAGGATAAGAATTCAGGAAAGGAATAGTTTCTATGTGAAAAAACGGAGTTCATAATATTATTCTTAATATTATTAATATAAGCACAAACATGACGATAAAACTTGGGTTATCGACGGTAGGAAGGGGCGAATAGGTTTTTTCTCCAGGACTATATGAGATCACAGTATGAGAAGCAACACTGATAGCGGTTACGGTAAAACATGAAAAGTATTTTAGTGTTGTGTTTCGTAATTTTTGGAGAAAATTTATCTCTTTTCAATTAAGAAGTATAATGGCCTCATATCCATTTATAGATATTTTTTATTCAAATACGCGCTAAAGGCATGGACGACGATGCCTTAATCTTAACAGAAAATATCCTAATGCTTCCATAAATTTAATGTATAGGGTATTGTCTTAATGAGGATTATTCTTATTGCTCATGCAGGGTGATATGAGTAACAAAACTTGAGATACGAAAGCTTGGATACGAGAGGATTGCCAGAGTATTTGGAAATTACGGATAATTGCGTTAATTTCACGGAAAATTATAAATATACTGCTAATACTCATGGAATTTATTATTTAATACATATAGGCTCCACGTGACTGAAGGGCTGTTTCTCTGGAGATGGCGTTGTTTTATTTACGAGTTTAGATCTTGGTGCATGGTGATTTTTTGAAGCGCTTACAGTATGTAAGCACCGAATACACGTGTATATATATATATATATATATATATATATATATATATATATATATATATATATATATATATATATACTGATGGTGTAGTGGTTAGCATTTCGGCTTCCAGTCACTAAGTTCCGGGGTTCAAACACCGCGAATGGAGGTTGAAAAAACTATCATCGGTACTGGCAGTGGGCAGTAGTACTTTCAGTATGGTATAGAACCGAAAACAAATGATGTTGGCTGGGTCTATATCCAATACAACTGTAGCCGTGATCGGAATGATTTGAACGGGTACAGTACTACAATGTGGAAATCATGAAGGAAATTACCAAATTACAATCCATAGTAATGATTATATGGTTGGAGAATATGATTTCTCTCGACGTAAAACAATAAGGAGGTAAAATAGTCCTCCAACCGAATCTCCGGGCGGGGACTGCCTTGAGGAAAATATGGGTCGAAAGTAATTTACGAAAAGGCACTTGCAACGTATGAACTATGAGAAAGGGAGGAAAGCTAGAGGACTTGAAAGAAGAAATAGAGTAGACATTATAGGACTAAGCGAAACTTGATGGGAGAGAGAAGGACAGTTCGACTCGGAAGAATTCACGGTAGTTTATTCTGGAGGAAATTGTGGGTAAAGGTGAATAGATTTGGTACTTAGGAAAGATATGATGAAAAGCGTGACAAAGATAATAACAGCGAACGATAGACTGATGGAAATAAAGGTAAGAGCAATCCCGGTGGACATGCTGATAATCAAGGTATATATTCCAATGTCAGCTCATGAAGATGAAGAACTCGAGGAGATTTATGACCAAAATAATGACATTTACGCAGAACACGGAAGAGGAAAGGTAAACTGCATAGTAATGAGAGATTGGAACAGCATAGTCGAAGAAGGACAGGAAGAAAATGTTGGCGGGCAATACGGATTTGGGGAGAGAAACCCGGGAGGGGAAAAATTGGTGGAATTCTGCATCAATAATGACCTTGTAGTGACTAATACATGGTTAAAAAACCGTAAACGAAGGTTATACACATGAAAAAGTCCAGGAGATAGAAAGAGATTCTAAATAGATTACATCCTAGTAAAACAAAGTATCAGGAACAGCAAAATGACCGCCAAGGCATTACCAGGAAAAGACAATGATTCAGATTACGGCCTTCTAATAGTTTATGTAATTGATAGTAGCTCAATAACTTTGGCCAAAACTAACAAGAGTGGAATACTCCTTTAGCCAAAACAACTAGAGGGCTGAAAAACCCAATGCATTTCGCCCACAAGGTGGGCATCATCAGGGGTAGAACCTGTTTCACCAGTGACTGGAAGCCAACCAGTTGGCTTCCAGTCACTGGTGAAACAGGTTCTACCCCTGATGATGCCCACCTTGTGGGCGAAATGCATTGGGTTTTTCAGCCCTCTAGTTGTTTTGGCTAAAGGAGTATTCCACTTTTGTTAGTTTATGTAAGTACAAAGCTAAAACAAATAAGAAAATTGAGAAGAGAAAGACAGACTTGGGACCTAGAAAAACTGAAAGAAATGCAGGATGTCTTCAGCACGATGTTGAAAGATCGCCTAGGAAATATGGAAAATAAACCAAAGACCGTGGATATAAAATGGGTCGAAATTAAAACCAGTATCAAAGATAACTTAGATAAAGAGATTGGAAAACAAGAGAAGAAAATCAGAAAATCATTGGATCGATAAGGAAATCCTGGGGAAAATGGTTGAGAGACGAAAATGGAAAAACATTAATGGTAAAGAAGGTAGACCCATCTATTGATGTATACACAAAGACTTGAGAAGGGTAACGGATAAAGCTAGAGAAAATTGGCTTAAAGAGAAATGTGATGAAATACAACAAATAGAGAAGTTAGGACGGTGCGATATGTTATATCGTACGCTAAGGCATTGGAATTAGAAGATAAGAAGTCTAATGGACTTTGTGGTAAAGGAATTATGAATACGGATGGGAATATAGTCTCAGAAACAAAGGATGTAGCACAGGTATTGGAAGAATACATTAAGGAACTCTACAGCAAGCGGGCAGAATCGGCAAAAATAGAACTGGAAGATGAGGAAAATATTGAAGAAGAAAACTTTGAACCAAGTATTATGGAGAACGAAGTAGAAAAAGCGATAGTGGAACTAAATAAAAGGAAAGTCGGAGGCATCGATGAAATACCGACTACAACACGGGAGAGTTACCTCCGGATTTACTAGAAATAGCAATGATCCTTGTAAATAAGAAACCAAAGGCAATGCAGTGTAAAGACTAAAGAACGATAGGCCTTCTGTCACACATTTCGAAGATCATCACGAGGATTCTTATTAGAAGGCTGAAGAAAAAGGCAGAAGAACTGCTAGACAAACATCAATTCAGTTTTAAAAAAAGACGAGGAACTAGAGATGCTATATTTGTAGTTAGAATCAAATTAGAAATGGCAATAGAATACAGTCAATATATATGCGTTTGTTTCCTAGACTGGCAAAAGGCCTTGGAAAGAGTAAATTTGGTAATGTTGATGAAGATATTAAAGGATATAGGTGTAGACTGGAAAGACAGGAGACTGATCAGGAAACTATATGTGAATGATGTTGATAAGGTCAGGTTGGAAAATGCGGACACCAGCGGAGTAAATATCGGTAGGGGAGTAGGACAGGGCTGCGGCCTATTGCCGATCCTATTCAATATATATGGAGAAAGTGTAATGCAAGAACCGTTTGGAGGCACAGAAGATGTCAAAATTGGAGGAAGGATTATAAGAACAGTATAATACGCGGATGATCAAGTACTTCTAGCAAGAAAGGAAGAGAAACTCCAGAAAATGATAAATAGACTAGTAATAACAGGTAGAAATTACGTTATGGAAATAAATAGAAACAAATCCAAGGCCATTCGAATATCGGGCAAAGAAGAGAATCTGAACATAAGTATTGGAAGAAAGCCTTTAGAACAAGTTTCAGAATATAAATACCTTGGAAGAGTCATAACACGAGAAGCAAAATGTACGGATGAGATCAGGACTAGAATAGGAAAAGC
Source organism: Tanypteryx hageni (assembly GCA_028673005.1). Lineage (NCBI taxonomy): Eukaryota > Metazoa > Arthropoda > Insecta > Odonata > Petaluridae > Tanypteryx > Tanypteryx hageni. Next base: position 261,066,446 of record CM054112.1, on the reverse strand, counting down.
AAAAGCGGCTTTCAGGAGAAAGAAACAACTACTTACAGGGAATATAAGGGAAGATATCCTCAGGAAGTTCATAAAATGCTTTGTATGGACAACATCTTTGTACGGGGTAGAAAAATGGACGCTAAGGAAAAATAACATAAATATACCTGGAAAGCTTTGAAATGTGGACTTGCAGAGGAATGCTGAAGATGAAATGGACAGATAGGATGAAAAACGATGAAGTGCTACGAAGAGTAAGAAAGAAGCGAATTATTTTACAGACTATTAGAAAGAGGAAGGCAAACTGAATTGGACATTACCTGAGGAGAAAGAGTATGATTAAAGATGTGTTAGAAGGAATACTAGATGGGAAAAGGGAGAGAGGTAGGGAAAGGTTTCAGCTGATAGACGATTTGAAATGGAAAGAGAGTTATCAAGATATGAAGAGGACAGCGGAAAATAGGAGTATATGGAGAACCAGGTTTAACCATGAATAATCACGGACCTGTCTACGGACAGACTAACTATGATGATGATGATAATTGAAATTGGATGGTCGATGGTCAGTTTATTCTAATTGTAATTTCCAATAATTTAAAAGCCTGCATGTCAATAATTCCATTTTTACGTGCTAACTTCTGAGAAATACGAATAACACCCTGGGGTCAAACCCGGGTCATTTTTCAAATATTTTGGTCAATAGCTTCTAGTATGCGAATCAAGCATTCCTGGAAAATTACTATTAACTCTTACCGTTTTTATATATAAACGATATTATTATTATCAACAGAAATTGTCTATTATTATAGCTATTTAATAATTTTCCTCTATTATTTTTGTGCATCGTTATTGGAATTCATGGTTGTAATTTTATTGATGAAGAAAGTAATACTTTATATTAAGATATGAAAGTATGACGCTATTTTCTTGATAAAAGTATAAGTATAAAAATGCCGATATCGTGAATAACTATGCTATTAAGTAAATTCCCGTTGAAATTTTATCACCTAATATAAAACGCTCGATATCTTTTTCTGCGCGACGGCGATGCATCGCCGGCACGCCGGGGATGTCTGCAGGTGACGTTGGTTGGTCCATGTCAAGCTCTTAAAACGCGAACAACCCAATCAAATATGCAGATATAATCTTGAAATTTGGCAGAGATAATCTACTCGGGTGTGAAAATACTGTGACTTAGAAAAATATACAAAAACTACCAGGGTTCAACTCTAGGGGATGATTTACATTCTACATAAGATAACAGGTGAAAATCGTCTTTTTGACGCGCAGGCTTATAATCTTTTTGAAATTAAAATTAGAAAACATTGACTCACAAGCATTATATGTAAAACATTTTACCGAAACGATTACAAGGTTTCTTATTATGTTCATCTTTTATCGTCTACAATTCAAAATTCCTCATGTTAAACGTAAATTGGACTTTTTAAAGTGCAGGCTTTTATTCTTTTGGAAATTAAAATTAGAAAAACTTGACGTACGATGATCAAATTTAAACTGTCTTAGGATAATTAATTAAGTTTTTTATTTTATTCATCTTTTTCCGCCTACCGTTTGAAGTCTCTCATATTAAACCAGGGGCGAATCCTCCATGGAAGCAATGGAAGCATTGCTTCCAAATTAGATATTACATAATATAATAATAACAGTAATAACAATTAAAAATACTCCTTCACAAGGGCGATTTTAGAAACACACCTTCATTAAAACCGTGCGGCTACGCGATATTTGCGCCACACAATGGCAAAAAATAACACTACTATCTTACTAGAAAGCAAGTATATTATTGCGTACACGCCGATGAGCCATTCGCTGTGGTAAACGGTCGCAGACTAGGCGTCTGCTTGACTTATTTTACAGTTTAAGTAAGTCAAAATTCTGACGTTTCACATGAACCTTCATGCTTATAGAAGTGTTTGTGTTATAGTAGTGCATTAACACATATTATTTTCAAAAGGTTTGGCTCAGATAGAAGGAGTTTCGCGCTTTTTCTCTGCGTAATCAAGTACGGAGAGGAGGCAATTTTAAAATTTCAAACATGAGTGAATCGAATGCCTCAAATGCTTCTGTTGTGCTTTCAAGCAGTTCTGGTGAGGTTTCATATTGTGCAGTGTGTAATTTATTAACGAAATGTTTTTCGTCAAACAATTTTCAGGCAAAGAGTAAAATTATCCAAACAGATAGGCGAAAACCTCGCCTATCTGTTGTTAATGTATTTTTTTGCATGTCTTCGACGCCCCCAGCAGCTTACCAAATTGGTAAGTGTCCACTGAACATCCTTCAACACCTTGTTGCCACAATTATCACTGCCATTCCGTTTCCTTAAGTTTATATATATATATATATATATATATATATATATATATATATATATATATATATATATATATATATATATATATATATTGCTTTCGTAGCAAATCATCTTGTTAATACGTCCATCAATCAGCAGCATCACGACTATCCGCTCGCCTTTCATTTGCAAAATGCCGAATACGAAAACGTCATTCGACCCACCGTCCCAGTAAGCTGCTTGCATCATTCCTCTCCTCGTGCCTAAAACCAACTGGCATTCGACCATTGAAACTCTCGTTTCCTACGTCCTCTCTTCCTTCTCCCTTTCTCGCCTTCTTTCTATTTCCTTCCCTCTCTCCTTACTTCCTCTCACCATCCTCCCTCTCTCCGTCCTTCCTTTCTCCCTCCTTCCTCTCTTCCTCATCTCACTCCTTCCTTCCTCACCCTCCTTCCTCTCTCCATAATTCCTCATCCTCCTCTCACTCTCCTTCCTTCCTCCTCTCCCCCTACCGTCCCCGCCCCCCTGCCGCCCTCGCCCTCCTATGGCCCCCGCCCCCTAACGCCCTCGAACCCCTATCGCCCTCGTCACCCTATCGCCCTCGCCCCCTATCGCCCTCGTCCCCCTATCGCCCTCGCCCCCCTATCGCCCTCGCCCCCCTATCGTCCTCGTCCCTCTATCGCCCTCGTCCCCCTATCGCCCTCGCCCCCTATCGCCCTCGTCCCCCTATCGCCCTCACCCCCCTATCACCCTCGCTCCTCTATCGCCCTCGCCCCCCTATCGCCCTCGAACACCTATCGCCCTCGCCCCACTATCGCCCTTGTCCCCCTATCGCCCTCGCTCCCCTATCGCCCTCGTCCCCCTATCACCCTCGCACTCCTATTGCCCTCGCCCCCCTATCGCCCTCGCCCCCATATCGCCCTCGTCCCCCTATCGCCCTCGCTCCCCTATCGCCCTCGTCCCCCTATCGCCCTCGCCCCCCTATCGCCCTCGCCCCTCTTTCGCCCTCGCCCCCCTACCGTCCTCTCCCCCCCTATCGCCCTCGCCCCCCTACCGTTCTCGCCCCTCTACGGTTCTCGCCCCTCTACGGTTCTCGCCACCCTACTGTTCTCGCCCCCCTATCGCCCTCGCCCCCCTATCGCAATCGCCCCCTCAACCCCCTATCACCCTCATTCCTCGTGGCACCCTCACTACCACTCTTAACCGATACTTCGTGGTCAGTTCTTTTTCTCTTCTCATTCGCACTGTTCACACCTTGCCTTTCTCTTCTACCAGAAAACGAGATTTACTCTCTTTTTTCTCGTTTTACTACATTACGCGGTCACCTCTGCAATGCGAAGGAGACAATTTTTGCATTATTATCTCTAGTTTTGAATTTTTACTTTACTTCCTTGTTTTTGATGTTCCATAACGTTTCTCATAATTTTGTACAATTTCTTTTCTACTTAAGAATATATGGAATAAAAAAATAAAATATATCGATTATTACTAATTTGATTTAATTACATTCTTGGTTGCTCATTCAATCTAAAAGTTTTTCATGTTTAAAATCGGATTTTTAGTATTTAAAAATCTGGAATAAATTATTTGTCGTGAATGCAGCGGGCGATTCTCATAGAAATTTGTTCTTATCAAAATGAACCTGCGGTTTATTTCATTTAATATTTCATTATGCAGAATGTCTTAATTTATTATTTCATCATAATTTTCTAGTAGTGACTTTTATGAGAGATTTATGTTGTAAATGCAGAGGAGACAGTAAAGTTTTTGTCAACTTCTCAATAGTTGGTAATAATTTTGAAACGAGAAATAATTATTCCCAACTATACACCTTATGTCTGTCTGCATAGAATTTTATGATCATTTTAATCCATCAACTCGCCGCTATCAACTTTTTAATAATGAACTTGAGCGCCATGAGTTTTGCCAGGCCTCCTTCCAATACTTCGTCATTTGAACGAGATGATCACGATGTCCGATCCAATTTAAACTTAACTGAATCCTACTCGATTCAATCCAAGTAACATTTCACGATTGGTAGGAAGTTTCCATTGTCCCTGTTAACACGGATCCAAACTCCTTTTCGGTAAATGTTTCCTTCCGTCCTCCCTCGCCCTCTGACCACGCATCTAAATCTCCTACTCTGATTCCCTCTAGCTTCCCTCTCTCTTCTTCGATTACTCTCTCTCCATCTTTCCCTTTCTCCCATTCTCTCTCTGCCTTCCTCTCCCTCATCCTCACTCAGCCCTTAATTGAATCGATGGGAAACGGATGGCGGTCCAGCCGGCTGGTTTTACTTCGAGTGACTGACGATTTCGACCCCAAGTTTTACGACTCACCGCTTTCCCCTGCTCTTTGCACTCCAGCGATAAAGTCCCTCTCCTATACCGCGTTTCACGTTATCCCTGCACTACGTGTTATTATCGCTATCCCATGATATTTCCCTATACTGCTAATTCTCGGCGTTGCCAATTCGTGTAAAATCCAGAGTTTCGTCGTTTTTGGCAAAATTACTCCCTTAAGCACCTGACGAAGAATGGGAAATTAACAAAATGAGTAAAAAAATAAAAATAAATACTATTTTTGACCGAACAGTTGCATTTTTGCATGGTCAAACAATAGTTCACGCGATTTCATCGAAACTTCCGAGTTTCTTCTGCCGCATTCATATTTGAATGGCCAAATCTCGCAGTTTATTCACTGAAATAACACAAATATTTTTATGTACCTTTCAAAGTGTCCCATAAGCCACATCTACCATTAAAAGGAACATGTAATGCAATTCATTGTTGTTAAAAATTAATTAATACCAAACGAGGCTCTCACATTCTGCATCAGTGCACGAAATTTTCACTCTCTTGCTAACTTATGTACTATTAGGAATAGTTGGATAATATATGCATAGGAAATGGCGATAAAAATTATAGTTATTTTTTTAAGTAGAATGAACTGAATATCTTCATTGGTTTTCGAGATACGGGATTTTACATTTGAGCGCGAGAAACTTCTGCCGCCTCATCGGAACTTTTTCGCGTGCCACGAAACGATGGCCGAAGACACTTAAATTTCTCTTTTCTCTTTGGAGACTTATACTTTGCACATAAACTCCAATACATGCGCAGGAAAACGAAGATTTGCTGGATGGAAAGTCATTCGCATATGGCTCGGAGAGATTGTTCTTGAATAAAGTAACATAGAAACAAATATACCTACCTCAGTTATTCACTATCATCGCTGAGAAGGAGATTTTCAGCAAAACCACTGCTGGGTAAATGAGAAGGACCTGGTTGATCGCACGGAGGGTTCTCGATCGGAGATTCCGATGAAATATTTTGAAACGAAGGAGACGATAATCAAAGGATCGCTCAACAAAGCCATTCCCATTTCCAGCATGAACTGATGCGGAACGAAGTCTGCTCCTTAAGTCCTCTGCTTAAACACTTCAAAAACGCCTGTCTCGTTTATTAACAAGCTTTACTTACTGATATCCCAACATTCACCCATGATTCATCGGTGTAGACAAGTCCCCAAATAAGATTGGAAACGAAAAGAAGTCTCTTTGGCCAACCTCTCGTGGCATGCATTACATGTTCCTTTTAATGGTACGTGTGGCTTATGGAACACTTTGGAAAGCTACAGAAAAATGTTTGTGTGATTTCAGCGAATGGACTGCGAAATTTGGCATTTTAGATATGAATGCGGCGAAAGAAACTCGGAAGTTTCGATGAAAACGCCGGAACTATTGTTTAACCATGCAAAAATGGCGATTTTTCGGTTTATAAAAGTATTTAGTTTTATTTTCTTACTCATTTTGTTAATTTCCCATCTTTCGTTAGGTGTTTAAGTGAGTAATTATGCCAAAAAAACGACGAAAATGTGGATTTTGCACGAATTGGCAACGCCGAGAATTAGCAATATAGGGAAATAACATGGGATAGCGATATACCATAAGAAAACGTAGTGTACGGACAACGTGAAACGCACAATAGTCTACATGCTTTCCCCATCCTTTTCAAGGAAACCCACTCCTAACCCCGTTCACAAACACATCCCTCTCCCCCTCTACTCTTCCTCCGACTGTTAATGTCCCTACCTACATTCTCTTATTTACCGCTCTATCCCATTTCCTTCCCCTCCCCCTCAGTTCTCCCTCCATTTTCTATCCTCTCTCCCTCCCTTCTCCCTCCCTCCAACACATTCCCTCTCCTCTCCCTCCCTCCCATTTCCTCCCATTCTCCACCCACGGGGTCTCGACCGCCCTTTAACGAACGCGATAGCTTCAATGCTCTCGAAGCACGTATCCACCGGCGACGCCCTCTGTGGTCCGCACCCTTCGACCGGACCTAATCAATTATTCCGAATAGGAAATACGGATAAGACCGGAGAAGTGCAACTCCGCGTTCATTTCTAAACCTCTTAAACGTTAATGGGATATGTCGCCGAAAAGTGAAGAGGAAGAGAGAATAAATTAGTGTTAAGAGGTATTTGAGATAATTAAATTTATCTTTATTTACCAGTTGATAAGTCTTGGCTTATTGTCACTTAAGAATTACATTCTTGTATCCTGGATTATGAATGCCTATTAAGGCAAATCATAATGCCTAACGAAACATAAAATTATCAATTATTTATTAATTGTTACTTTGTTGCCACTGCCGCATCGTTTGACATCATACTGCCTGCCGCCCATTTCTTCTCTATTCTAAGATTGACACACGATCCTAATTAACCGAGCGCGCATTCTAAGTGCCGCATACTCGAGTTGGAAAAAGAGCAGCGCAGGATCGCAAGACTCGTGAAACAAATATACGACCTCATACATACATTGAATAATTTGAATTTGCTTTTCCAGAGGAGAGCCGATTAAACGCTATATTGAAATTCCTAGAGAAACCGAAGCTGAGGTAGCACTCGGAATAATTGAAGTACCCACTTATATAGTAGATAAGATAGAAAACCGTCTTTATTTGGACGAATAAGGCAACACCACAATGGAAAAATACCTGAGATAGACTGAAGGACGAAGTGAAATCGTCAAAAAGTGTAATGCAACGTAAAGTCGTTTCAGAAATATATTGTGATGGTAAAGACCGCGCTAATGACATGGCTAGAAAAAATTACTCAATGGTTGAAGTTCATATGCAAGATAGTGCCTGGTATTCAATATCCCAAATGAGTCGACAGATATTTTCGTTAAGCTGTCTTTAATGAATCCATTGCAGAGGAAATTATCTATGAAACCGAAAAACGTACCATTGATCGAAAATATCTTTTGCTTGAATTTGGTTCCAACGCTAGATTTCGGAGTGTGGGCAAGAATAGTCGCTAATCTTTTCAGCACATATGAACTCACAGTGACAGACATAGTGGACGATATGAGACCAAGAACATTCATAGCATAAGGAAAGATTAAACGGTACCCACCGTATTAACATTAGCAGTCAACTTATTGTTAGACGTGATTTAAGTCAACCCCTGTAGAAGACACGAGGTATCTCTGGGAATGGAATCAAATTTAAATTAATGAATAATGGTTAACTGTGTTGCTTTTAAAACTGATTTTATTTGCACACGAACAAAGTAAACAGACACCATTCACATTGAATTTTTTGTTAGACGATTTTCACTCTACTATTATCCACAGTTTTTAACGCGATAAATCATATAGTGCCGCATATCACGAAATGAATGATCCTATATTTTCAATTGCGCCGTAGCGGATTTTGGAATCGGTTTTATGATATGGTTTGAGGAAAAACACGGAAGAGGTAAAGGCGTTCTTACAAAAATGAGTCCACATAAACGTTTTTTGTTTACATCAGTTGTTAAGAAGATTGTTTTGGTGAACAAATAAAAACAGTATTTTTCTCTGGTTAGCATAGTACTTCAGCGGCTAACAACTCGAATTCCGTTAGAAGCTTAATTAACACAGAAAAAATATAAGTACTGCTTGATAAATTTAAAGTCAGGATTTATATTGATATAATTTGCTTTTTAAACCCTTTCGAGGTCGAGTTGATGTATATATCGCAATCTGCAATCGAGCGCTCGAAGCAAGTATCTGAATCAAAGGACCCTCAAATCAGGAAAGCCACTGTACGGATAGTTCTTATTTTTGATACTATAAACCCTGGTAATCGCAGTTCTCAAAGATAAATTTTTTTAAATCCAAACATTATGATTCTTTTAGAAGTGAAGATTTAATGAAGCTCCTTCATATTGCACTTGCAATTTACTTCTAACAGAAATTAACCTAGACATATACATACGTATGTTAATATAGACATTACCGTTCAATAAATATAATCTATATATTAAAAAGTAACATAGTCTTGTGGTTCCCAAACTTCTTAAGATTATCATACAGGGATTCGAGAACCAGGAAATTTGGATACTCCTGTTTTGCACGAATGGAGATGACACTATATCAAAATAAAACACATTTATGTTTTGACGATTCTGGACGTCAAAAATGTAAAAAAGTACTTATTGATGCCTTCTTTTTTAGTTTCCGCTTTATTTCGGTTTTGTCTCTTGGCTCATTAAATTTTATTCTTAGTAAAATATAAATATTAATTATAAAACGGTCAGAAGTCCTCAATATAGATAATATCATATTATCGATCGTCCAATTACTACAGTTAATAATTTGGGAGATAAAACTTGTAGGAAAGCCTTGAAAGATCTGGTGATCTTGAATATGCCGTTGATGTTTTTTTCGAATGAAGAAAACCTGAATTGCAAGAGACGTGCTTGAAGAGCCGTGTCGGAACGAAGGCTGCGTCGAGATCAATGTTCATCCAATACAACTGTCCGCATCCATCAGTATCTCCAAAATGACTACCGCGTAGATTGTGATTGTACCGCGTAAGTGACGTTGCGTCGAAACATTCATGTGTACAGAAGGAATAAGACTGATGAACGAGTAATAACAATAGCGCAGAACGGTGGACACACGCCGTATCATCTCTTGCGGTCTTTGTTGGTCCGTCATTCGAGCAGCACGCCCTCATTCGACACTTTACGATCATTAATCCGATATCCAATAAGGAGAGCGTCCGTTTGCCAATGGCGGTATGTTCAGAGGAAGTAGAAATATCCATCGTGTCTACAGGCCCCTTCAGAGGTTCAGAGGGGCCATGGCCACTACCATATGTTGAGGCCCCTGGACATTATAAAAATAACAACAAGTCCAAACCAGGACTAATTCAGGCTGGTTTCCCAAAGTTGAGATCCCGAATTGATTACTGATATTGACAGGAAATGTTTCAGTATGTATTAGACATTACAAGGAATTCCCATACCATAAATATCATCTGTAATTCATAGTTTATCCATGATAGAGAACTATTAGAAAAATATAGAGCAATATCAGGTTTAAAATAATAAAAGCAATGTCAAAATCTCTTTCTGACATATTTTGGATGTACTTTTTAAATAATCGAATTTAATAATTGTTACAGTTTATATGCTAATATGTACAGATCAACTATCCACTGCTGGAAAAGAATATAACCCATTTGTTCACTCGTCTATGCTCAAGCCGAGTTAGGTAATAGTCGTCTCCATGGCAACAAGCCGTTTAAATGCAATTTAAAACGCAAAAACGTTGTTTTACTAGAAATTCAAGAAAATACGATCAATTATCAAAATTCAGTGATAAGAATTAGAATATACATTCTTTTCCCTCAGAACAGTACAAACTTCGCTCTGATATCACAATTTTAAGATATTTTAATGTATTAAAGAATACAGCCATGCAGGTTGGATATGAGAGTTCCTATGTAAAACAAAATGGGAAACAAGATGATCCAAACACAACTTATGATGTCTACTTTCCATTTTATAATTTATTTAATACATATCTTGGCTTTAATATCTTTAAAGTCATCACGAATATGTAGATCTTTGTGTTCCCAAATCCCAAAATTTAGAGTTATAAAATACTACAAATACATTCGGATGGAATATTGATCGCGCGTATTTGTGCTGGCAAGAATAACTCGTGTACGTATTAGAATGTACCGAATCTGACAAGGGGTCGTCGATTTTGACGAAACTTTTTTGGGTGGTAGAATACTTAAAAAAGAAGACACGTGTATCAGCTATTTATTGAATGGGCCTTAGTTTCGGTGGAATCTTTTTTCTTTTCGCAGGATTAACTGCGGCTGGATAAAATGCAATAATAGGCCAACAATGTCGAGCAGGTCGGTTGGATGGGTGGATACCGTACTGACTCCCAAATATTTTGTAGCAGTTTCAAATCCCACGTCATACCTAGTTTTTTTCGTTTTAATCCACTATTATTTGTAATTTATTGTATTATTATTTGTGTATTAATTATTTAGTTCATTAAAATCAATGCACATGAGCGTATTGTTAGCTATTTCTAGGTGAATTGACGTCCGAAAGAACATAACTGTTAGATTCGTGCTATTCATCACTTGAAGTACACGTGTACACGTTTTTGGATGATAACTGTCGTAAAAACATGAAAAGTATTCATAAGGCTTAACAATTGTTTTAACAAAATTGAATCAATTCTGTCGTTATTTTACCAGATTTGGAGCACGTAACTACGTTTTGGAGCTCCTCCTCCAACTGCCTCACGGTACTGCTCACTCGAAGCTCACATGTACATACAGGTTCTTGCATATATAGAATCACTTTGGATAGCCAATCTCCTAAGGACGTGATTGCATACTGTGCCGTGTATGAATTCGTGATTTTGTTCCTTTATCTAATATATCTCTGGACAGCCTTTTAGCCTTGATGAGTCAAGGATCGCTTCACATCAACTCTGTACTCACATCCATTTCTGTCAGTGTTAATGACCTAGTCCAGGTCATAGTAGAGTATTATGCGCTATGTTTACTTTCGGAAATCCTCGGCATCTTTTAAAGTTTCTTCCAAAGACGTTTCATCTTTTTTAAAATGTAGTTGGTAACTTTTAGCTGTCGAATTCGGAATTCTTTCTTGAATTTTATTAACCACGCTCGAGATGCAGGGATGGTGAACCCCGGCGATGTATCCTGATAGGCTGCAACTAAAGCTCACCGGATGTAACTTGGTCCTTCCTTTTCCTTACTTTGAAAAATATCTTATGTACAGTTTTTAATCATGTTATAGATTGGAAATCTTCGAACTTAGTGGAGGTTGTCTCTGGCGTTCCACAGGGTAGTGTAATTGGTCCGTTATTATTTCTAATTTATATAATCGATATCAGCTCAGTAGTCAGAAGTAAAATTAGGCTTTTCGCGGACGACACCGTCATCTATAGAGAAATAAGCAATCCGGAAGACCAACAGTATCTCCAAAATGACCTAGAAGCTATTTCTGCATGGTGTAAGGAATGGCAGTTAGAGATAAACCAAAAGAAAAGCTGCGTCATCAACTTCTGGAGAACCAAGAGTATCTCGTTGAATAATAATTATTCGTTGGACGGAGTAGAGATTCCAGTTTCAGACTCGATTAAATACCTCGGAGTCACGATCCATCGTGATCTCTCGTGGGACACCCACATTCGCCGATTGATAGGCGCCGCCAACAAAAAGCTGGCCTTTATAGGGAGAATAGTTCGAAATAGCTCCGAAAAAGTGAAAGAATTATGTTATTTATCCTTGGTTCGACCGCAGGTCGAATATGCTTCAGCTGTGTGGGATCCTTACGAAAAGGGACTCACTAACGAGATAGAAAAGGTTCAGCGCAGGGCAGCTAGATTTGTAAAGAGGAATTACGATAGTAAACAAAGCGTAACATCATTAATAGAAAATCTGAAATGGACATCGTTAGGGGAACGTAGGCTGCAGGCTAGAATTAAACTACTCGAAAAATTTATGTCGGAGGGACTAGCAAATGAGGTAGTAGGACTTATCAGAAGCCCGACGTATCTCGGAAGGCAGGACAGTGAGGATAAGATTCGCGAGATCGACTGTAGAACGGAGCGATATAGAGGATCGTTTTTCCCTAGGACGATAAGAGACCATAATAGAAAAAGATAACGTAGGAAAACTAAGGACCCTTGGTGCACTGCACCCCCTGCCATCCACCAAAAAGGTGACTTGCAGGGTATAATGTAGATGTAGATGTAGATGTAGATGTATATTTGTCCAAACGCGTTCCTCCTTTCGCATTATCTTTACTCCACTGGGATACTTGTTAACTGCGTTTTAGCAGCTGCGATCCTCGTTCCTGTGCGTTGCTGGTGAACATTTGAGATGTTCCCCAGCAAGATTTACAATATACATCGAAATAGCTACCAATACGCTCTTGTGCATTGATTTTAATGAACTAAATAATTAATAATATAATAAATAAATAAATAATAATATAATACAGTTTATAAATAAATAATAATACAATAAATTTAAAATGATAAAATGAATTAAAACAAAAAACCTAGTTATGTCGTGGGATTTGAACCCGGGACAAAATATTCGGATACCCAACCAACAAACCTGCTTGACAATGTGGACCTATTATTTAATTATACACGGGTCTTCTTATTTTAAGTATTCTACTACCCAAAAATGTTTCGTCGAAATCGACGACCCAATATACGTATTGTCCCCTTGTGAGTCCAACAATTTTGTTTCTATTGCAACTCTCGTAATGAGTGATAGAAACTGCAAAATCGCCAGTCTTTACGAAAAATTCTAAGAAATGCAATCGATAAGCAAAATTCTACGATAAAAATTTGATTCTTTATACATTTTCTCAGAGAATAGTACAAAACTCGCTCCGATATTACCATTCTAAGATATTATAATTTACAAGAGAAAATTACCCTGCACATTGGTTTTTAGATTTTCCATGTAAATGAAATGGAAAGGATAGTTCCTGGAATCGAACCCGAGACTTCAATATTCGCAACAAAAACTATCCTCGGGAGCTCGGTCTATGTGGTAAGAGATTCCACCAAGTTTCATAATAATCGCTCTATTGGTTCAAAAGTTAATAGGGGGACGGACAGACAGACACAACGAAAAAACTATGTCTTTTTCTATTCTGGAAAGTAGGCTAAGAACGTTCCTGCAATCGAACCCAGGACATAAAGCTTCGCCAAATAAAATATAGCCCGGAGGTCTGCCCTGGAAGCACGAGTCTCATACAAAGTTTCATGAAAATCGGTCCATTGATGCAAAAGTTGTTAGTAGGGGACACGCACACACACATACACACACACAGGACCATTTCATAAGGATACGTTTCCTCAGGAAAACCAGCCTAAAAATCTGATGTGGCCACCATATGACTTTCTCCAGACTTGTAATATTTCTAAAAATTCCAAATAGGTTACATAATAATAAATATTTTAAGAAACCGAGAAAATTTTAGACTTAACAAAGAACAGAAATAAACTCAAACCATAGCCTTCTGATATTGGATATAGCCACAAAGCTGAAACAATTAAGAAAAGAAAATGGAGCGTTACTAAGACGTAGCTAAACGTCAACTGTTAACAATAGTCGTCTGTACGTGGCGTGGTGTTGGCAGCTAAAAATATAAGATATAAACAATGCATTATATGGAAAAATGTTTTAAACAAAGGTTGTAGAAAATACAATTTTCTACATTTATTCCAGTACGTCTTTACATTTATCAAATATTAAAGCGAATGTTTCAAAATAACTGATGTGAGAAGAGTAAACACCCACTTCCGGTTGACCAATTTTTACGAAAAACTAATGTGTTCTTTTGGCTTTTATAAAAATATTAAATATAAAATTTCGCGTTGACTTGATTAATAGTTTTTGTGTTAAAGCACCCACAATAAGCTATCACACACACTAAAACATACAGACATCTTCGAGAAAATGGTCAAAACGTGTTCAGGGGACCAAAACGTGTATTTCCGTTGAAATCTTGAAATCGATTTTTTTCATGAGGACTTTCTCCTAGACTACGTATATGGAGAAGGTAAAAAGAGTGAAAATTTTTATTTGTATATTTTGACTTTCTCCATAGGAAAATAGTTTCTTGAAAAAAATATCGATTTCCAGATTTCAACGGAAATACACGTTTTGAGGCCCTCGGAACATCTTTTGACCATTTTCTCGATGTCTGTGGCTGTTTTTTTGTGGGTGCTCTAACTCAAAAACTATTAATTAGATAAATGTGAAATTCTATATTTTACATTTTCATAACAGTTCTAAGAACTGATTAGTTTTTAGTAAAGATCGGTCAAACGAATGTGGGTGTTTACAATTGTCACTTATCCGTTATTTTCATATAATTGCATTAATATTTGGCATATATAAAAACATACTGGAAAAAAGGTTGTTGGAAAATGTAATTGTCTACATTCTTTGTTTGAAGCATTTTCCCATCTAATATATTGTTTAAGAGATATTTTAAAAACTATTATTTTAGCTGCCACCACTGGTCGGCGACTATTGTTAACAACTGACGCTTAGTTAAGTCTTTGTAACGCTCCTTTTTATTTTCTTAATTGTTGGAGATTCCCGACTACATCCAATATCAGAAGGCAACGGTATGTCTATTTCTGTTCTTTGTAAAATCTAAAACTTTCTCGCAGTTCCTTACAATATTCATTATTATTTAACCTATTTGGAGTTTTAGAAATATTATAGGTATGGAGAAAGTAGCTTCATCAGATTTTTTATTCATTTTACTCATTCTAACAATTTTCCATGCCAATTTATCTATTATTGGGAAAAATCTCATTTTCGTGCAGTTTCACATTTGGTATTAAGCATGGCGAGTCCATTCAATATCGCCTCCCTTGAACTTGAGGCCCAGGCCAATTGGCCCTCCTAGTCCCCCCTATCAGAGGCCCTGTCTAGGATGGATATAAAATACGCTGATGCAATACAAATCATGCGGGCTGCGACGTAACAAACCCTCTGTTATTTCCCTCTCCTCGCCTCCTCTTCACCCCTCTGCATGACATTTCCGTTTCTGGAAACCACATACTGCCTCTAATTAGGCGATGCCTTGCGTTCTCATCGAAGTGCTTACGAACCCTTCTCATTTTCCACCAGCCTAATGATTACGAGACGCTCAGTTGTCAATTAACCATCCTTCCGTGACTTAGTTCAGTGGTTCTCAACCAATGTGCCGCGAACATTTCCCAAGTCTACCGCGAGACTTGAAAGAGAAAATGTTATTCTGCGCGTCTTCCACCCATTATACATACAGTTTTGTCAAATAAACTAACACAGTATTAAGACTAGTTGAATCCAATCCAAAAGTATAACTGCTTTGGAAGGCGCGTAAACAGTAAGCCTGACAACAACGTTGTCACCATTGTCATAGTAACCGATTCCCTTGTGCATATGTCATACACAACTGATTGGTTCTCGTGGCTCTCTAAGTCTCTACGATGACGTACGTATGCGGTAACCTTCCTGGCTGTCCGCGACTCTGGCTCATTGTTTTATCAAATCAGTACTAGCTTAGATTCGTGGCTGGCTTATGCTACAATTTGGTGTCTGCGAATGTATGTTTCGTGAGTTTATTCTGCATAATTTTTTTTATTAAGTGTTTTGTGTAATACCGTTGGTAGGAAACTGTGATACTTGTGGTTTCGTCCAATTATAATTGCTAAAACTTAAAAAAACTTGCGCCTCTAAAAATGGACAGATTTATTACAAGAAAACGTAACAGTGAAAAATATGAAGAACATGTTAAGGAAAAACCCAGTATCAGAATGACCAAGCCAAGTAAGGGTTTCTCGCATGTATCATAAACATTATAGGTAGTCTGTCCGTAGACAGGTCCGTGATTATTCATGGTTAAACCTGGTTCCCCATATACTCTTATCTTACGCTGTCCTCTTCATATCTTACTAACTCTCTTTCCCTTTCAAATCGTCCATCAGCTGAAACCTTTTCCTATCTCTTTCCCTTTTCCATCTAGTTTACCTTCTAACAAGTCTTTAACCCTTAGAGCACCAAGCGGGGTCCCTCAAGGACCCAACACCTTATTTTTTACTAAGAACTTTTTTAGAATAGCGTATAATCTCTTCATATTCATGGTATATGTCATTTATAGTATTGTTTTTTGTCCACCGAAGTTGTGGGTTTTATAATTAATTTCATTTTGCACAGTTAAGGAAATTCCTTTTGGGGTCCTCATGAGACCCCTTTTGGTGCTCTACGGAAACTTTTTAATTTCCTTAAAATTGGGTTTAAATATGTTATTGCACTAGTATTTTTATTATATTCTATATTTATTATTTCAGGAAACCATTAATGTGATTAATTTATGAGTTTTCATTTTACTAATAAAATTATTTCTTTACGAATTCCCTGCAATTCCCCGGGAATCACTATGTTGAAGTTGATAGACGTCTTTCGACATCCACTGGATTTATAACCCCATGGATTAGTAATATTGGAATTAGTGTGGGATAATGTGATATATATCAGGTATTGAGGAATAAAGCCAATAAATGATAACAATATTCATTTTGTATTTTCCAATAAAAAGATGACAAAAAAGCAATCCAAGGACACAAAGAAAATGTAAGTTGAAACATCGTAATCATTGAAGAATTTGTAGAAACATCTCAACATGTCATGACAATGTATGCTGCGAATCTACTTCTTTGTAATACTATAAAATGAAACAATTTCATTCGAGACTTTCGTAACAATTACATTATCTTAGCTTAGATACATACATAGTACCAATTTTAACTCAAGTTAGTAGTACTTCTACTGGATATTATCCTCAAATGGGAAGCATTCATTTGTGTTACAAAGTTCAACCCCTAAAACTGGGAAAATGAGCAATTTGCTAGTGTACACCGGGAAAAGAACGGAGAAAAACGTGAGGTTGATCAAGGTTTTCGGGTTGTTACCGAGCTAACTTAATCTATCCGTGGAACATGTCCTGGTATCACAACGGATAACTTTTTCACTTCGGTAAAACTTGCATAGCATCTTCTAGCAAAAAATCTAACAATATTGAAGACAGTTCGAAAAAATAAAACAGATACTCCACAAGAACTCAAAGCAACATCTAATCGTTTGGTCGAATCCTCTAAATTCGCATTTTCTGATGATATAATAATGGTATCCTATGTTCTAAATAGAAATTAAATGGTCCACCTGTTATCCACTCAGCATACCGACCCAAGCATTTTTGATAAGGAACGTAGGAATCCAATAATGATATTGGGTTATAATGCAACAAAATTTGGAGTTGATAATGCAGACAAATTGATTCGAGAGTACAACTGTGCTAGACGCACCGCTCGATGGCCTCTTCGATTGTTCATTAATGTCATTGGCATAGGTGCACTAAATGCTTTCGTTTTATTTGCAGCCAAAAGCCCTTACTGAAATGACAACTAATCTCATCGGAGAAAAACCTTCCTTATGACTTTAGGGAAAGAATTGACAAAGGGCAATATGCTGAGGCGTGCGAAATTGAGTTTGCATGCCCATGTAAAGGAAGCCTTGCGAAGCTGTGGAGTCGAATATGATCATAATACTCCAAATATTACATATAATGTTGTTTTTTGGTATTGACCGTAAGCGAGGAAGATGTTATAAATGTCCCCGCAACCTTGACAAAAAAGTTTATGCATGATGCGACATGTGCAAAAAATATATTTGCGAAAATCACAGGAAAAAATCCTCCTCCGCTGTATGGAAAATGTCTTGCAATAATTCGTAATCAAAATGCTACTCGAAGTAATAAGAAGTTATTTTGATAGGTTTAAATGTAAACAGACAACATTTTGCTTAAGTTAATATGATGATTATTTCGATGTTTTGTTAAATTAAAAACATTATTTAGAAGAATAATTGTGATTTTTGCTTAAAATGCCATTACAAATGTTATGACAAGTCATTAAAAATTCAACAAACAAATTAATGTTTCATTCCGTAAATATAATGTATAAAACTAGTTAAAATAATTAACAGAAGAAAAAATACCTAATAATTGATTGTTCATGAAATAAAAAATATGTAAAGTGGTCCCTAAGAGACCCCTCTCGGTCCTTAACGTAAGTATTTTCACATGGTCCTGTAAGAGTTAATCATACTCTCTCTCCTCAGGTAAGTTCCAACACCGTTTGCCTTCCTCTTTCTAATAGTATGTATAATCATTCGCTTCTCTCCTAATCTTCGTAGCACTTCATCGTTTTTTCATCCTATCTGTCCATTTTATTTTCAGCATTCTCTTCCAAGTCCACATTTCAAAGCTTTCCAAGTATTTGATTTCATTTTTCCTTAGCGTCTCGCATGTATATGGGCAGTTATTTGAGTCTGGGCTTTTCTTGGGTTGGAAATAAAGATTGTCCTGTTCCAATATGTGTGGTGTGCGATGAGAAACTATCAAACAAAATCATGGTTCCCAGCAAATTGAAACGACATTTCACCACAAAACATACACACCTTGAAGGAAAAGATTTGAACTATTTCAAAAGGTTGATGGAACTCCATTCTAAACAACGAGTTACTTCGAATAAATAACGTCCAAGTGTCTGATAGAGTTTAAGTTGCTTCTTATCAGGTATCTCTTATCATACTTCAAAAAATGAAGCCCCACTCTATAGCTAAGTCACTTATTTTGCCTGCGTACCGTGCGATATTTAGGACAATGCTTGGTGATGAAGCAGGACAAGAAATTGCCAAGATTCCGCTTTTTAATGATACAATTCAAAGGTTAGAAGATGTCGTCTAACATAGAGGAAAATGTTTCTAATAAGCTTAAAATGTCCGACTTTTTTGCAAGTTGACGAGTCAACCGATATTAGCGGAAAATTACATATATTAGTATTTGTTCTCTTCATTCATGAAAAAGAAATAATTAGTCAATTTTTGTGCTGCAGAGAACTCCCAGAACAAACAAGATGTCAATGATATATTCCATACTTTGACTTCTTACTTAGAACGTTTGGAAATTTCATGGAAGTTATGTGCAGGAATTTGTACCGACGGTGCTCCATCCATGTTGGTATCTGCCAAAGGGTTCGTTTTACTTGTAAAACAACAGAATCCAACGACAATAACTAGGTACCCATTATTTTTTGTACAAGAACGTCCTTGTTGGAAAGAAATGAGGATTTGTCTTACAGTCCGTATTAGACCAAGTTTTCGGATTGGTAAATTTTGTGAAATCAAGACATCCAAATACCCGCGTCTTCAAACAGCTTTGATAAATCCTAGTTCTTTATTCAAACCTAATTCCAGTGTTCCGCGAAAAATAATGAATGTCCGAAGTATGCCGCGAGCACCAAAAGGTTGTGAACCACTGATTTAGTCGATCGAGAAGAAAGGAATTCGATCGAGATTGAAAAAAACGGAGATGAAAGTCACAGAAAAACTAAAGTGAGTGTAAAGCTATTAGAAACTTAACAAGTGCGGAATAGCAGCTATTAATCCTGGGACGTCTACATCAATGTGTTGGATATGAGGCTATGTTTTCCATATTTTTATGAGTTCTTAGAATTGAATTTTATAATTTTTATTGTCTTTTGCGTTTTCCTGCCTTTCCTTCACCTTTTTCATTGTGTGTCTCAAATTTTGAATTTTACGGTTAAGGAGTTAATTCTATTTAACATCAATTTCGCCGTAGCCTCCATCTTTACTTATTTTTTAATAACTCTACCATGTTAACGAAGATAGTAGATATCCTACTCTCATCTCTCATTCCGTAAATCACTCGGCTGATTTTGATGAGATATGATATAAGAAGGTACACTAAAGCGAATTCAATTTTTTGCTAATATTGACTAATTAGAAATTACCCTTTATTTATAAGGGCGTACATTATATTTTACCTCTTTAATGAAAAGCTTATGAAGCGATTGCTGAGGAGAAACTTTTGATCATTGGAGTTATATTCAAATCAGAATTTCCGAGTTTTACGTCAATCATAACAATTATTAGGAATTATTGCAATAACAACACAAATAATATATTGGAAAAACTGGAAGAACACATTTGGAAACTGCCGCTTGAAATGGATTGCACTTTTCTACTTCTTTGCAGTATATTTTTTATTTTTTCAATAATATATAAATGTATTAATATTAATATCTACTAAAACTAATGGCTAAAAGTTAATATAAAAATAACTCCAATTCTAATTGCTTGTAAAAATCAATTTCCATTTTAGAGTAAGGGCTGAAGAATGTTAAAAGTTACATATGCGCTGCATTAAAATTGAGAAATTCCTAAAGAAGCACTCGTCCTATGAGCCAGCTGTCTCTTTCTCTCGCTCTCTCTCCAAGGGCATCTTCTCGTCGCTAGCTCCATTTACCTCCCTTTTTTCCTCACTTCCTTTCTTTTTCACTCTCCCTTCCTTCTAAATCTAGTTCTCTCCGAAGAAGTTCTTTTCACTACATTTTCATTCTCCCTTCGTCGCCACACTCGCTCGCACACCCTCGAAAGTAACTCCGCGATGCGAAGAGTGACCTGAAAGCGTTACATCGCTTTTTTCAGCTGCTCTCTTCTACAACAAATGCTATATCTTGTCCGAGTCATGTGAAAGAAGAGGCGTTATTTTCGCCGGATGGGAGGAGTTGTGCTGTCCCCCGATGTCTCTCGCTCCCTCCTTTCTCCTTTGAACACAATTTCGCTTTTAATATCTCCCCTCTCTCCCGCTTACGCACGCCATAGATGTATCCCGTGCCTTCCAATCCCTCTTCCACCATACATCTCTCTCTCTCTCTATTCCACCCTACTCCTCCCTCTCCTCACTCTCTCTTTCCTTCTTCTCCCCATTCTCTCTATGGCTAAACTACCCCCTCTTTCCCATTTGCTCCTCAGAATATCCTCATCCCAACCTCATCCATCTGAAAACATTCTCTCCTCTAATATTCCTCTCATTTCTTCTTTAAAACCGCGATCGTTCGCATTCCATCTGCGAATTTCCTTGTGCATTCGTGGAACAGCTCTCGCGGGTCGTGCTCATTTTCACCGAATCCAATTGCCTAGTGCCGTACTCGAGAGGCTCGTGCTCTCTTGCCACTCGCCTTCTCCTCGCTGCCTCACTCCCTCCTGATTCTCCTATTTCCCCATCCACACGTTTTCGCCCCTTAGACTTAGACTCTACTCTAGGGTTTTGCAACCATCCAATGTGGTGAGCACCATGTCATATTTTAGAGCACCCAGCGAGCACCACTGTACTTTTGTAAATGTAGAAATGATTATAAATAAACTGTAATCAATGTCAAAGTAATTAAACATATCCTTTCGTACGTTTAAAAAAAAGCGAACCAATAAAATTAATTGCAGTAGAAAAGATGATTTTTAGCACCATAGAAGTATACGGTAAGTCTGCTAAAGAGCACCGCGGTGCAAGCGAGCACCATGTTGCGGACCCCTGATCTACTTGAACGTCTTCCACTCTCTTCTCCCCTCCCACTTTCTTCCTCTCCAGCCTCTATTCTGCCATATATTTGGTGATGATATGCAAATGTACATTTCAATTTTATTGCTAGTTCAAACACTTCATAACTGAATTTACACTTCAAGAGATTAAATAAACTCATAAAAAATGTATTATGCTATTTGCTTTTTATTAAGGAATTGAGCGATTTGCTCCGTTTCTGCCATGCATTTATTATTAATTTCGTCATGCAATTTGCTGCATCCAGTTTGCTCCCATAAATGATCAATATTAAAATAGGTTTAGATAAATGACATAATCGATCAGTTTATCTTTGAAAACTGAATTATTTCTTAAGAACGGAGGAAGATGTGCTCATGCAAGGGAACTGCAAAATGTTCATCAGTCTTAGTTTTTAGTCCTTCTTTACCAGCGAAGCAATAGTAGCGGAACATCTTATTGGCACGTCTCGTCTGTCTGTGCGTCCGTACGACTTCAAATGGACAGTTTGAGATATTCAAATAAATTTAATTAAATTAAATAAAAAATAATAATAATTTCCCGTACAACGCCGGGTATATCAGCCAGTTTGTATATTATGCATAGCGATATTTTACGCGGCGCTCCGAGTGCGTCGCACGATCAGTTACTTGATCTTCAACCGCGAGGCCTCATAAAGATTGATATATTCCAATAATATCTATAACAAACGAAGGCGTAAGGAGATCAATAGAGCCCATAATATAGCTTCCGTTGGAAGTTTGGTACAGAATAACACCATAAAGTATGATAAATAGATAAATTTCTTTCGTTAGACCTCATTTGTATCAAGTGGATGGGAGCCAGATGATGTAACCCAAGCTACAAAAATTTCAGAGAAAGTCAGATATATTCGTGAAATGAATTTTTGGCTATAAGCAAATCTTCACTCCGTTAGTAGGTGATAATAATTGAGAATAACTAGGGCCACGTCCAATGAACATAATGATTAAGCTTATAGAACAGGAATATCAAACTCACATAGGTGTGCGGGTCACATGAAGACTCTCTCCAAAATCCGCGGGCCGCATAGAGACACCGTACCGCGAGTCAAACACCATACTTAACCAACTTTTTGTATTCTTTGGCCATTCGCTCTCCTCTTTTGCAGAGAAGTAACCCCAACCGTCTAATCCATTCTTAACCCATTTATTATAAAAAAACTAGATTCGGCGTCGCGTCGTGAGTAGGTCCTTCGGACACGCGAGAAATGCTGCCAGTAGGAAATACTCTTCTTTGTTTCAACTATGCAGAGTGTTATAAATGAGAATGAACAATAAACGGCGGATATTTAAAAGTGCTGGTTTGATACACTTCTTAAATGCCTTAGATTATTTAAAGTATTTGCGGTAAATATTTATCGAGTATACATTTGTATTTTGGTGGATAGAATGAAGTAGCTTACTTCGCGGATCTTATGAACGCATAACACGGGCCGCGAACTTGAGATAAAAGAACGCATGAGTGGGAGCAATATGGAGGCACAGTTTTCTTGAGAAAATCTGAGTCGGGCCTACAAAAAAGAACTGTGAGGAGTGCATTTTACTTACGCCCTGCCATCCATCTGCTTGTCGAATTTCAGTGTACTATCTAAATAACGGCGAGCACCTAAGGGAATCTGAGTCAGCCGAGGAATTTTTTCGAATAATCACCAATTCAATTATTAGAAAAATCATGCTTTTTTGAATGTTTGCATTAGCGGTGTCGAAGAGTGGCATTCTGTTTTTATATCAATTTGAAATATCTCGTGACTTTCAAGATTACTGTTGTGAATAAGGCCCCTTTGAAGCGGAAATCCATTATAAGCAAATGAACTTGGCGACGAAAGTTTACACTTCAACGTCGATCAAAATTAAATACATATAGGTCAATTGGATATTAAGTTTTTCACCCTCGTAAACATTTATTTGGAATGGAAAGTTCAGGAGAGAACGCAGTAACAGTAGTTAACGTTTTCCTTGGCAACTAGCCGTTTAAGTTCTCATTCTTTCAGTCACTTTGATTTCAATAAGTCATTCTGAAAGTTCCAAGGAATCCTTTCACTTTTTATTTTCGCTAATTGAGGAATTCTATTTCAAGTACATTTTATTTAAATCGCCTAAAATGATTTTTCTCTCTACTAGGCAGAATTAATGAAAATCTTGGAAATATCCTTTTGCGAAATGATGTCAGACGACTTTATCTGCCATCAGATTGAAAAAGTTGAAAGATTTAATTTTTATTACAATAGTTTATGCAGTTTCTGAGTTATGTAGAAAAAAAACTGAATCCAATTTTGATAAAGGATATAATGATGAGGCCATTATTATGAAACTTCAACGTATTATTGCGGAAAAAATAAAAAGCCATCCTTGGGTCACCGTCGCCCTCCTCCAGTAGAGCGGTGTCATGGTCACTTCGCTGAGGAGTTTATTAGTTGCGATTAAGGAGTATAGGTATTTATGTTAAATTAAAATGGTATGAAATTTAAGTAAATGCAAGAAACAATACAAAAATAACATTTACAACACCATAAATTAAATTAAAAAACTGAAGACCCAGGTTTCGATTCTTAGCAACATCATAAGTTGACACAGAGGGTAAAAACACGCTATATATAAGCTAGGCATGGGAGAAGGGGAGAGGGTTAAGGCAGTCGTGCGAAGAACGGATAAGGACGGCACTATTGGCTAGAGTTTGGGAGGGGGGGTATGTGATCTCTTACTGATTAAGGATGATGCCCAATAAGAGAGGTGATTGGGAAAGGTGCAAATACTCATCCCGTTACATTGTTATCTTTGTTACATTTAAGGATTTCTAATAGCTCTAAAACCGTTAAGTTCGAGGTCTTTCCGGCAAACAGAAAATTGTCATATTAAAAATAATTCTATGTTTACAAATTAACACGTTTGGCAATGTGGGGGTTGGGGGTTGAATTATTCTTTGGACCTAATTTTTAATTTTCTCCCAGTCTGGCCAACGGAAACGTACCAAAAGAAAACCATCAAGTGAAGGCCAATACAGTCAAGTATAACTAGATGCATTTAAAACTTTTACAAATTGAGTTTTTTATGAACCATATCATATCTCGCTCCCCCGATGGCTCACTCCCTCCATCTTCCGATCGCTCTTTCCCTCTTTCTCTCCCGATCGCTCACTTCCACTTTCTCCAGCGATCGTTCATTATCTCTCACTCTCCCGATCGCTCCCTCAATCTCTCTCTCCCAAAACCTGACTCCCATTCTCTCCTGATCACTCGCTCTCTCTCTCTCCCGATCTCTCAATCGCTCTCTCTCTCTTGATCTTTCAACCCCTCTCTCTCCCGATCGCACCCTCCCTCTCCCGATCACTTACTCCCACTCTCTCCCGATCGCTCACTCCCTCTCTCTCTCTCAATCGCTCACATCCGGTCTCTCCCTATCGCTCGCTCTCCCACTCTCACGATCGCTAACTCATTCTCACTCTCCCGATCGATCACACCATCACACTCCCTCTCTCTCTCCCGATTGCTCACTCCCCCTCTCTCTCTCCCAATCGCTCTCACCATCTTACTTCCTCTCTCTCTCTTAAATGTAAGAATGGACCTTATGGTCTAAATTTCGCCCGAATAAAGACGATTATCTATCTATCTCTCTCGATCACTCACTCCCACTCACTCTCACGATCGCTCCCTCTTCTCTCTCTCTCCCGATCGCTCACTCGCTCTCTCTTTAGATCGCTCACACCCTCTCTCTCCCGATCGCCATTACCTCAGTCTCCCGAACTCTCACTCCCTCCCTCTCTCAATTATAGACATTTAAAATAATAAATAAATTTATAGATTAAGTCTTTAACCCAGGTTTATCTATTTGGTATAATAAGATTATAAAAACCTGATGTGATTTTTTACTTCCAGCAATCTTCAGTCGTATTCACCGATAATTGATTACAGTAGAAACATTTTGAAATATGTTTCGGGTGTTTATTCGTTTCGTAAGAGGATTTTCGTCCCAGATGTGCGTGATATGAAGTTATATTTGAATGATTTGCGTTATGGAAAATGTCAAAGGAAGAATAAGAACGAAATATTCTCTGATACATTGTTATGAAACTCTTTCATTTATTTTTATGTTTGTCACAATGTAACTTAATTTTTCTAGTATTTAGATAGCGGAGAGAGAGAAAAACGACGTTAGAGGAAGGAGGAATAGAGGAAGAGTAAGGGAGTAGTGAGATAGAGAGTAGGGAAGGAGGAGGGGAGGAAGAGGTTGGGACAAGAGAATGTGGAGGGAGAGTGTGAAAGGAGGAATAGTATATATCCTGTCGCGATTATAAGGCGACTGGTTACTTCGGTTTACATATATATATATATATATATATATATATATATATATATATATATATATATATATATATATATTCATTCATTCGTGTTCTGTCTTGCGACAGGTCCTACCAATTAATTAATCAATTGGTTTTGACTAGGGAATATACACGGTGTGGTGGTTTCCCGTTGCCTTCCACACCGGACTCGCACACAGAAGGGAGGAGGGAAACCCGGTGCCGGCATTTGCCTGCTCTTACGAAGAACACCAGGGGGGGGCAACGGCTTAACGTCCCTTCCGAAGGACGGAACAGCTGAATTTGCAAACCATGCAAACAGATATATATATATATATATATATATATATATATATATATATATATGTATGTATATGTATGACAACAAGGTGTTGGGATGAGGAAACCCAGTGAACACTCACCAATCGGAGGACTTCAGGTTGGCGAGGCTCCAGGGATGTCGAAGCGACACACGTAAAAGAACACTAAAACATATACATATATATATATATATATATATATATATATATATATATATATATCTTACTCCGTCTGCAACAACTTCCACCACGATCCACCAGATCGCGCCACTGAAGCACCCATGCCAATATTAATCGTTAAATCTCAAAAACGGTAAGAGAAAATGCTTCAAAATTTTCAAGGATTGCTTGTTTCACAAATAAACAGTGGTCAATGAAAAAATATTTGGAAAAACGATCCGGGCTCGAGTCCAGCGAATTATTTATATTTTTTATAAGGCAACGCGTAAAAATGGACTTTTCGACGTGCAGGATTTTTTATTTTTGAAACAATTAGAAATATTGGACCTTCGATCTTCGGATCTAAATCACTCTAAAGAAAACATTTTCAAGTTTTTGATCCATATAGGTTTAAGCGTGATTTTAAGGGTGAAATGATTTTAATAGCAATCAATGTAAACAATATTGCCAGCATTATTTACGAGAAGGAATACCTAAATATCTGAAATATAATTTATAGCGATTAAAAATCGTAATAATGAGCTCAATTCAATATTATTGAAATAAAAATGGTATGAAAATTTGAGGAACGTGCTGGAGGTTTTAATAAACAAACCGAGCATATAAACATTTTATGGGGTAAAGGATTGTGCGAAAGGATACGGTAGTTCGGTGGAAGAATGGAGGACTTGAGGACGGTTTTAGAAATAGGGATAGAAATAGAGGTATAAAAATAACAATAAAACGCTCTGTTGTCCATCCGTTGGTCTGAGTGTCAAGCTATTAAAACGCCAATAACACGATCAAAGGTGGAGATGTATAATTGAATATTGGCGAGAAATAATCTCTTCAGATAAAAAAATGCTTTGCCGAAAGAAAATTCACGAAAACATTCCAGCAGTTGACTCGAGGATAATATTTTCATTCTTCGTAAAATAACACACAATAACTGAATTTTTATCGTGCAGCCTTCTTTTCCTTTGGAAATTAAAATTGGATAGAACCTGACCTACGATCATCCGATTTGAACTATTTTAAAGAAAAATTAACAAAGTCGCTTATTCTATTCTTCTTTTTCCATAATATCTCAGTTGTTTATCTTGACAACCGACTGCTGTAAGAAACAAAATCAATATAAATAATGATTGTTTAAGTAGATTATTTAAAGTTAAAAATTTTAATTCCGTTTTTAATTAATTTGAACCCGTCATTTTTTTTGGAGAATTGCGATAGTAACCTCAAATTGTTAATACGGTAACTAGAAAATAATTTCGTCTAGTACAGAGGTTAAATTCATCTAGCGAAATAAATATTTATCTATGAATTTCTAAAATTTTATTCTTTCATATAGAAAAATAAAGCATAAATGGTAATTCCAATGTAAGTATAATATATTTGAGAGGGATTCGAGTGCTATCATCTCCATTATAAACGACCAGTTCCGTCTTTCATATTTAAGTTGATATTTTAGAAACACATGGAAAAATTAAGTGATGAAAAAGGGATTAAAAGCATATAATTTATTCATCTGATGATTTAAGACCAACTGAGAGTTTCTATCGAATTTCAATTACCAAAAATAAAACTATTAAAAATTAATTATTATTAATTATTTGAATCTAATGTTTTTATGAACATAAATTACTCTTCGATTTCATCGAGAACTTAAGTATATTTGAATAAATAATGGAAAAGTAAATACGAAGAGGATTTTAAAAAGAATTTTTAATCATTACGTTTAAGTAATTTTGTATTAAAAGAACTTCAATTATCTGCCCTTTGTAACTCCGCCCCACGATACTCCCCTCAACCCTCAAATCGCTTTCCTATACATTCAATTCGTAACTTTAGGGTGCCTTTGTTTGGTAAATACTGGTCCGTGGATATATTTGTTTGTATTGCAAAGTGGAATGTGACATTGTTATTTTGACTGCTTTTTCAGGGAGCAGTTCCCTGCTAGCGTCCCCAAGCCTGCTGCCGTTCCCAAACCTGCTAACGTCCCCAACCCTGCTGCCGTCCGCATCCCTGCTGCCGTTCCAAAACCTGCTTCCGTCCCAAACCCAGCTGCCGTTCTCAAACCTGATGCCGTCCCCAACTCTACTGCCGTTCCCAAACCTGCTTCCGTCCCAAACCCAGCTGCCGTTCTCAAACCTGATGCCCTCCCCAACTCTACTGCCGTTCCCAAACCTGCTTCCGTCCCCAACCCTGCTGCCGTCCTCAACCCTGCCGCCGTTCCCAAACCTGCTTCCGTCCCAAACCCTGCTGCCGTCCTCAACCCTGCTGCCGTCCCCAACCCTGTTGCCGTCCCCAACCCTGCTGCCGTCTTCAACCCTGCTGCCGTCCTCAACCCTGCTGCCGTCCCCAACCCATTCGGGAATTCTCTGCTACTCTCCCTCCACTACCTCCCTCTCTTTTTCCCTCTCAACCCTCCCCCTCTTTCCCAAACTCTCATCTTCCACTCACTCTCGTTTCTCCTCCACTCCTATTTCTCCTCCCCTCTCTCCCCTCCTTCATCTTTTTCCCATCCTCCATCTCTTTCCCTTCCTCCCTCCTCTTTTCACCTCCCCCCATCCACCTGGCGGACTTTTCTCCATTTCTCACTGTCGCTGCCTCTGACCTCCTCTCCGGCCCGCATCTCGCCCGCTCCCCTGAGGGCCATCCGCACCCGCCTGTATCTTCCTGTTCTTGCTTTCTTCCCCTGCATTTCCCAATCCGCCATTTTCTTTCTATCTACCTTTCTCCCACCTTTTTTGCATCTTTCACGGTTCTTCTCTCGATCGTACGACGCCTGCTCCTCTCCGCCCCCCTTCCTGCCGCCCCCTTTGCCTTCTCCCACTCATTCCTTTCCTATTTGCTCCTCTGTCGTTTGCCTCTTACTGTTTTTCTGTGTTCTTGGATTTCGGATTATTTGTTTTCCAATTGAATATCTTACGTCCCTTATTCTTCTAACCTTGCCTTTTTCTCTCCCGTTGATATTACATGCATTGCTCCCATTTTGAAATGAATTCCCGTTGTGTCGCAAGTGCTTTTCCCCCGTTGCCCTCTCCCATTTGATTTTTCCCTTCTCTTTTACTCGGATGACTTCTAACCTTCCTTTGTTCTTTCTGTATCTTTTTGCAAATCATTCCTTCCCGGGAAATGGAGTGTGTTCTCGAAGTTATTTCCAAATCGTCTCCGTATTCGAGAATTCGGGTCTTTCGGTGACAGTTTTTCCCGAGAAAGATGGGAAAAGAGGGAAACGCTTTCGGAAGAATGAAAAGTAAAGGAGGAAGGGAGAGAGGCAAGAAGGATGTAGTGCGGTGGAATTGGATGGTCAGTCGTCACGAAAGAGTAAAAGGAGAGGTGAAATGTTTCTAGGGTTAAAAAATATGAAAAATGTTTACGATTTTCAGATGAGGATATCGTTAGAAAAGAAAGTTTGTGTTGTTTACTAGGTCTTTGTAAGATAGAATTATGAAAATATCTCCCTGGTAACCATCGTCGACCCTTTCCTTCCGACTGACTTGAAATAAATATCTGATTCTCCTCTGTATTTTTATGCACCATGAATTTGCGCAATTTTATTCCTTGTCTGATGGAAGAAAATGCCTGAGTATAAACGTTTCTCCTTGACCAAGTAATGTTTCTCAAACTCTATTGAAGAGAAAAAAATGCTAGAAAAATCTTTGTTTAACTTCAAACAAATTAACAGAAATATTAAAAAAATTGAAGTAATACTTAAATGTTAAGAGCAATTTTGATATTTAATATCACAAATATATTCATTTATATGCCTATTAACCTCGACTAAACAAATCATTCATCCGATTCCTTAAACAAAAGCAGATACAGTGCTGAAAATTGACACCATCGATTAAAGTTGTGGAATTAAAATTTCGTCGTTGTTAAGACGAGTGTTAGTTCTCCGCAACATTACTCAGCGTTTCCTTCTTTTCCTTTCCCTTCCTTTTCTCTTTGTCATTTCTTCTTCCGTTCTCTTCTATCATTTTCCTCTCTTTTATCTCTCTCCTCCTTCGCTCTCCATATTCTTCTATCCTCTTCTCCCAGTATACACCGATTCATTCCCCAGCATGGGAACTGGATTATTATAGTCGCATCCCAAAAATTTCTACTCCTTACGATGG
Organism: Tanypteryx hageni; assembly: GCA_028673005.1. Classification (NCBI taxonomy): domain Eukaryota; kingdom Metazoa; phylum Arthropoda; class Insecta; order Odonata; family Petaluridae; genus Tanypteryx; species Tanypteryx hageni. Next base: position 261,035,901 of record CM054112.1, on the reverse strand, counting down.
AGGCCATGTAACCTTTGTGAATTAACTATTAAATGGCGCTGTAACAGATCTGAATAGTTAAACATCTTACATTTTGTCCTTGTCATAAGAGCATGGTCCTTCCTCAAAATCTGTTGAATATAGCAAATATAGCCAAATTTTGGCTCCACTTAAAGGACGGAAATTAATTGCTTTAGTCAAATATTACATCTTATCCTAATAACAATTCGAACAGTCTTCATTTCCAACAGAACATCATTTATTTACTTTGGATCCAGTTATCATTTCCGGCTATAAAAACAAATAAATTTGTCTTGTTTGCGTTCGAAAATATTAAATACAATTTTCCTTATTCTCTCGCTTTTCTGAAAACCGCCGATGAACGTGCTCTACTTTCCTGCTGATCTGAATTGGCATAGGTTGCATTTTTGTGGGAGGCATTGTCTCGTATGATTTTTGATTAGTGCTTTTTGTGTCAACAATGACCTCGTCATATAAGCCTTACCTATAAGAGATGGAATTTTAATGTCACCATCCGAATTTTATATGAATGTAATACCAGCATTTGGTAACTGCTCTATGGATGACATTTTTCAGTGACAGGTATCGCACTGCAACTCGATTCCATCAAACCGAAAAAATCCCCACATACAGAGAAAATCACTGCATTAATGCTGAAAGTATTAATTATTCAATGAAATCTCACCATATCGTAAGATAACTTTTGTGAAATTTTTATCAAATGGCGTCGTAACCGAAAATTGGATGATAGCTAAAGTAACACCCATCTTCCCTTTCGTTGTTATAAAGAGAGCCACGAAATTTATCGGCGGAAACCCCTTATATCATTATTCTGTAAACCACTTGAGCACATAATGCGGTTTTTGGAGTGCATTAATTAAAAAGAGTCGGAATTGTTTCAGAAAGGGTATATAGTGTAATGACCAGCCGTGTATCATTATAGGGTAAGTTATGAGTTTTGGTGCGAGAAATACCGAGGTGGATGACATCAGAATTGCATCTCTCAGAAAATTATTCTTATAGCTAGTAAATACCGATGTTATTACAAATGTTTTTGTTTAAATTAAGATATTTAAAAAAACTTCTTCATCGTCAAGTATGACTTGGGTGCCGTTATTCATGGTAACGTAAAGAAAGCTAACCTGTTAAAAAGTCATTTTATAAAAGCATTTAAGCCGTCAGCGGTCAATGCGTGAGTTACGCATCCGCTCCAAGGAGCGACCTTATGGACGATATCGTATTTTCTGAGGTGGGAATAGCAAAGCAACTAAGTTCCATCAGACATAACAACGCCACTGGGCCCGAAGAAAATCCTGTTCGCGTTTTAAAAGAATGAGCCGAAGAAATAGCACCTTTTCATCCATTTCTCGCGCAGAGGTCCCTAGCAACTGGAGGTTATCGCACGTTACCCAAATTCATAAGTGCGGCGAAAAGGAGAACCCAGAAAATTACAGGCCGATTTCCTTAACTTCGAAATCGTGTAAGATTCTCGAGCATATACTCGTTGGCAACATTTCTTGATAGTAATTTATTGTTAGATGATTGTCAACACGGCTTCAGGAAAGGTAGATCTTGTGATACTCAGCTCGGTTTCTTAGATTTTAGGAAAGCCTTTAATAAGATACCTCACAGGAAGTTAATAACGAAATTAGAAACCTTATGCGTTAATTCTAAAATCGTTAGTTGGATCCGTGAATTTTTAAATCATAGGAAGCAGAAGGTTGTTATAGATGGCATATCTTTGAACTTAGTGGAGGTTGTCTCTGGCGTTCCACAGGGTAGTGTAATTGGTCCGTTATTATTTCTGATTTATATAAACGATAACAGCTCAGTAGTCAGAAGTAAAATTAGGCTTTTCGCGGACGACACCGTCATCTATAGAGAAATAAACAATCCGGAGGACCAGCAGTGTCTCCAAAATGTCCTGGAAGCTATTTCTGCATGGTGTAAGTAACGGCAGTTAGAGATCAACCAAAAGAAAAACTGCGTCATCAACTTCTGAAGAACCAAGAGTATCTCGTTGGATAATAATTATTCGTTGGGCGGAGCAGAGATTCCAGTTTCAGAGTCGATTAAATATCTCGGAGTCACGATCCATCGTGGTCTCTCTTGGGACACCCACATTCGCCGATTAATGGGTGCCGCTAACAAAAAGCCGGCCTTTATACGGAGAATAGTTCAAAATAGCTCCAAAAAGTGAAAGAATTATGTTATTTATCCTTGGTTTGACCGCAGATTGTATATGCGTCAGCTTTGTGGGATCCTTATGGAAAAAGACTCACTAACGTGATTGAAATGTTTCAGCGCAGGGCAGCTAAGTTTGTAAATAGAAATAAACAAAGCGTAAAATCATTAATAGAAAATCTGAAATGGACATCGTTTGAGGAACATAAGCTGCAGGCTAGATTTAAACTGCTGGAAAAATGTATGTCGGAGGGACTATAAAATGATGTAGTAGGTTTTATAAGGAGTCCGATGTATCTCGGAGAGCAGAACAGCGAGGATAAGATTCGCGAGATCGATTGTAGAACGGAGCGATATCGAGGATCGTTTTCCCCTAGGACGGTAATAGAACGCAATGGGAAAAGATAACGTAGGAAAACTATGGACATTTGGTGCATTGCACTCCCTCCATCAATCAAAAAGGTGACTTGCAGGGAATCATGTAGACGTAGATGTAAAAGTATTACATTAAAAAAAGTCATTACTTTCATAATATTATGTAGTTGCATTCGCGGATTTTTGTAATAAGAATTACAAAAATGATACTGGATAATGATTATTCCAAAATTGCTTAAAAAACAAAAACGTGTTCGGTGCTAATCATGAACCGTTTTAACTCGTTTTATGTTGTTTCCGAAATATACAGGGTGTTTCATAAAGACCTGACCGATTACAAATGCTTATATATCTAATGCTAATTAAATGATCTAACAAATTAAACGCCATACGTTAAAGGAAAACTTCAATTTCTCGCTGAAGTAGTAGTTCTTCTTCAAGCATCAGAGTATAAATGAATTCGCGAGTTAAACCAAATGACTACTACTCAAGAAAGGGTGCAGTGCTGTTTCTGGTACAGCTCTATAAAATCTGTGACTATCGTGCAAAGGCTGTATCAAACAAAGTTTGGAAAGGACCCACCATCTACGAATTTTAATAAGGAGTGATATCGAAAGATTTCCGAGGACGGTTGCCTATGCAAGAAATGTTGACCGTGGCGAATAAGAACCAGAGACGAGAATATGGAAAGAATGAGGCAATATTTCGCACGCAGTCCTCGAATGTTCGTTCGCAAAGCCAGGTCAAAAGCTAAAGATGGCACCCACAACTGTATGGCGGGTTTTGAATAAAAGGTTTTAATCTGAAGCCATACAGAATTAAGTTACTTGAAGCTCTAAGTAAAATCAACAAAGAAGTTCGTTTCACCTTTTGTGTGGATTTTCTGGAAATGATAGAAAATGATGAAACTCTCATGAGAAAGTTGGTTTTTAGTAATGAAGCGACTTTTCATCTGTCCGGCAAGGTCAATAATCACAACTCTTGCATTTGGAGACTAGAGAAGCAGAGGATTACTATTCAGCTGGTGCAAGATTCCCTGAAGATGAATGTGTTCTATGCACTGTAGGAGCAGAAGGTGTATGGGCCCTTCTTTTTTGCTGAGGACACCATTACAGGGATCACCTACCTGAATATGCTGGAGAACTTGTTTTGGCCACAGCTGCTACAGACCATTCTGCAGAGGTTAAGATTTCAACAAGATAGATTCCCTCCCCACTACCACCAGAAAGTGCGACAGTTTCTTGATGACCAGCTACCAGGGTGTTGGATTGGACGAGTGGAACCAATTCTTTGGACCCCAAGGTTCCCCAATCTTACCCCACTTCTTCTGGGAGTATGTGAAAGAACGTGTCTATACTCCACCACTACCAATAACATTTAATGAATTGAAGGAACCCATTCGCGAAACCATAGCATCAGTGAATGTTGGTATGTTTCATAGGACCTGGGAGGAGTTTGTATACAAGCTGGATCTTTGTCGTCTTACCAAAGGTGCACATATGGAATCCTTATAACTTGCAGTAGGAATAAAACTTGATACCTGTACCTACTAATTGACGTTTTATTTGTTACGGATTTTAAATCAGCATTGGAGATATAAGCATTGGTAATCAGTCAGGTCTTTATAAAACAGCTTGTACAATAATGCTAACAACAAAAATTGTTACATGTAATTTTTTTTGGAATTGACGATTTTAAACGTGGCAACGTAGTGTTTTATATTTTTGGTATACCTTTCAGCATAAAGTTTAGTTAAGCAAGTTCACATAATGCACCTAAAATTCTAAGTATTGGGTGTTTTGTACGTTTTATTAATATTGGAATCAAATTCTTACGCGGTCCTATAAATAAAAATATGTCGAATCTGCGATAAATTGCGAATCTATAATCATACCACGCATAATAATATAATTCCTACAAGTCCTCTTCTTCGAATTCCTTTTCGTGTTCGCCCTTTTTCCTTAACCTACCTCTCCTATTTTCGCTCTTCTCTCTCTCATTCCCTCAATCTCATTGCGTTTCTCTCACATTCCTTCTCTGCTCTCCGTTTCCCCTCGGAGAAAGATCCATCCCTTGAATACCAATGGTGAGCGTTAATATTCCTTTCGGAGCATTTGAGGAGGGGCAGAGCCTCTTCCCCCACTCTCACCCGAGGGTTGCCTTTCTCTCCGAGAGTACCTTTTCCTCTTTTTACCCTTTTCGCTCTCTCTCTCTCTTTCTCTCTCCGCATCCTCTCGTCCTCCTTCTCTACTTTGTCTCCGCTTCTCCCAGCAAACCGCACCCTTACACTCAAATCCCGGTCACAGAGGCAGGTAAAGGGAACGAATGACGATTTCTATCGGAAACTCGTCTAAAGCTTTCTATCAACCACTTAACCATAAAAACGTGCTAGTAAACACTTTTATATGTTAGAAGTTGAATATTTGTGTTAAAATATATACATTTATGCCCCGAAGAAGCAATTGCATGCAGTTCTAATCAAAAGAGTTTCAAAATAAACAATCCCTATTTTCTAAGTATTGACGCGCTACGAAGTGGTGTGTTCAAAACATACACTATATTATAGGAAAACTTTTTTTGTGGTACTTCGGGCAAAGCGAAATTTGAAACAATTAAAAAAATTTGCACGTTAATATGAATATATATGAATACCACTTTTGGCACCGAGTCTGTAGGACCCAGTTGTAGTTAATATTTAATATAATGATGGTATTTGATGAAAATTAGTTGATAACTTACACATAGGTTTAGGGACATTGTTTTGAGAAATGGATACATTTATAATTCTATCTTGTTCTTTTTCGTTGAAGAAAATGAGCTCTGAAAAAATTAGTACTTAAGGTACTTTCAAATTAAAAGTAGCAAAAATATTCCTTATACAGCCAAAGTTATAGTTCAAAATAAATATGAAGTATACATGCATACATTGATAGTGTTGTTGTTATGTAATGTAAAATAAGGACATTTTTGATAGTACAAAGCTATGATGTGTATGCCGGCGCAAGGTCTGATGCACCGAAAGTGGCAGAAAAGTGCCCAGCAATTCTAGACACGCAACGATTGAGACTGTTAGACTATAGTGAAGTAGTACACTGGAGGATGGAAACTACTGAGTGTGTTGTCGATGCAAATGTTGGTACATATCTAGTTTTCATCAAAGAAAAAAATCAAGTGAGTCTCATTGACACTAGCTCCGCTCCGCCGGGTTAAAAATGTTGAAAATATGAGAATATTTAAATATTTATTCGAGACCATGGACAACGATTTTACTAATTGTAAAACGAGGATGGAACCGTCGCAATTTCGTGAGCAAATAGAATTGCGGGAGAGGAGAGTTACATGGTGCCAACTGAAATTCGTTTAACAGAGATCGCAGCTCAGCAGATTCCATAATGGAGAGACGCGCTTCCATTTTAGTAGGAGAGCGCAAAGGAGAGATATGGGCTGATTGATTCGGAAGATTAATTCCGAAAATTATCTTTGGAGCTCGGACCTCGATTTATCGCTGAAACCGATTTGGGGTATTTCGGAAGGATTTACGACCGCGAAAGAAAAGGAACGTTATTCGAGAGAAAATAAAAGATAGTGAGGTGGATGAAGGAAGGAGAGGAGATGGCGGGGGAGGGGATGCGGCGGGGGAGGGAAGGTGGCTGGGGATGGGAGGTGGCAGGGGAGGAAAAGTGGCGGGGGTGGGGAGGTGGCGTGGGAGGGGGATAGAGAGGGAGGGAAAGGCTTGCGAGTGTCCTCTTTGAGACGGCGGAAGAGGACACGCTGGAAAGAGATCATTTGGTGGAGAGGGGCAATTGGCCCGTCATTAGGAATTTCCAATCGCGTCTTGCTTCCAAGTGACCGGGAATCAGGCAACGCCCTTCAAGAAAGGACAAAAGGTTTACTTTCTCTTTTGAAACTCAAGCGAAATGGATAATACAAATTGGAACAAGTCATATTGTTATAATATTTAGTTACAATGAATAAAAATTACTCATTTTATTATTTTTATTAGCTCACATTTACGAGTAATTGCTATAGGCACATCAAGGACAACATATCAGAGCACAGACAACCATACCTGCGTCAGGATTCAACATACGCTAACCAGCCCTGCTTCGAAACTCGCATATACTCCTTGACCTAAAAATCAGGTGAGATAATGGCTATGGCATAATGAATTTATTTATAAGTACGGGTAATACTAAATTATTTCAAATAATTTTTTAAATTAAAAAGCCAAAGGATAAGTTTTTATTGTTGCTTAACCAATTATTTCAATAGGAAAAATAAAATAAAATTGGCTTAGAGAAGGATGTTATTTTAGAAGAGGAGAAGTGAGGAAAGGAAGGACCCCAAAAGAGAATAAATGCAAAAAGGAAGAAAGAGAGAGGCGAATGGTTGGTTCATATTTTCTCTCATCTTCTACTGGAAGGCAGGAACTAGCAGCAGTGAATGGAAGCCAGGGCATTCGAGGGAGGCGGAAGAGAGAGGGTTGACAGAGGATGGGGAGAGGGAGAAGGGGACTCACTCGGTTAAAGGTGCGCGACTGCGGAGACGAGAGGGAGGAATACGTTGAGAGAGAGAAAGAAAGGGCGCGGATGAGGTCAAAGGAACCACCGCCGAGGGCGCCTCCGAGTGAGGAAAGAGACGCTCCCCTCCAAATCGGAATTCCTTCGCTGCTTCCGCTCTTCCAACGCTCCATTCCTTCTCGGCATTCCAGCGGCCTCCACTTCCCTTTCTCACACCCGTCCACTACGCCACCTCATTCGCTCCACTCGTTCCCCACGCCCCCGTATCCTCCCTTAATCCGCTTCCACGCTTCAGCCCACGCTGGGGGCGCGGCTGCTTCAACCCCCCTTTCTATCTCTATCTATCTCCTTCTCTATACCATCTCTCTATCACATTCACCTTCCCCTCTCCCTTGTGCCTGAGCGAAGTGGCGATGGCTGTCTCCACGCTGGTATGATATTGTAAGAACACGGTCTGAGTGTGGAAAGAAGAGTTAAGAAGGGAAGGAAGAGGTGAGTAGGAAAGGAAGAGCTGAGGAGGGAAGGAAGAGTTGAGGAGGGAAGGAAGAGTTGAGGAGGGAAGGAAGAGGTGAGGAGAGAAGGAATAGGTGAGGAGGGAAGAAAGAGGTGAGGAGGATTTGGAGATGAAATGGGAGACGTGCGATGAAGAGAACATTGAGGTCAAAGAGAGTTCGGTCGAGGTGACGATAGAAGTGATGATAGAAGTAGAAATAGGAGTTACATCATATACATATTATTGCTTTCTAGTTAAATTTGGCTGACCCGCTGTGTGATTACTAAGAAACGATGTGCAATTTTGTTATCTATAGCTTTTACTGAAAGGGACTGCAGGAGACGATGAGATGGGAAGAGCACCTCCATTAGCAGTGTAGGAGAGAGGCGGCGTGATGAGGGTTTAGAGTGGGGGAGGAAGGGAGGGAATTCCATTCTGGAGTCGCACCTCTTCCACCTTCCCTTACCCGAAACCCAAATCTCCTTCTGTTTCCATCTCTTAAGAGAGCGTTTGAATCACACTACTCCCTTTCTTAGAATAGTTTAGAAATTAGAAGTTACTAAATTTTATATATTAATTAAAAAAATACGGGTATTTTAAATGTATGGAAACGTTTCATACAGTCTAGTTTAATATATGAGGAGTATTAATATCATTCTTTGTACAAATTACCAGAATTAGGTAGTAATTATTTTCAACCCGTGGTATGCGTATACTTGGATGTGAAGAGAAGATATTAAAGATATTAATGTATGGCAACGGAATCAAAGGTTTTGACGTTAATATATCGAATAACGTTATAAAACAAAAAAACAATAAGCAGTAAATTTTAACATGATGAATCGCTAAAGGCTAGGTTTTACTGACAAGAGGAATTGGTATAAAACATTATTTCAGTGTATTCGAATATTTCTTCAAAGATACCTTATAAATAGAGTAAGTGTTGATAATGTAGAATAACATTGTGTTTAAGTATGACAGGAAGACAATTTTAAAACATATTCAACTCAAATTTGTAGCTCAGGTAATTTCTCTGATCAATAATGCAATTAGGAACAATAAATACAGGTTTTAATAAATAATTATTCACTTAGCAGAAAAGAGGAAAATTTTGATCTGTTACAAAAATGGGGTAAGTTGGATTAGTATCCCAAAAGTGGTACTGGCTACCCGTTCTGGATTTATATTGGTATATTTACATATCTGAATGGAGACGCTCTAGGAGAGGGGTAGCAAAACTATGGCACGCGTGCCCAAAGTGGGACGTAGAAAATTTTGTTGGGCACACGGCAGGACAAGAAATGTTTGAACCTTTAATACATTTTTAAAAATATCTTGACAAATTTCACCTGGAAATAAGCAATATAGATAATCTAAATTGGTTACAATTAGATGACACTCAAAGGCAGTTAATAGATTTCCAATCTAGCTCTATTTGGAAGCAGAAATTTATTGACTTAAGAGCAGAAATCGAAGATTCAGAAAGGAGAAGATTGAATGGAAAGGATTATGGAAATATTGAAATGAAGCTATTGAGAACTTGGAATTCAATTCCACAAAGCCTTGCTTCATTAAAGAAACTTGCTTATGCAATTTTAACAATATTTTCAACCACATACAGCTGCGAAAGCTTTTTTCCCGTAATGAATGATATAAAAAATCCGAAATTTGCAGCCAGCTTACTGGTAACTCTTCCAGAGCTAGTATTTCTTTAAAAACAACTAATATCTACCGAGCATAGATGAACTGTCGTCAGCGATGCAACAACATCCCGAACATTAAAAACTTTGCACGTAAAGAAAAACATTACTGTTATTATTCGAATTACGCAAATTAATTAATGGCTCATTAGATTTTAAATAAGTAAAGATGGAGACTACAGCGAAATTGATGTTAAATAGAATTAACTCCTTGACCGTAAAATTCAAAATTAGAGACACAATGAAAAAAGGTGGGGAGGAGGAAAGGTAGGAAAAGGAAAAAGGCAAAAAAATTATAAACTTAAAGGTTTAGGGGTTGTTACTCCACGCCAGGGATATGATGTCACTCACACATTCACTCACACATTCACTCACTCAATCGCACAAGCACTATTCCTAAATGTGGAAGAGAAACGGGACCGGGTTTGCGAGAAATTACTCTGCGCCAGGGACCCAAAAAAATCACACCGTTGCTAGAAGGTTTGTGAGTCAGCACGACCGCGACAGGGACCTACTAAGCAATCACAAACACACGCACACGTACACGCCAAGAGGTAAAGGAAAAAAGGGGAAAGGAACGGGGAAATAATACTAAGTTTATGGGAGATTGAACCACGCCAGGGACCTAGTATCGCACACAGTGGCCTGTAGGTTTATGTGCCTTTCGGCAACGACAGGTACCTAACAGGCAAAACAGTCACACACGCATGAACTCGAATACGCTCACACAAATCTCTAAAAATGAGTTAACGTACTAAATACGTATTTCGAGAGCAATGATCTCATCATCAGTAGCTGATGTGTAATGAGGGGTGAAAGTGTTGTAGAGAGTATTTATATATTATTATATATAGGGAAAGAGGTTCATCCGTTACAAGGTACAGAGGTGAAAGGGGATCGGGCCGCGGTCGTTATTCATAACAGAATTTTTGTTTTTGTTTATGTGTATGCTTTCGTATGCCTCTAGTTTGCTTTGGTTGGTTATAGATTTTACAAGAGTTAGGTTTTCGATCGTGATTGGTTCTACATCAACATATACAAGTTACCCTGCAATTCACCATGTTGGTGGTTGGCAGGGGGTGTAATGCACCAAATCCTACCTAAAGATTGTCTAACGCAATTCGAAATTTCCTATTGTGATCTCGTATTGTCTTCGGAAAGAAAGAGCCCAGAAAACGCTCCGTCCTACAATCGATCTCACGTATTTTATCGTCTTGATCATTTCTACCTATGTACGTTGGCGCCACAATTATTCCCACTTAGATATTCCGACATATATTTCTCCAGAAGTTTCAATCTTGAGTCCAATCTACGGTCCTTCAGTGATACCCAGTTCAAATCGCTCAATAAAGAGGCGACGCTATGCTTATGTTTGTACTTTTGTTTTACAAATCTGGCTGCTCTGCGCTGTACTCTTTCTAGTTAAATTATGTGTGCCTTCTCGAATGGATCCCATATGCTCGCTGCGTATTCTACTTGCGGTCTTACCAGTGATAAGTAGCATGTTTCACGTACTTTCTCTGTAGTGTTCCGTACTATTCTACCTATGAATGCCAGTTTCTTGTAGGCCTCGCCTATAACTCGACGAATGTGCATGTCCCACGAAAGATCTCGACAAATGGTTACTCCTAAATATTTTACATAGATAGTCAAATGCTCATTTCATCTATTTTATATTCGAAACCTAAATCTTTGTTCTTTTTTTCCAGAACGTGACTGCGGCACATTTAGTCTAATTAATTTCAATTTGCCATTCTTTGCACCACGCTGAAATGGCTCTTAAGTCTTCAAGCAGTGACTGGTCATCCTCCTGGTTTTTTATTTCTTTATATAGAACGGTGTCATCGGCAAAAAGCCTAATTTTACTACGAACAACCGAGCAGATATCATTTACATAGATTAAGAAGAGCAGAGGGCCCAATACACTTCCCTGAGGAACACCCGAAGCAACTTTAACGGGGGACGAGTATTTCCCATCGATGACAACTATCTGTTCCATATTCGAGAGGAAATCTCTCACCCAACCGACAACTTTCGGATTGATACCACATTGTCCTAACTTCGCCATTAATTTCCTATAAGATACTTTATCGAACGCCTTCCCGAAATCAATGAATATGGTATCGACCTGATTATTTTTCTCTCCGCATCGCAACAAATAGTCCGCGAACAGGCCGAGCTGTGTTTCGCATGATATACCTCTCCGGAATCCGTGTTGGCATCCGCTAAGCAATGAATGACTATCTAAATAGCGCATTACAGAGCTAAAGACTATGTGCTCGAGTATCTTGCACGATAATGAAGTTAAGAATATCGGCCTATAATTTTCGGGGTTCTCTTTGTCGCCACCTTTATGGATGGGAATAACCTGTGCTACCTTCCAATCTTTAGGAACTACTCCTTCCCTAATGGATTTATCAAATATAATTTTCAAATACGGCGCGATTTCATCAGCTAATTCTTTCATTACACGCGCGGGAATTTCCTCCGGTCCAGGAGATTTATTTGGCTTAATTGAATGAAATTGGAGCGCGATGCCATTTTCCGAAAATATCAAATCTTCCATCGAATCGCCCTGACACATAGAAATAGGGGTTTCACATTCATCGACAGAATGAGTAAAAGCTTTCTGAAAGTGATGATTTAATAGGTTTGCTTTATCCGTACTATCATGAACTACGTTTCCCGTTTCCGATTGCAGTGACGTAATAGTGCTGCCCCTACCTTGAACTTCCCTGACGTAAGCCCAAAATCCTTTCGGGATCTCTTTCAAGTTCTCCTGTAAAACCTTCTTTTTATAATTGTTAAACGCATTACGCATTGCTACTCTGGCTATGGAGCGCGCCTCGTTGTATTGCTCCCTTATTATTGCAATCTGTTCGACCGTAGCTGTTGAGAATGTGTTATTCACGCGAGAGTAGAGTTTTCTTTGAAGTCGGAGAGCGCTTCAGACTTCCTGGTTGTACCATCTAGGTTCTGCACTATCACGCTTCAGTTTGCTCGGAATAAATCTATTTGTACACTCTCGCATCATATCTCTGAACATGCACCAGAATTCCTCCGCGTCTGCACTATCGGTTAAATCGCTGAAATTAGTATATTTATTTCGCATAAAGGACCTAAATCTTGTGAAATCGGCTTTGGCGAATACATAAAGTTTTCTTTTAGCCTTAACCTGTTTCTCAATAATTAACTGAAATTCCACGTAAACTGCCTTGTGATCGCTTATTCCCTCAGCATCAGATACTCTATTCATACGCTCAGGAAGATTAGTAACAAATAAATCTAATATATTATTAAATCTCGTGGGAAATCTCACTAATTGATACAATGAGTGCTTACCGAAAGTTTCTAGTAACGCCTCGCACGATTCACGCTCTCTACCTCTGGGATAAAAGCAATTATGCCTCCAATCTATTGACGGAAGATTGAAATCGCCCCCGATTATAATGGCTTTATCTTTATTGACGAATTTAGCGTCGCCACTTGTTTCTCCAGAGAATGAATAGTTTCCACGCTCGCATTTGGAGGTCTATAAAAAGCGCATATATTTATAGTTATTGAGTCGCTTCCTTTCACAGGACACCAAGCACTTTCGACTTTTCCGTCGTTAATCTGTATTGGGTAACTTTCGCATTTATTGCTAACTGCTATAAAGACTCCACCTCCTTACCGGATACATCGATCTTTTCTGAAGACGAGGAAAAATCTCCTGACTGGCTATTTCTGCCGTAAGCCAACTTTCTGTGCCTATAACTATATCAGCACGCAGACTACATATAAGATGTTAAAATTCGGCCTCCTTCCTGCGAATGCTGCGACAATTAACCGTAATGATTTTTAGTTTTTCCCTATGACTACGTAACGATTCCTCGCGCTCTAATGGGCTATTATAATTGATATTATTATTAATATTATAATTATTATGATTATTTACTGCCTCCTTATCCTTCCTACTATGTCGACTATTTCTACGCTTGGAATGCATTCTACCGTTACTTAACGTCGGGTTTATAGCGCTATTAATGTCGCACGCATTATCTACGGAACTGTCGCATGGAAAATCGTTTATCCCCATACCTTCGATAATTCTGTTACCGCACGGATTTCTTACATTTTCCTCTATTTTGCTCTCAATTAATCCCGTACCTATAAGATGCCTACATCCTAACCTACCATCACGTCTACTATTGACGTGCATCTCAACGCTTGCTGAATAATTACAATTGCTTAAATATAACCTAAAAAAGCCTAGAATGCTCAAACACCCTACGCGCTACCGCCCCCGCAGCCTCGGCAGTGTAGTGCACAACAGAACCGTTTAGGGATGCCCTACATGAGTCCAGGATCGGCCTCAGATCAACGAAGTCCACTCCATTGCCCCTACAGAAGTTCCACAGCCTACGGTTCAGCCCGACCACTCGGCTCCAAACCATAGAACCGCAGTCCGTCCGAGGAACAATGCTACAGATGGAAAGCCGCACATCAGCACGAGACTCCTCCCGGACACGAAAAACCTCAGCGTCCAAGTCGTTAAAAGAGCTTAATGCCTCCTCGGAGCCGCGCTTCGAAGCGTCATTGGTACCAACATGGGCCACCACCCGCAGCGAGGAGCAACCCGTGCCCGATACCGACTCCCTGAACTCCTACGTCACCTGGGGCACCGAACCTCCCGGTATACGCCTGGAGAACACCCGTTTGTGAACTCCCTCCAGGCGGGCCCGTGACAGTAAAGGCGCTACCACACGACGGACGTTGGAGCTCCCTATCACTAACAGCCCCCTTTACCCCTCGAGCTCTCCTTGGGCCCGGCCTCCACCGAGGAGACGGGAGCGGGCACGGGCGTAACGGCAGTGGAGCCGTCCTCCGATAACACCGCAAACCGATTACTAACAGGAAGAGAGGCCACCGAGGCGTTCCCAACTCCCTGTCTCCGCAACACCACCCCATGAGCCCCCCGAGTGGACACCACACACCACTCATCGGGCTTCCGGACCGATGGACCCTCGACCCGCGAAGAGGAGCCAGGAGCCTCCCCGATCGCTCTGCCGGCTTCCGCACCCAGGCGAACCCGAGCCGCCATTTTGGCGCGGTTTGCTCTCAGGGAAGAACCCGCACCCCTCCCACGCGCCAAGGCTGCCTCCGATCTTTCCACCCTCTGAAGGAGGTCCGCAACCACCCTCTCCAGCTCCGTGATCCCAGACCTGATGGCCTCGCAACCAGCGTCGCGCAAGAAGGAGGAAACAGGAGTCCTCGGAGCAGCCATCCTAGCCTCTTAACTAATCTGTACTATCTATATAAATATACTAGAGCTAACGTAAATACGCGGTTGGATGTCTTCAAGGTTAAATTAGGGTCGAGCGCAGGTAAAAGGTGAAAGGGAAAGTGTTTCACTACACCAACAACGTTAGTAAATAAGCAAGAAGGTTTAGCACAAGATCAATGTAGATTTAGAAGCTAAAGAAATGCTAAGACAAAAGGGAATAATTATGAACGAGTAAGATAATACGCTACTATAAATAAAATTACAAATATTACGGATTTAGTGGCTGAGAAACGTAATTAACTACTATGATACGGCAAGAGAAGGATGAGTAAGCTTTTCGCTCAAAGATGAGTTAAACTACAATTACAACAAAACAATTTACGTAAGAGGATGAAAAAATAAATAAATAGGAATAAATAAAGAAAAATACTAGTTCTACTTAGCACAACAATACGGCTACAGCTAAACTACAGCTACTGCTACTACTACAGGTGTCGCTCGCAGGCAGGTCAGCGCTCGCAGGAGGAAGTGAACGGCACGTCCGTCCTCTTTGAGGGGCAGGTGAAGACTGGTGGTGCTCTTGGATATGTGTTGCTGCACTAGAGTTGTTTAGTCTGTTGTGTTTAAAATGAGTTATGTGTTCTTTGAAACGTGTTTCTATCTTACGTTTTGTTTGTCCAATATATATTTTGTCGCATCCTTCACATGATATTTTGTATATGCCGGAATTATGTAAAGAAGGAATTGTGCCTTTTGGGTTGTGTAATAAGTTGCAGAGATTATTGTCGTTAACAAATACTGTCTTATAATTGAACTTTGACAAGATGTTTTGTAGTTTGTTGGTGAGCCCAGGAGCGAAGGGGATTTTTATGTATTTTGTGTTTGTGGGACAAGTGTCAGTTAGTGTTGTGTGCGTTTTTACATGGAGCCTATGTTTATGTTTACGCAGGATGTTTTCGATCATTTCAGAGTCGTATCCGTTGGTTTTTGCACAGTTCTTAATATGTGTGAGTTCTTTATGGTAATCAGATGGGGAGATAGGCACGCGAAGAAGTCTATTGATCAACCAAGTTTTAGGGAAGTATGTGAATGTGGTTTTGCAGTGTTTTTCGAAATTTATCATGAATAAATTTGAAAGGAATTGTGACAGAGATTTGCCAGTTGTTGTGCCCTGGTTTTGCTGATATATGTATGTCATTGTTTATTTGGAAATTTTTTTTTCATGCATAGGCTTGTTAATAGGACGTATTCCTTGACTGATTTTTGAGATAAGTTTTTTCTTTGAGCCAAGATTCAAGGAAATTTAGTGTTACTTCTATTGGTACGCTGGGAAAAAGGGACACAACATCAAACGAAACTATTATTTCAGTGTTTTTGAGGGATAAGTTTTTAACTTCATTGATGAAATGGGTGTTATTTTTAATAAGCAACTCTTGAGTAAGAGGCCATTGTTTGAACTGTTTATTTAGGTATTGGGAAATTTTGTATGTAGGAGAGTTGATGGCAGAGACAATAGGTCTGAGGGGGATGTCATTTTTATGTATTTTTGGGAGGCAGTACATCCTAGGGATTATAGGGTTTGAGATATGAAGTTGGGTTTGGATTTTTTTCGTGATTATTGTTGTACAAGTTTTTAAGGTGTTTTTTATGTCTGTGATCATCTTGTTTTGGGGGTTCTTGAGAATTTTTGTGTAGGGTCCTTCTTTTAACATAGTATTGACCTTTTCATAGTATTTATGTTTTTCAATTATGACCACCGAGTTTCCTTTGTCTGCCTTCAAATAAAAGCAGTCCTTGTTATTTAGTTGTTTAATGGTATTGTATTATTGGTGGCAAACGTGTTTTGTATTTCGGGTTTTGGAGAGATTTTGTTTGATTTGTAGGAGGATGTTTCTAATGATATTCTTTGTGTTTTCGGGTAATGATTTAGCTGTGGATTCAATGTCTGCAAAGAGGTCTTCCGTTAAAAGTTTCTTGTAAGGGAGGGTGTACTTGAGACCTTTTTCCAAAATTGTGTGTTCATCTTTTGTGAAATTTTTTTCCAAAAGCTTGATTATATTATTTTTGGGTGGTTTGGTGTTCTTTTTTTCCGTTTCGTGTTTTTTAGTTGATTAGGGCGTAAAGTTTTCTGCGAAGTTTTACCGTTTTATTGTGGACTTTTTGTTGTGTGACTGTATGTATTTTGTTCATGTAGAGGTCCCAAATAGACAGGTCGAAGCCTGATAGACGTTTGGAAATTTTAAGATGCAGTATATGCTTTTAATTCTAGAATTGCCCGTTTTCCGTATAATTTTTTGATTTCCAGATCTATCCATTTTTGTTTAACTGAAAGTATAGCTTTACATGCCGTGGGATTTGTGGTGTTCGGAAAAATTTTAGTGAATTTTGGGAAGACTTTCTGAAATTGACAGTCTTTGAGGAATTTAATATCGTCAGCAATAATGTGAATTTGTGTTGAGCGTTTGTGGAATCTGTTCAACTCCTTCGGCCGGAAAGCCATGCTAATAAATAAGTAAAGATGGAGACTACGGCGAAATTGATGTTAAATAGAATTAACTCCTTGACCGTAAAATTCAAAATTAGAGACACACAATGAAAATAGGGGGAGGAGGAAAGGCAGGAAAAGGCAAAAAAATTATAAACTTAAAGGTTTAGTGGTTGTTACTCCACGCCAGGGACCTGATGTCATTTACACATTCACTCTCTCAATCGCACAAGCACTAATCCTAAAGGTGGAAAGTAAGCCGGACCGGGTTTGCGAGAAATTACTCTGCGCCAGGGACCCAAATAAATCACACCGTTACTAGAATGTTTGCGAGTCAGTACGACCGCGACAGGGACCTACTATGCAACCACAAACACACGCATACGTACATTAGATCATTAGATTTTGTTTTTTGGATGCATTTTTTATTACTTCTGTATATAATGGTGGTTTTACGCTTCAATATTGTTTAATTTTATAATTGATAACTAGAATATTTGCTATTTTGCATATTGAAAAAAGTATTAATGTGATTTCAAAGAAGAAAATGTTAGAATAAATTAATAAATGCCCTGCTGGTTTATTTAAATTTTTTGATAAATTTTGAGAACCTCATCAACATGGGCACACATCAGTTCTTATGTAATAACGTATATGATTTTTTGGCTCGCCACCCCTGCTCTAGGAACATTATATTCTTTAGCTGGAGCTAATTACCTCATTTTTATTTCGCAGGCCTTTATGACAGCCTCAATCATATTTGCTTTATTCATTTTCTTAAAATGTGTAGCCTACATTAGTAGTCGAGGCATGTGACATAATGACAACAAAAGTTGAGGACCTCAGGAGAAAGTTAAAGAGCCCTCGAATAGAGAGATTGCCGATGGAATAACGTACGGAAATGGCATGACCTAAGAGACGGCACTTGCAACCTTTATCACGCACCATTTAATTTGAGAAAAATCACAAATCCTACTGCATAATAATCTTTACATAGAACGTTAACGTTTCAAATAGATTTGATTGAACAATTTGGAATATTTTCACGTGCACAAGAGACACATTTCACCATGATTAACGACCATTTTTTCAAATCCCACGTTTCCTTCCTCTCAGCCTTTTGGTTCTTTAAATACCATCTAAATAAAAGGGGTTTCCCTCTTATCCCTATCCATCCTCTTTTTTCCGAAAAGCTATAGAGTGTACAGAAAAGACCGTGCCAATAGAATAGGTGGCGGAGTATTTTTGGCAATAAGTGAAAAGTACGATAGTTGTCAGATCCCTATTATCGACGAAACGACCGAGAGCGTGTGGTGCCGCCTAGGTAAGCATAATTTGAAAAAGATATATTTATGCTCATTTTACAGACCACCTACTGCCAAAGGTGATTATATTTTAAGTTTAGAGAGGATATTAGCCGAGTTTAGATCTATTATGAACGATGATTATATGATAATTGGAGGCGATTTTAACTTACCGTCAATCGATTGGGAAAACCTATGTTTCGTTACGGCAGGTAAAGAACGCGAATAGTGTGAAGCCTTAATTGACAGGTTTCATGAATATTCCTTAATCCAGATGGTACGAAAATCCACGCGTTCGGGCAATGTTCTCTACTTGCTTGTTTCTAACATCCCGCATAGGATAACTAAGGTATCCACAGAGGAGGGACTTAGCGAGCTGTGTATGCGGAGTGCGAATTAAAGCTCAAAATACATCCTAAGCCCCTTCGGAGTGTATACGCTTTCGCCAAGGCCGACTTTAAAGGTTTCAGCTTGCGTCTCAGAAGTACCTTTGTCAGTTATCGTGAAAAGACAGAACGATTAAGTATGGAGCCATCATGGTTATTATTTAAGGATATACTAGGAAAAGGTATCAATAGATTTATCCCCAGTAAGTTAAAATCTGATAAGGAAGAACCTCGTTGGTTTAATAAGAAAGTCAGGATTGCCTTAAGACGACAGAGGCGCAGCCACGCAAAATTGAAAAACATACCTACCACCGCTTCCGATGAGTATCGCACAGCTATAGTCCATGAGTATAACAGTGCCCACGTATTAGCAAGAAAAACCATGCGTAACGCATTTAACACCTTCTGGAATGAGGTATTAAATACAAAATTGAAGGAGGATCCATTAGAGTTCTGGTCCAATGTAAGAGAAGTCAAGGGAGGGGGTCCTTCAATACCCTCCCTGCGATGTGATTCCGGAGACATCCTTCACGATGGGAAGGATAAAGCTAATCTACTAAACGTTTACTTCGCGAAGGCGTTCACGGCAGGTGGAGATAGAATTGAAGATAATCTTATTCCCGACGGATGTACTTGGATGGATTATAGTAAAATCTCTGAGGCAGGAATAGCGAGCCAACTGTGTGAGATAAAGCCCAAAAAAACCCAGGACCAGAAGGATTTCCCGCGCGTGTATTAAAAGAACTAGCAGAAGAAATAGCTCCCTTCCTTAGGATAGCATTCGAGAAATCCCTTACCCTCTCTGAGGTACCTGATGATTGTAGACTAGAACACGTCACACCCATTCATAAGGGAGGTGACAAAGAAAACCCCGAAAGTTATAGGCCGATTTCTCTAACATCATTATCATGTATGATTTTGGAGAACATTATTGTTAGCAACACAATGCGTTATCTTGAGAGTAGATCGCTGTTAGTCAGCTGTCAACATGGCTTTAGAAAAGGTAGATCCTGTGACACCCAACTCGGTCTGTTTGTGAATGATGTTTCATCATGCAGCGAAAATAATAAACAGGTCGATACAGTGTTCCTTGATTTTAGAAAAGCTTTTGACAAGGTTCCCCACTGTAAGTTGTTATTAAAATTGGGAAATCATGTCGCTAATGTTAAAGTCATTAACTGAGTTCGCGCTTTCCTTTGGAATAGAAAACAAAAAGTAGTCATCGATGGTAAGTCCTCGAGTGTGGCAGATGTAGTCTCTGGAGTGCCGCTGGGTAGTGTGATCGGACCTATGCTTTTCTTGCTTTTTATAAACGACATCAGCTCAGTTGTGAAAAGTAATATCAGGCTTTTTTCCGGATGACACCGTAGTCTATAGAGAAATTAGTGGTCCTAGCAACCATCGTCAGCTTCAGGATGATCTGGATGTGTTATCTGTTTGGTGCAAGGATTGACAGCTAGAAATCAATCAGAAAAAGAGTAACGTTCTAAACTTTTGGAAATCTAGAATCCCATCGTCCCTGTTAACCTACTCGATAGATGGTGACAGATAGCATTCCTGTTTTGGAATCCGTGAAATACCTAGGGGTAACCTTGAATCGTGACCTGTCTTGGGACACCCACATAAGACGAGTGATAGGTGCGGCAAATAAGAAGTTGGCTTTTGTGCGTAGGATAGTCAGGAAAAGCACGGAAAAGGTGAGAGAATCCTGTTATTTATCGTTGGTTAGACCTCAAATGGAATACGCAGCAGCGGTTTGGGATCCATATCAGAGGGGACTCATAAAGGATTTAGAAAAAATACAGCGACGAGCAGCTAGATTCGTGAAAAAGTATTACGATGAAAACAGAGCGTTACGTTACTCATTGAAGAGTTGAGTTGGCCATCGTTGAAAGATCGTAGATTGCAGGCGAGACTTAAACTTCTAGATAAATATAGGTCGGAGATATTCGTAATTGAAATGAAGGATATTATTCGACAACCAACGTATATCGGACGGAGGGATAATGAGAATAAGATTCGCGAAATAGATAGTAGGACGGAGAGGTATAAGGAGTCCTTTTTCCCTAGGAAAATACGTGACCACAATAGATAAGTGAATAATAATTAGTTAGGAGCTTGGTGCATGGCACCCCCTGCCATCCACCGTCAAGGTGACTTGCAGGGTATTACGTAGATGTAGATGTATTGAAAATAATTGGAATTCCGTTTTTCCCGCTCCCACCTACAAAAAAACGACTCATTTCTTTGTCATTTTGTTCTTCCTTTTATGTTGCTGCAGCTCCAAAACCACATATGCACACTCTGAAATCACCTATATATTATTATATATAGACGTTTCTTACAGAGTAGGAGGAGGAGGATATAACATATAGGAACTATTGTTTAGGCACTTCCAGATGAGCTGCAGTTCCGAAATTTTTTTCTTAGGTATGATTTTGTGTAAAACCGACTAGAGAAAACGAAAATCATGAGAAAGTGCAACAATGCGACCGCTAAAAATTTGCGATTGTTTAAACAAATTTTCAAGGTTTGAGTGTTTCCGAATGTGCTACGGAGCTTAAAATTTTTATAGAGGTAGGATTTATAAAATAATGAAATAGAAATTATACAAATTTTGATATTTTAATTTATTTGGTAGTTAAAAATTCTTAAATTTTAAACAAATAGGTAAATGTTTAGACACTACGCGGCGAGTTATGGAGCTGAAATTTTTAAATTATTTATAGTTTAGTCTATGCTATAAATTTAAAACCTTGCAGAAATGTGTGTCATTATTAACCCAATTTGGGAAAAGTATAATATTCCTAAAATTTTTAAAATTAGCGCTTGTTTTACTCCATTATTGTTCCATAAAGAAAAAACGAAAATAGTTCAAGAGGAGAAATCTTATGAATTAAAGGAATATTACCCATGGTGAAATATATATCTGAAAAATTGGTTTTTTCAAGGTGAGATGAAATGCTTGCAGTATGCAAGCACCTTCTACTAGTATATATACATATATATCTCCTGTGCTGACAAGGGAATCACCCCCGCTTTGACATCACCAGCAGCTCGCCAACCTGAAGTCATCTTATTGGTGAGTGTTCACTGGGCTTGTGTGTGTGTGTGCGCGCGCGAGCACAATCACGCACACGCACGCGCGCGCACACACGCACACGCACGCACACGCACACGCACGCACACGCACGCACACGCACGCGCACGCACGCGCACGAACGCACGCACGCACGCACTCACGCACGCACGCACACACACACGAACACACGCACGCACACACATATCATTATATATCGACGACTCTTACAGAGGAGGAGGATATAACATACATATAACAGAAGGATACTAATGTTTAGGCACTTCCATATGTGCTGGAGATTCAAAATTTTTTTCATAGGTAGGATTTTGTGCAAAACCGACTAGAAAATACGAAAATCTTGAAAAAGTGCAACAATGCGGCCGCTAAAAATTCTCAATTGTTTAAACAAATTTTCAAGGTTTATATATTTCCGAATGTGCCACGGAGTTGAAATTTTTTTAATAAGTAGAATTCTTAAAAAAACGAAATAGTGATTATACAAATTTTGATATTTTATTTTGTTTGGCAGTTAAAAATTATTAAAGTTTAAACAAATAGATAGCTGTTTAGGTACTATGGGATGAGCTAGGAAGCTGAAATTTTCAAATTATTTACAGTATAGTAAATTTGCACAAATAAACATTTCAATTTTACCATATATGTATTGCGGCGGCCGTTAAAAATTATTTAAATTTAAACAATTAGAAAAATATTATTTTATTTCTGGAAGTGCTACAACTTTAAAATTTTGCAAAAATGTGTAGCATTAGAACCTTATAATGAAGAAAGTGTAAAATTTTTAAAATTGCGACATTTAGAGATTGTTTTAAACTATTATTCTTACATGTGGGAAAAACGAAAATCGCTGCAGAAATGAAATCTTTAGAATTAAAAGACTATTTGTAATGTTGAAATTTCTGTCTGAAAAATTAATGTTCTTTTAATGTGAGATGAAATGCTTGCAGTATGCAAGCACCAAATACTAGTATCATTATATATGGACGTTCCTTACAGAGGAGGATATAATATATATATATATATATATATATATATATATATATATATATATATATATATATATATATATAACAGATATATAGGAGGCTACTAATGTCCAGCCCAAACTACCAGAGCTAGAGAGATGAAATTTTCAGTTTTTGTAGATATGATAGTGGAACCTACAGATAAAATAAGACTTCTTTCCTAAGTGGCATGCGCCATTTTTGTAAATTAAATTTGGGCACTTGCTCGTAAGCTAGAAAAATGAAATTTTCAGTGTTGCTAGATGACCGCAATATCTATTAGTAATTATTGTTACTTTTGCTTACAGTATCTTAAGTTCGACTCCAGATACCCCGAAATATCTCCCATAAGTTAGCATGGGAATAAGTTATTCCAGTTTGTAGACCAAACTAATAAGTTTAGGAAGCTTAAATTTTGCAGGATTATAGAAATTTTCTCATAACCAACTATAAAAATCGAAAATTTCAAAACTGTTAACTTTTAGGTATTTTTTTAACCACATTTGCACATTAAAGTTTAATAATTTTTATCTTGGAAACTATATGCTGTAGATTCGAGTTTTTGAAATTATTTTGTAGAAAATTATGCATAGAAAAAAATAAAATTTTGAAATAATTAAAAAATATGACCGCTAAAAATTCGCGACAAACGTTTTATTTTGAATATTGGCACCAGCCTATCTTGTTCCAATATTTAAAAAATTTATATTCCCAAAATTTGGTCAATTTTAGATGATATTTAGAGGTTGCTACCAAAGTTTGAAACATTAAGTTTTCTTTATTTTAAACAAAATGCAATACAGTAGAAAGCATATAAAATTTAGAGTTGGTAATTTCCATGCTACATTGTCACATGATGAACATAGCAATACTGACACAGTGGTATATTAATTGTTTGTGGCAAGTGTTCCCTTCCTCCGATGATCGCTGACAACCTGCAGAAGAATTTGCTTTTGTTGTTCACCCTGGGTGTGTAATCGATTGTATTCCTCGATCGGGGCAACTTCGCGTTCTGATGTATCGTTGATGCAATTGATGGGCCGGATGCACTTTTCTGTGGCAATGTAGTTCCCATCAGAAGCCCAGAGTTCGGGATCCAATTCTGTGAATTTCAAGTCAAGACCAAGTATGTCGAAAAACCTCAAAGTGTTCGCTGAAACAAAATAGACCAAATTCTTTCTCAAAATGCAATCCAGTTCGACAGTCACTCTCTTTGAGTGGTCATCATTACCATCATTTTGATAAGGTTTAATCAATTTGGCTTTTGTGTCTATTGATACTTTCTTATCAATGAAAGCAAGGGCAACCAGCTCTTCGCTGAGGTAACACAGATGACGAGCAAGCTTCTTCAGAGCAGCGTTGGCAACTATTGAGTTTGTAGTCTTGTACTGTTGGAGGTTCTTCAACAGCCTTAGGTCACTTAAAGGCGCAGCAGTTGGAAGTGCAGCTTGAAAGCACGCCTTCAAATTGAATCTCACAACAAATATTGCTATGTCCCTTATCCCAGCTTCCTCTTTTGTCTTCAATGGAAACTGTACTTTGAACATCCACAGTTTGAAAGCATAAATGGCTTTGACCATCCAACGAACCTTATGCATTGCACCAGGAACAATAAATTTAATTCCACAAGAATGTTCACTTCCAAGAAAGGTGATAAAGATTTCCAGGAATTCTCTGTAATCATCGCGAGGTTGCTGCTGGTTCAGT
This sequence comes from Tanypteryx hageni, assembly GCA_028673005.1. Lineage (NCBI taxonomy): Eukaryota > Metazoa > Arthropoda > Insecta > Odonata > Petaluridae > Tanypteryx > Tanypteryx hageni. Next base: position 261,011,377 of record CM054112.1, on the reverse strand, counting down.
TGGTCTGTAGCAAAAGTCTTCGTCTTTAATATCGGCAACAGCACTGGCATTGAACTCATCATCAAGTGCAGTTCTGTATTCGGACTTATCCAGTGACACCCAATGATCTTGAAATGGCTTGATGATTTGTATTTCTGGGCTCGCTGATGGACTTACGATGACAGAGAAGACAGCTTCCAGCTTTATTTGTTTAGCTGTTGCTTCCCTTTGCTGAATGCGACTTATACGAATTGCGGAACGACTTACAATTATTTTTGAAGGTTCTATACCGTTCTGGACAGTTCTAGATTGTTCTATAAGACCTGATATGGACTATTACATAACACAAAGAGTGCTCCTGCAAGTGGACTTACGCAAGATTTCTGAGGGGTACAACTGAAAGGTTATATCTATTGCAGTATTGCGTAACATTGACCAATGGGTGCTGCATCACAATTTTCAATACTAAGTATCTACAATTCACAATTCAATTCAAATAAGTTTAAAATTTAAACTAATTTAAAAATGAGTGTACCTATGTTTAGCATTATGATATATTGCGATTTTTCAGATCTTGGTGACGACCCCTAAATATTATTCATAACTAAACTAATTTTACCAAATTTATTTTTTTTATAATGGAACAGATTCAAAACGTGTCCCCTTTAGTTTTCCAAAACTTGAAAATAATAACCACCCTAATATATATATATATATATATATATAGATGTAAACAAGGTGTTGGGATGAGGAAACCCAGTGAGCACTCACCAATCAGACGACTTCAGGTTGGCGAGGCCCCGGGGATGTCGAAGCGACACACGTAAAATAACACAAAAACACAGAAACATCACAAACGTAAAGCTTTCGGAACTACTCCTTCTTCAGCTACAGAGAGAGTTGAGTGTTTTTAATCTCAAAGAAAGCATATTTTTCTGAGAGACAACAATGAAAAATCTAATGTGAGCCCCGCATGATTTTATCTATACCTGTAATATTTCTAAAAATTCCATATAAGTTAATTGATAACAAAAATTTTAAGGAACCGCGTGAAAAATTCAAATACCGTACCAAGAACAGACATACACTAATACCGATAGCCTCATGTTACTGCATATAGCTACAAAGCTCAAACAATTAAGAAAATAAAAAGAACACCTGACCAGGAATAATGCAGGCTGGTTTCCCAAAGTTGACGTCCCGAATTTATTACTTATATTGACAGGAACTGTTTCAGTATTTGTTAGTCATTACAAGGGATTATCATACCATAAATATCATTTATAAATCTGAGTTTATCAATGATAGAGAAAAATTGGAAAACAAATTAATAGAGCATTATCAGGTTTAAAATACTAAAAGCAATGTCGAAATCTCTTCTGACATATTTTCATGTGTTTTTTTTTTAAATAAACGAATTCAATAAATGTTATTGTGTATACGCTAATATGTATGGATCAATTTTTCATTGCTGAAGGGTATCCGAGTGGAAAAGAATATAGCCCATTTTTTCACTTGTTATACTCAAGCCGAGTTCGGTAATAATCGTTTTCATGGCAACAATCCGATAAAATGCGATTTAAAATGCAAAAACGCAATTTTTAGTAGAAATTCAAGAAAATCCGAACAATTATCAAACTAATGTGATAAGAATTTGAATCTATGTCATTTTCACCTTAGAACAGTACAAACCACGCTCCGATATCACAATTTTAAGGTATTTTAAAGTATTAAGGAATACATCTCTTCACGATGGATTTGAGATTTCCTATGTATAATTAATAGGGAATAAACGTTCCTGGAATCGAACTCAAGACTTCAATATTCGCCAATTAAAATATAGGGAGGTGGGTCCTAGCAGCACGCGCCCCATACCAGGTTTCACGAAAATCGGTCCATTGATGCAAAAGTGGCAAGTGAGGCACATGCCTTCCTTTCCTTTGGAAACAGCCTAAAAAGGAGCGTTACCAAGACGTAATTAAGCGTAAAGTTTTTACAAAAGTTGCCACCACGTGGTGTGGTGGTGGCGGTTAAAAATATAGTTTTTAAAAATATTTCAAACAAACGCTGCAGAAAATTTAATTTTCTATAACTTTTATTCCAATAATTTTATATATTGAGCAAGTATTAAAGCAAATATTTGAAAGAGTAAACGCCCACTTTCGTTTGACTGATTTTAACCATACCCTAATCAGCTCTTGTCCCTATTATGTAAATAGTAGGTATTTTTCCTTAGGATCTTATGATTATTTCATTCCATCAATTTCTAGCTTGGAAATCTCACCATTTGAGAGGGAGGGATTTTCTTCGACATATCTCTTGGAGGACGTCCGTTGGGGCTGGTTGATACTTGCTTGGCTAGCCCGGACCCAACTAAGAAAAACACCCGCATTCAGAAATGGGAAAAAATTATCTGCAATGATAGTTCAGTGGTAACTATCCGCCCGGCAAGTGGAAGACCCGGGTTTGATTCCCGGTCATAGCAGAATTTTTTCTCGTTTCAAACCTATTCCCCTAATGCTAGTATGAAGAAAGCAAAGAACTACCATAGCAACGACCTTAAAACTTTTAAAAGGGAAATGGAAATATAATTAAATATTGCATTGACTCGACACTTTCAATTATAATTGAGGACGTCACGATGAATTATTGATTTTGCTCTAATCAACTCGCAACAAATGCTTTGATGCAGACCATGGACTAAGCGTTCTCCTAACCATTGAGTTTGTTTTTGTCGAAGATCCTCATTCTTTCACACACTCGACTTTTGACATTTTGTTTTCGTTCGTTCTTTGTTTACAGTGCTCCGGTTATGGGTTCGCGTTCTATATGAGAATTCATTGGAAACGCACTGTCTTTGCTGGACATTATCTATGAGAATGCGTTACATGTGGGAATTTAGGGTAATTTTTAGTGGGAAATTTCGAGGCCATCAAATAGAAAATATCCATGGAAGGCTTTGAGGTCCAAGTGGAGCGAGGAGAGGTTGGCGGCCACAGGGGCAGTGGCCCTAATATCTCGCTATTATAAAAAAAAGTTGACCGAACCAGATTCTCCAGGAAACTAAGTCAGTTGCAGGGTTGAATTTCCTGTTATCTATAATCGTTCTAGAAAAAATGATCCTCGACATAACTTTTTCTTCCTACAGTCATTCGTATTTTGTCATTGTATATAGTGTTATTAATTAAAATTTTCAAGTCACCCTAATCTTATGCCCGTACAACATAATTTAATTCCGTAGTATTGGTACTTTTAAAGTAGAAATATTTTGTTTCCACTCATTTTTATTTTAACAATGTCTCAATATAACCAATTTAGCACTGAAGAGGTTTAGTTAGTATTATTTAGAATTAAGGTTCATTGAACTAGTACTGATGACTGATACTTTGTAAGAGAGCTTAATATCTGGTTTACACAAACGTTTTGTCTTCCTCGACTACCTTGATCAAGCATTTCATTAGAGCCATGGCTAATTTCTTAAAGGTTCATTTCTGAATTTATATTAGAATAGCATCAGAAGCCAAATTTACAAAGCGGACACCGTAAACAGCAGGCAGATTTTCAAATCGTAAACAGTTACATTACTGGTTGGGTAATCACGTGATCGCATTTGCCAGCGCTTTACCATCCCTACGATTCTCGAGATCTCAGTTAAGTATTAACGCGCAGCCTCAACACAGCCTTTGATAATCATCTACTCCAATATTGCAAAACAAAATGGGGAATCGCCACCTTCATCGACTCATAGTGAGGGCATTAAACTCACCCTGGAGGGAATTACGAAACTCATCCACTTCAGAGGACTCGCTCCAGCAACACCCTTATCTGCCGTTTGCCTTATCTTATAACCCTTTGAGAGAAATCTCTCCCTCTCCATAATCCTCCGGATATCCCACCCTTCTCCCTCCCCCCCCCTCTACGACATCCTGCCTTTCCGCAGATGCCCTTCCTCGTCCTTCCCTCTCCAATAAACCTTCCTTCGCGCACATTTCACCCTATCGAAACACTCTCCTACACACCTCTATCCCCACTCCTTCATTCCCCTCCTCCTCCAACCCTCCACCAACGGTCTCAGGCGCTCCGGATAGCGCAGAAAGGTGGAAAGGAGAGGTCACCGAGATAGTTGAAGAGAGATGGAACAGGTGAAGGAGGGAGCGCGCGAGGGAGTGGAAGCCAGAGAGGGGAAAGGGAAGAAAGAGCCGGAGGAGATATGAACTTGGAGCAAAATTGAGGTAACTCAATTGCATAGTCCTTGGAGTCGGAAGTTTGTTGGCGTGCGGCTGAGGACAGGCGTAGACATTTACGGAGAGAGTGAAAGATGAAGCAGTGAAAGGGAGAATCTGGGAAAAGTGGATGATTTTTGGGGAATGTTTGCTTATGTAAAAACACTTCATGAGATACCTACGCCACTGCTTGTGGGTTGAATCAATTTGTAATATGTTAACCAGATGCATAATTATAGTCGCCGGGTTAAGTTATAACACTCGACTATTTTGTGCAAAAACTGAAACTCATGTTGACACGCAACACACAAACACACGTCACTTGATCACAGAATGACCATAACACTACGTAGAGACGCATTTGCCATTCAACCGAACATGGAAAAAATAAGGAATCGCAGGCCTCCGTTTCTTAGAAATGACGTCCCTACGTTTGCTGCGGTGTAAATTTTCCAGCGGTGGAAGTAGAAATTCCCATCTTCCCGCGACGAGAGTAACTCCTCTTCACACGCACACACAAACACGTATTTACGGCACTTTATGAATGAATGACAATAACAATTCATGCAGAAGATTAAACCTGGAATAAGCGAAGGAAGGAAAAGAGAGTCGGGGCTCATTGAGTTAAATAGGTTAACCATTTTACTTTATTTAAATGTTAATAGGTCGTATCAGCAGATATTTCTTTTGTGAAATTTGTATTCACAATATCTTTAGAATACATTAAACAAACTTCATTAAAATAATACATATTGGGCGAATTTTCATGCTCATATTATTGAAGGCAATCGTTCATTTCAAATTTAAATTGAATTATTAATCATTGTATAGCGAATGATGCATTATATTCAGCAAAGTAAAATAAAATAATTATTAATGCATGATATCGATGTAAATTAAACGGCGTATGTTTTAATTATCATCAACTGAGAGTAGCGATAGAGCTACCGAATGCAATAACGATTTAACGACACTTAAACTGGTAGAAGAAAATCTAAGAATCAAATGAGCATACATTCAAATCTCTTCTCGATATATGTGGGCACACCAAAGAAAGAAATTGAACGCCGATCTAAACTACTACAGATAAACATTTTGCCAATTATTTAATTTCCATGCGTTAATTAATTAATAAATCCTCAACAAAATAATTTGTTGAAGATAGCAAACAGCCATTTAAGAATGCTTTGGGCAAGAAATCAGTGTATGCAAGGAAGTAAAGCGAGGAAGGACTGGGAATACTAAATTGACAGAGTGGAACGTACCTCATAAGGGGCATAGCATGTGGAACGCGCACTAGCAAGAGAACTTGAAATAAAAAGAAGCAACTGATTAGACAACCCATACGTCATATAACTGGCATTTGACTAAAGTAAAAATGTTAAGGCTCGAGGGAAGAACATTTTTCTCCCCCTCCTCTCAGGACTTTGTTATCGAAAACTTTACACGTGACGTCATGATTTGGCGGGATTTCTTGCTTCTCTTAGGTCAGTTTTGTTCGAGATGTGGTTGTGTTCGGAATTGCTGAAGGAAGATCCCCGCTTCGGAGAGAAGGCTATACAGTCCCTCAATATAGCATTTTCTAAAGTGGTGAGTAATTATTAATTTGATCATCATTCTAGATAAGTTACGGGAACTGAGAAAATAAATTGTGATTTTTGATAAATTTCCGAGGAAATTCTGAAGAAATAGAATTCGCCATCTTCTCAATAATTTTCTAACACTGAATATTCGTAAGAATCTAAGCAGTTTCTTGGTAGAAACGAAGGAGAATCGAAATACAAGTGTTTAGCTAAGTTCATTTAAAATGGATTTTCATTTACTGCGTTAAAACTACTGGTAAATTTCTCTTTCTCTTCCAGGTGCGCCGTAATGGTGAATCTCACAAATTTCTTCCTTTTCATATATGATACCTTTAACCTCATTTACCTTCTTGAACACCGAGCCTCTTTTCCTTCCTTCGCTTTTTCCAAGTTTAATCTTCTACGCTTCTGTGAAGTGCTGTGGCCATTCTGTATGTGTGTTTGTGTGTACGTGTACGCTGGAAAATTTACACCGCAGGAAGGGTAGGGATACGTCATTTCTTAGAAACGGAGGCCTGCGATTCCGTTTCTCCAGGTTCGGTTGAATGGCAAATACGTATGATTTCAGATTATGTCGCTGAAGTTGCGAGGGTTACTTCGCGCAGAATAGCCGTATATTGAATTTTACTCATCAAATATAATTTTGTATCTGGTTAACATTTTACAAACTAATTGGATTCTGAAGCGGTGGCGTAGCTATCTCCTGAACATCCACCGATTTAGGGGAGGGGAGTACCCTAGATATTTAACGTAAAGATTATGAAAAATATCTCTCCCAGGATCCCGTGTAATCCAAACTTCCTCTATGGGTCCTTGTGGCTATTTAGCGAATAAATATGAATATCGTAGCACATTATTTTATTATTGTATTAATTATATTTTGAAGGTGATTTTTATTAATGTTGTACATGAAAAATTTATTAAAATAAGATTTGTAGTCCTTATGAACACGGGATGATATGAGCCTGTGAGTGGAAAGCTTGCGTACGTTTGTGTTAAATTCTGAACTTTATAATTTCCGAATACAGTCGTTTGACAAGAGTATATTAAGGTTAACTTTCCGTTTCTTTCGGTTCATCTCCTTGTACTTCGGTCTGTATTTTGAATTGTAAAGGCAACGGAAATAATATGAAATAAAAGTCCTTTGGCAGCGTTCGTTAATTATTATACGCTTTGAGTTTACTTGGGATAGTAGGTAGCAGCGGAGAGAGATCCGTCTGAAAAAGAGAACTGACAATGCGATATGTTTGGTTTAGTACTAGACAGTTACCTGAAAATTCTTTCTCTTTTCAAGTCCTTTAAGACGTCATTTTTTCAGTGAAATATTCTCCAATTAAGAGGGCGACTTTTCCTTCCTTTTTTGTCAATTAAACTATATCTTTTGGCTTCATGCTTTAAATTTGAGACTTTCCAATTACTTTATATTATTTTTCGTAAGCACTCAAGTTCATGTCTCGTAAAATGTGATGCACCATGCTATCACAGTTGCATAGCTCTTCGTCTATCTCACTTGCTAACATAAGAACATTAATATTTATACCGGAGATAACTTTAGCTTCCGTAACTGCTGCCCTCTTCAAGACAGGAATGGCGAGATAAAACAATCATGGCTATAACATATATTTAATTTGCACAGTGGATAATAATATTCATGAAACTGGCACTTCTTTATTCGTTCCTCGCCCTCGTAACAGAGCGCCTTGATTGCGTGACTTTCCTTAATAATATGTGATAGTACGTTTTTCAAAGAGGAAAATAAGATGGTTTTTAAGGGGCCTTCTTTTTGTTATCAGTTTATATAAAATATACCAGAGACTTTACAAATATATAGGCAAGATAGACCGGTATATCAATAAAAGAGTGAGAGAATCATTTCATTTATCTTTGGTTATGTCGTAGGTACAGGATGCATCAGCTACTTACGAGGAGAGTCTAATAATGGAAATTGAAAATGTGCATCGAGAGTAGCTAGATTTGTAAAAGGAAATCATGATATTATAGAGAGCGTTACGTCGCTAATAGAAGATATGAAATGGGCACAATTAGAAGAACGCAGATTACAGGATATACTCAAGCTGATTGAAAAATATATGTGAAGGAAGCAAGCTAACGTGTTCGCATATATAATAAAAAAATCATACTTGTTTCGAAATGCAAGATAAACTCACTCAATCGCACAAGCACTAATCCTAAAGGTGGAAAGGCCATTTTTGGGTCCCTGGCGCAGAGTAATTTCTCGCAAATCCGGTTCCGTTTCCTTTCCACCTTTAGGATTAGTGCTTGTGCGATTGAGTGAGTGACATCAGGTCCCTGGCGTGGAGTAACAACCCCTAAACCTGTAAGTTTATAATTTTTTTTGTCTTTTGCCTTTTCCTGGCTTTCCTCCCTCTTTATCATTGTGTGTCTCTAATTTTGAATTTTACGGTTAAGGAGTTATTTCTATTTAGTATTTATATTTTATCAATTTTTTACTACGGGTGAGTGATTATTTGTTTAATTTTTGAAGCGATTTTATTTTTAATGACCAATTGCTCTATGTGTTACGTTTTATAGTCGACCCTGTGGATATTTGATAAATTTTAATGAGTTTTATGTTAATGATAATTTGATTAAGTGGTTCGTTAGCTTGTGAAAGGCTGCCATTTTTCTGAACTGGTGAAATGGACTAATTCAAATGTAACTATTGTTGTATGGGTTTTCTGTTATATTTTCTTATTCTTCTTTGTTTTGAGTAGATGGAGAAATGGTAGTGTTATGTTTTCTACTTAGTGAGTGAATTTGACTGTTTGACTCCTGTAGGAAGTCTTCTACGGTGTATGATGTTGGATGGAATGCGGCGAAAACGTCATCGACATACATAATCCACGTCAATGGAAAATACCGACATTTTTTACTTTCTCCATGCGTAGTATAGATGAAAGTATTGTTTTCATGATAAAAATCGATTTCGAGATTTGAACGGAAACACGTTTTGAGGTCCCCTGAACACATTTTGACCGTTTTTTCAATATTTGTGAAGGTGTGTGTGTGATAGGAATTTTGTGGTAGATCTAACTCAAAAACTGTTAATCAGATCAACGCAAAATTTTATAATTTACATTTTTATGGCAATATTTGATTAGTTTTTGGTAAAAATCAGTCAACCGGAAGTGGGTGTCATTTTTCCCGTTTTTTAATATTTGCTTTATTACTTAATCAATACAAAAAAGTAATAGAATAAAAGTTATAGCAAAATAGACTTTCTAGAACGTGTGTTCGAAACATTTTCCCATAAAATGCATTTTTAAGAGATTTAAAAAATTTAATTATTTTCTGGTGGCAACTTTTGTAAAAACTTTACACTTAATTATGTCTTAGTAACGCTTCTTATTATTTTCTTAATTGTTGGAGCTTCATAGCTAATCCAGTATCATAAGGCTACGGTATGAGTCTATTTCGGTTCTTTGTAAAGTTTTTAAAATTTTCTCGCAGTTCCTTAAAATATTAATTATCATTTAACCTATTTTGAATTTTTAGAAATATTACAGGTATGAAGAAAGACATGTGGTGGCCACATCAGATTTTTGGATTATATAATGTTTGCATTGTCGATATCATTTCACTGAAAAACACAGGCACTCTGTTGATCTCGAGGGAACGTGGTGGAGTGGTTAAAGCGGTGGCCTTCCAGGCAGCGTTTTCAAGTTCGAATCCAGCAGAGGTTGGATTTTTCAACCTGGGAGCATTCCGCCTCCTTCTTGTTATAATTTATATTCTTGGAATTTTTAGAAATATTACAAGAGAAAATCATGCAGTGGCCACATCAGATTTTTCTTGTTCATTTACAAATTAGTCTACTGGAATGATTTGCTAGAAATGGTGATAAAAAGTCTCCCATCGCTTTACAATTATTTTGTATATACATTTCTTTGTTAACTTGGAAATAGTTTTTGCTATGCAGAGATTGGCAAGATGTTTATATTTTTTGAGGTTTTTGGGAAGTTCTTTTTTACGAGTCCAGTCTTCCTAAAATTCTGAAGTCTACCTAAATGGGACACTGGGCAATAGATAGGAGACGTCAAAGAAGACCTCCTAAATTGCTTTTCTAAGAGAAGTTTTTAAATTTTCGATGGATTCATATGAATATTAAACGATGGAGTAGATTTTAATGAAGTTTGGTACAAAAGACTTTTTGTGCACAGGGCAATAAGAAAATCGTTCAGGGCTGCTACCTTTCTATAAATGAAAAGTGAAGTTTCTCTCAAATCTCGCAGAAAAAATATTAATTATATCAAAAAAGTTTTTAAGAAAAGTGGTAGAACTTTTTTTTAACATGATCACATTATTTGTAAAAAAACTACTCTGCCTCCCAAGTGTGCCCCAGGGACAGAGCCCCTAGCAACATGTAAAAGTATTATAAACAGCATAAATTTATTATTATGTGGATACGTTATTGTTACTTGCCACTATGAAGTTAAGAAATCGTTTAAATGCTTATATTTTGTTATTTCGAAACATTCCCTTTTAATCTCGAAAAAAAACAAATTTTGCGAGTTTCCAGATTTCGGAAGTCCGAATTTCGGGGTTCCGGATTTCAGGGAATCGGATTTTGGAATTACGAATTTCGGGTGACGACTGATAATAAAAATAAAATTTAATAGCAGATTTCGGATACTACACTCGAAGATCGCCCAAGAAATAAATATTTTTGCATTGTTAGCGCTAGTTCAATTTAATGTACGTAATCTCGTGAAATATGAAATAATGCTGTTTTCATGGACGGCAAAAGATTTTCATTTTAGAAAACGTGACATTTTCGTGTTCAAAACAAATTTTTGGACGGATTCAGAGTGAAAATGAATTATCATTTTCTTTGGCGTTCTTCAGTTGAAATCCGAAATTCGTAAAGTGATTATAGGCAATTTAAAAATTTTAATAGAAAATACTCTACGCGGATTCCAATGTTATTTAAATGGAGGAATGAAATGCTTCTGGAATCGAACTCGGACTGTTATTGTATACAATTTTCACACCGATACTCGGACATCTAAGTAGCTAATACAATCAAAGGGAATAACGTGTTTGTATTGGAAAGAAATATTAACAAAGATATTAATGGTGCATGTTATGCATTCAGATTATGAAAAATTACTTCTTTTAAATTAAAATCAATCATCGGCTCCGCTTAATAAGATGCAAACTAAGCTCTCTAAAGCGAATATCGGATGCTCCATGAAAATATGTCCGCTCCAAAGGATGAGATTCTAATTGAGGTGACCTTCTAGTAGGCGGTATATGACGGATATAACTTAATTCCTGTATGTAATCAAAGTCATTTATATCTCTACATACTCAATAATACATGAATTTCCTAGGTGGACCATATTAATTAAACACGCAAATAGATAAATTATAATCATGAACCGTTTTCTTTAACAACATTTCTACATTTTCTTAAAAGCAAAGATCTATGGATTGTAAATGTATCAAACTACATAATTAAAAACTTTTTTGAAACCTTTAGTTATTTTTCTGAAGTTGAAAATTTTCTTTTGGTTAAGGAACTCGGGAAATTGCCAAGGCCAGTTTCAGACTATAAACGGCTCGACTCTAACGACGGGTTCATAAAAAATTGAAAAAAGTCTCCTGTGGATCTTTGTATCGTTCAAGATATTTTAATATAATTCAAATTGAAGAAACAATTTTGTATGACATGCTTGAACACAAATTTACATAATCCTTTTTTAAAAAAGTTGTGGATGATAAGCCATTTTTAAGTAAGTTTTTAGCGGAATGAATGGAAGTCTTCCTTGAAAATTTTTTTTCATTTTTCACTTATTTATTCTTATATACTTTTAAACTCTGCAAGTAATTAGGTTTCTTTCGTTGCTCAAAAACATTGATATAAAGTTGATGCGAGTCAATCAATCGGTCTGGTATACCATCAATGGACCCAGTGCGATGTAATTAAAAGTGACGGAAATGAACTCGAGCAGTGACGGTTGGCTCCGAGGCAGGAAATACATAATAGGAAAACCCTGTAAATGCGAAAAAAAACCTTCAGAGGCGCTCTTATTAAAGCAAGGCTCGCTGGTTTTTCTCCATTGCTCTCCTCCTTCCTTAAATATCGCATCCCCATACCTCACTTCCACGATAAAACCTTATCTCCTTCTTTCAACTAATACGCTCCACCGCCTTTATATCCCTTAGCCCCGCCCCTAAACCCGAATCCTTTTGTGCCTATGGCCACTTCTTTTCTTTTTCGATACCTCAAACTCAACATTCCCCGAATACTCCTCCCTCCAGCACTCCCACAATCTTCAGCGCCTGCCAATCTGACAGACAACGATCCAAAAAATAAAGATTCTGCTCTTCGTAATCTGCTCGGCCATATCAAACTCCGTCACTCGGTTTTCAACTTTGCTCCGCTACCTACTCACTCACTTTCAATCCCACTCCCACCCAACCTATCCTCTCATTCCATTCATTTTCCCTCCATCTCTATCGTCTCCCCCTTCTTCACCCTACCTGACCCTCCTCCCTCTCCTCCCTCAATTCCCCCTTCATCTCTCTCCTCCTCCCTCCTTTCTCCCACCTGACTCTTCTCCCTCCCTTTCCCCTCCGTCTCTCTCCTCTCCCGCTTATTCTTTTCACCTACGCACTCCTTCCGCCGATCCTCTTCCGGAGACGGTTTATATATATCGTCTTTTCATCCCTTTCCATTTTTTATATTTTCCATTTTTCGCTCACCTATTGACCACATCGCCTCATTGCCATTTTAAAAGACCTTCTCTTCCTCTCCCCTCCTATTTTTTTCCCTTCACCTCTCTCCCTACTTCTCGCTTCACTTCCCCTCCGTTGGATTCTATCACAATTTTCTTCACGCCGTTTTGGTAACCTTTCAAGGTGATTTACTACGGTAAAAATAGGATTTTATAAGAAAAAGTCTCGAAAGTTCAAATACCAGTAATGGTTCATTGTTTTTGATTTATATCTTTTGAAACACATTGTACGTAAAATTTCGACGGAGTATCAGTCTTATTAAAACGAATGAAGATTGAAATTTATTCTATTTCTTACAGTTATAAGGAAATTAGGTCAAATGTAACGTCAACCTGGACTGAAAACTGTACAAAAAATATTTATTGCTTTTTAAAAAATGTATAAAAAAGTTTTTAAGATAATTTCTTATTCTAGGAAATATATCTCCGTTTGCAACAACTTCCAACACTTGCCACCAGACCGCGCCACTGAAGCACCCATGCTTATGTTAATCGTTTATAACTAAAAAACAGTCAGAGATAATGGTTAGTAATTTCCCAGATTTACTTGATTCACATATAAAAAGTGACTGACGAAAAAATATCTGGAAAAAGGACCCGGGTTCGACTACAGGGAATTATTTCTATTTCTCATAAGATAACACGCAGAAATTGCCTCTCCTACGTGCAGGCTTTTTTCTTTCGGAAATTAAAATTAGAAAACTTTTACCATCTATCTTTGAATCTAAATTATTCTATAGAAAACATTTTCAAGTTTCTCATTCTATTCGTATTTTTTCGCCTTCAGCTCGAAATCGCTCATGTTAATCGTTTGAATGGTATAATTTGGAAAAATCTTGGCATTTTAACGGAATGTTGCCTTGCCTACCAACTACATTGTTAAACCTCGAAATCCTATTGTTACTTCAATCCATATAGGTTTAAGCATGATTTAAAAGCTTTTATTAAGAGAAGGAAAAAAGGCGGAAGGAGAGGGAAATGATTTTCATAACAATAAATGTAAACAGCGTTCGTTGTGTCATTTACGAAAAGGAATTACTAAAAATCTGAAATACTATTCAAAGATTATTAAAGGTAAAGTACTCCTTTAGCCAAACAATTAGAGGGTTACAACACCCAATGCATTTCGCCCATAAGGTGGGCGTCTTCAGGGGCAAAACCTGTCTCAACAGTGACTGGGAGTCGACTGCAGAGGGTGTTGTAACCCTCTAATTGTTTGGCTAAAGGAGTACTTTACCTTTAATAATCTGAGCCAAAGTTATTGAGCTACCAACAATTACTATTCAAAGAGATTAAAAATCGTAATAATGAGCTAAATTCAATATTATTGAAATAGAAACAGTACGAATATCTGAGGAACGTGCTTGACGTTTTAATAAACAATCCGAGCATGTACAAATTTTATAGGGTAAAGGATTGTGCAATAGCTTACATGAGTTAGGTGGAAGAATGAAGGACCTGAGGACGGTTTTGGAAAAAGGAGAAAAAGGGAGGTTTAAAAGAATCAAAGAATCACAAAAATAACAAAAAGGGTTGTGTTGTCCGTCCGTTTGTCTGAGTGTCAAGCTATTAAAACGCGAATAACTCAATCAAGGATGTGGATAGAAAATTTAAAATTGGCATAAATAATCTATTCAAATATAAAAATGCTCTGCTGAAAGAACATTAACGAAAAAATTCCCTAGTTCAACTCCTGGGTAATATTTATATTCTTCGTAAGATATCACTCAAAAATCATCTTTTTGTAGCACAGGTTTTTCTTCGTTTGTAAATTGGAAAAAGCTGACCTACGATCAACAGATTTGAACTATTTTAAAGAAAAATTAATAAAATCACTTATCCTATTCTTTTTTTCCCGAAATCGCTCATTTGTTTAGCTTGACAACAGACTGCTTGAGAAACAAAATCAATACAAACAATGATTGTTAAAATAATTTATTTTGAGTTAAAAATTTTAATTCCGTGTTTTATTAATTGGAACCCATCATTTTTGACGGGCAATTGTGCTAGTTTATTTATAATTGGGGAGTCATACCTTGACTTTAATTTAGGCTACTTTCGCGATTTAGGCACGAAATATTTTTAATAAATTACATTGATACTACATTTTATAATAATTTCAGATTCTATTCATCATTCATCATGCTTCTGTCCGAAGACAGGTTTTAACTGAATCACTGCCTCCAGGGGCACGGGTGACAGAAAGGGATTTAAGGAGTTGGTGGGACACATCAGGGCAGGTAGTGAGAGATACGAGAGACTGAGAACATGAACTCTCCATGGGATGACTCAAAACCAACTTAAAGTCCTTATTACTGTTAAAATTACTGAAGAAATTTTAATTGAATAAATATCTTCAATTAAAAAATCTTTAAGGGAGAAAGCATTTTCTTCCCATGCCAACCTGAAATCAAAATTCCGATACAGGCTTTATGCAGAAGTGGACATAAGGCTGAAGCTTCATATTCATCATCATCATTCTTCTGTCCGAAGACAGATTTTAACTGAATCGCTGCCTCCATTTCTCTCTCCCTAGAAGCCTCTTTTATACCTCTATAAGTATTATATCCCTGCTTTATATTCTCTAATATTCCTATTCTTTTTCTCCCTCTTCCTCTTCTTCCACTAATTTTTCCTTCTAAGATCGTCCTTTGTAAACACTGCCTTCTCAATATGTGCCCTATCCAATTTGCTTTTCTTTTCATGATTGTTTTTATTAGCATCCTTTCTTCTCCCACCATTTCTAATGCTTCTTCATTTCTCTTCCTCTCTGTCCATTTCACTTTCAACATTCTCCTCCATACCCACATCTCAAAACTTTCTAAATATTTTTCCTCCTTTCTCCTTGTCGTCCACGTCTCTGCACCATAAAGAGCTATGCTCCATATGTAGCATTTTGCTAATTTCTTCCTTGTTTCTAAATTTATTTTCTTGCTTGTGAGGAGCTCCTACTTCTCGTAAAATGCTGCTTTTGCCATTGCAATCCTACTTCTGATGTCCTGTGTACTACTTCCATCCTGCGCTAAAATACTGCCAAGATATTTGACACTACTTACTTGTTCCAATTTTTGGCCATTTACCATTATATTTAATTCTTTATGTTCCATTGAAACCACCATGACTTTCGTTTTTTCAGCATTGATCTTCATTCCATATTGTTGGCCAACCTCCACTAGTCTGTCTGTCATCCTCTGAAGCTCTTTCTCGTCTTCTGCTATTAAGCCCTGATCATCTGCGTATTTAATGGTGGTAATACTTTCACCTCCTATCTTAAATCATTTCTCTTCCCTCAACGCTTCTTCTGTTATTGTTTCTGCATAAATATTAATTATCGCTGGTGAAATATGACATCCCTGCCTCACTCACCTCCCTATTGAAGTACTTTCTGTTTCTTCTCCTTCAACCCTGATTCTAATCTATTGATCAAAGTAAAGGTTTTTAAGTAGTCTTTTATCTTTCCAATCTATTCCTATTTTGTTTAAAATACCCAGCATTTTATCCCATTTCACTCGGTCAAAAGCTTCTCCCAATCTACAAAACAAAAATACATATCTTTATTGACTTCTAGCGCTCTTTCTATCATCATCTTCATACATCCTATAGCATCTCTAGTTCCTCTTCCTCTTCTGAAACCAAACTGATTATCTTGCAGCTCCTTTTCTATTTTACATTCAATTCTTTTGGTTATTATTCTAGTTAGAACTTTAGCTGTATGAGAAATTAAACTAATTGTTCTGTAATCCTTACAACATTTTGCATTGTTCTTTTTCTCCGGTGGTACAATAACAACATCTAAAAAATCTTCAGGCCATATGCCAGTATCATATACTTGGTTAAAAAAATTTTTTAGTTGCTTAACTGCTTTCGACCCCAAAACCTTAAGAACGTCCACTGGTATATCATCACTCCCAACAACCTTCCTTCTTTTCATGTCATCAATTGCTCTTTTAACTTCACACTCGAGAATACTTCGTCCTAGCTGATCTTTTTCCACATCTTCTTTTTCATTTAATTCAATATTTCTTGGCTTTCCTTCTTAGTCATAGAGCACCTCAATGTATTCTTTCCAGACATTCTTTACATTATCTGTCCCCTGGACTATTTTACCACTTTTGTTCATGATTCCTTTACGTCCTATCTTTCTTGACTTTTTCTTGAATAGCTCCCTTGCTTTGCTATACATGAGGTCTGTTATACAAATTCTTTCACACTCGACAATCTCCTCGCATTTCTCATTTATCCACTGTTTTCTGGCTTTATCTGTTTCCCTTCTTAAAGCATTATTTAACTCCTTGTACTTTCTTTGGCCTTCTTCAGTGTTTATGTTCTTCCACTTTCTCCGCTCTTCCATTTTTAGCAGCATGGCTGCTGTGATCCAGGGTTTTTTGATTCTTTCACCCGTTACCTTTCCTACCTTCTTTTCCATTACATCTTTAATGTTGCTATGGATGTTTCTCCACTCCTCATCTACATTCTTCCTATTTTCTTCAGCTCTCTCCCCCAACCTTTCCTCCAGCTCTATCATGATAGCCTCCTTGTTTTTAAGGAGTTCCTCTAAGTTCCATTTCTTGTTAACTCTTATGTTTCTCTAATGCTCTCCAGTCTACATTGTGTATTTGCCACCAAAAGGTTGTGGTCGGAATCGATATCTGCCCCTGGTAATGTTTTCACATTTTTAATGCTATTTCTAAATCTTTCATTGACTAGTATGTAATCTATCTGGTATCGTCTCTGGTCTGGTCTCCGCTGGTGATGCTTAAACCATGTATTAGTTACAATTAATCTATTTCTATGGCAGAATTCCACAAGTTTATCCCCTCTTTCATTTCTCTTCCTTAGTCCATATTATCCCACTATGTTATTTTCCTGTCCCTCTCCGACTACACTGTTCCAGTCTCCCATTACTATGGTGGTGATCCTTCCTTTTCCCTCCTCCAATATCTCCATAATCTGTTAATGCATTTCATCTATTTCGTCGTCGCCAGCATTAGTTGTTGGCATATACACTTGAATTATTAGCATTTCCACTGCCTCCATCTGAAGTTTTACGGCTATTAATCTATCATTAACTGTCACTACCATGCTAATTCTTTCAGCTATCTCTTTTCTCATTATAATCCCCACTCCCCTTTCCTTTTTCTCTCCTCCCGAGTAAATAATTTTAAATTCGTCTGAATTTATCTCGCCTTCTCCTTCCCACCGAACTTCACTAAGACCTACTATACCTAAATTATTCCTTCTCATTTCCCTTTTTAAGTTCTCTATTTTACCCCCTGAATTCATAGTCCTAATATTTCATGTGCCTATTCTTAATTTCTCACTACTTGCATTCTTATTAATGTTACTTTTCCTCTGTGCATCCCCTATGGTAGTCCCCACCCGGAGACAATTGGGGACTATTTTACCTCCGGAATATTTTACCCCAAAGAGATCCATAGAGGTATTTGCAGCTTTTCAGCTTATCATGGGAAATATAATGAGGTAGTTTCCCCTTGCTTTCCTCATCGCAGTCTCACAAAGTGATTACCCATCTGTAGCTGTTCAGATCCACATGATCGCCACCTACACA
The DNA here is from genome assembly GCA_028673005.1 of Tanypteryx hageni. Lineage (NCBI taxonomy): Eukaryota > Metazoa > Arthropoda > Insecta > Odonata > Petaluridae > Tanypteryx > Tanypteryx hageni. Next base: position 260,993,262 of record CM054112.1, on the reverse strand, counting down.
GGTACTGTGCAAGCTGCTGCCCTTGCACAAGGGGATGTAAAACCCCCAAGACTGCTTCTTAGTCTGACACTTCCCCTCAGACCTTTCCGGCTTAGATGGTCCTACCAGGAGAATTATCTCCCGCCGGCATAGCTCTTTGGTTCATAAGAGAACACAAACTCTTCCATCTCTGTAGGGTTATGCAGTCCTTAGGGAGGGCAGACTCTATAGGATATTTCAAATATGTATAATATGCGGCCATCTGCAGTTCTCGAGAAATGTGATAATTTTTCTCTTCGATGGCAATTTTCGGATTTATATATTGGTTTTGATTTGTGAAAGAGCCAAGGGTCGACATTCTGACGGACTCTGGAATACAATAAGCCTCCAGTACACTTCAATTCACTCCTCAAAAGTACGACGTGTATCGAAACTGCTCAGCGAAACCTGATTTTCTCATACGCATAATGGTAAAAATATAGCTTATGTTCCTAATAGGCTCTGTGCTACACATAAATCCCTTTATTAACTGAAATAGAACATGAAAACAGACAATTTTATGGCAAAAATAGATTAAGAAAATGAAATATATTCTCATAAAAGCACTCAACTGAGATGATTCTGAAACTAATATTTAGGGAGTGGTTGAATAGCGCCATGGTTAAGTCAAAGGAGCACACTTATGTATTCATTATTGTACACTTATTTATTTATTATTGTACACTATACAGCCGTGGTTCTCAAACTGAGTCTCGCGAAAGGTTTTCAGAGGGTGCGAAGACGGAATTTTAGTTAATGATTAATGATTAATTTTTTAAAGTTATATATATATGGACGTCTTCTGAATAAAACTAAGTTTCGCGGAAATAAATTTATAATTATATTATTTTGAAATTAAAATTACATTTTATATTTGTTGATGGGTGATCACGATAAGATCGGCTGCCTGAATGATCTCAGTAGATACACAACATCTGCGAAACGTTATTTTAACGTATCTGCAATATTAATTTATTTATCGACACCTAGTTAAAATTTCATTAATATTAGTGTATGAGAAAAACTCCACTTAAGTGGAACTTCCTTGTCGAACAAGAATATACCCAAGGTTAATTCGTTTTTGCGTAGATAAACTAACCATTTACTCAGCTACACGTTATTTTCAAGAACTATCGCAAAGAAATAACTTTAACTGGAATTTATGTAATGCCGTCTTTTGCTCTTCACAAACACGTATATGCGAAGCGATGCGACGCTTTACGATACAAACTCCTTGATTCATAGAGTACGTATGAACGAATCGACATGTGACGGCGAGGCCAATAGCGGAGAATTACTGTATAAACGTCTAGGTTAGAAGGACTGTTTTGTTTGGAAACATTTTCTTTCTCAAAACAATAAAGGGCATACTCTAATGTGCTCGCCGCTCCTCTCTTCCCGTCATCCCCTCCTTCTCCTCCCAGATCTTTTGCCCCTCTCGCAACCAACAGATGCCGCGGCGTTTACTTGCACCAAACTGACAAACTCTCTCGCTTTCCTTCATCCCTGTGCCTCACTCCGTCTCCACACCACCTTCCTAAATTTTCCCCATCTCTCCACTTTCTGCTCCTATCAATATTCGCGTTCGTTTTCCTCGAGCGCATCTTTCCCATTATCCGTCCGACTTGATCCCTTCGAATAATCAATAAGGGCTGCTCGGGATGGCGCTATTATTATTCATTGGAATCTCCGCTAGGGGGCGGCCCCGTCATCGCCAGAAGACGGGGATATCAACTACCCCTCCTCACTCTCCTCCACTTTCCCCATATCTTCCTCCCCGACGGCCAGCCATCTCTCGGCCATTCCCAGGAACCAAACTGCCCCCTCCGCCCACCCCTTTCCCTCCGCCGTCGCCCCACCGCTCCCTTTCCTACATCCCTTTCCTTTGATTCGGCTCTAGTCGTATTATCGGTTGCTCTATATCGTCAACTCTCTCGCAAAATCCTCATCGCTATTTCGGCTTCTCCAGCCCCATCCTCGCCCCTTCAAGACCGATTTGTCCCCTCTTTGTGAACTTCTTCAACCTGCTTTCTCTCCACCCCTCCCCTCCCTATCTCCACCCTCCCTCCCTCCCCTCCAAAACGAATCAAATTTCTGCTTGATATATTACGCATGAATTCATTAACAACAGTCAGCAAACGTGTTTTTTTAAGTCGCAGAATGCAAATATTTTTCCAGTTGAAATTCTCTTTCGCTTTAAATCACGTTTTCAGCAGCTTTTCTGGACTGAAAAATTATAGTGAAGTAGATATTGATTTAGAAATTAAAAAAATAAAAGTAGGCTTACGCAGTACCGCGTCATATTTCGAAACTATCACGTTTAGGCTCTATGATTCAAACATATCAGTAACTGACCTAAACTTATTTCGTCGAAGAAAAGGCAAAAGAAATCATGCTCGAATTTAATGCTCCGATTAAGGAACGGGTCTTCCGTAGAAGTGGTCCTTAGCGTCTCTGCCTTAGCTTCCCCTCTTCGACTCCACTTCGCAAGATCAAAAGTGTTTCACGTGCGATCCTCTTTCCCACTAACATTCTTTCCCCTCCGCCTCTATTTCTCCCTCTCCGCCTCTCCCTTTTGGCCTCTCTCTTTCCCTCTCTGCCCCCTCTACACAAACACTCATCGAATCTTCGCAATGCCTTCTCCTGGAGAGCATTTTTTCCCTCAGGGCTCTTTCTTAATCTATGTATAACCCCATTCCATGGGACTGTTTCCGTATTCCTTCCACAGTCTCTTCCTCTACACTCTCCCTCTTTCTTAGCTTTTTCCGGACGCATTCCTTCCAGCAATCTTCGTCACCTCCCTTATTTCTGCCTCTTTCTCCATCCTGAAAGAGAAAAATGCTTAACTCGCAGTTCTTTCTTCTTTGAAACACTGCACCCGAAAAAGGGTCTGAGTTCTAGTAAGAATAATTCATTTAATTTTCCTAGTTCACGCTTTGGCCTTCAGCAATGAACACATAAGCAACAGCTGAGATAAGCGCATTGACGCACACCTCTATCAAGACGATCTAAGGTCATGAGAAGGAACCACGGAATGAGTTTTAGGAAGTATACATAAAAAGATGAAGACCTAATTATAGCTGAGGTTTTCGTTGGATTCACTGGACCCTTTCTCCCGAGTTGTGCAGTCCCTCATCCTCCAATGATTCACCCCTTCTCCTCTCTTATTTTGCTACGTTCATTTAAAAAATAATTCGGGGACAGCGCGAAGAAATTATAAGTTCGTTCAGTTAAAATTTGCTTTAGGAAATTAAATTCCTTATTGGGAAAAACTCTAAAGATTTCAGTCGTTGTATAAATATTACTGGGTAGCCTCATGGTACCTGTGAACAGAACCGAATCCTGCGGCGCCGAACTCTTGGGAGTACCCTCCATAACGTATATCCGCATATTATGGAAGTAGATTCTGATTGGAAGTCACGGAATGTCTGAGAATATCCATATAATTTCTTTAATTTTTATTCGTTATTTTTTCAATAAATTAATATTCGCCTGATAAATAATATTCCTATAAATATTTGCTGAAGTAAAAGAAGCGGATATTTGCCTGGAGTGGATAAAAAATTCGGACTAGTCTTACATGTTTGTATGTATAAACTTTATTTTTATATTAGAATTTATCTCATTACGTTTGTGTTAATGAATAACTTAAAACTCCATTTGATAGGTTAGCTTCTTAACTATATAAACGGGAAAATTTTTATTGAAATATAATTGCTATATTGTAATGCGCCTGAACAGTAGGAACAGGTGATCACCGAAAAAAATAATTAAAGATCAAGAAAAACGATTTAATGCATTTTAAAGGAATACTCGCCTTTTAAGAAATAGACTTAAATATTACAGTATACACGATTGAAGGGCGAATTTATGTCTTTTATTTATACCCCAAGGGAGAACCCTTTGCGGTAACTCGAGAAAGAGTAGACAGACGCGGACTCACCCGTGAGAAGGAAGGCGAGTACTGTCGTGGCGGTCGCCAGGGCCCCACCGACACGCCCTCGGCGCCTAGGGCCCCGTTCATCGCCGCCTCCCATCATCATCCACGCCTCTCCTTGCACTCCCGCTTCACCCATGGCGACCGCCTCCTTTATCACTAGGGCCCGCCACTGATGGGTGTGACCCCTCGTCCTCCTCTTCCACTAGATGATCCTCCTACTCTCTACGTGCCGGTTCGATCCTCGAGGATATTTTGCCGCGCAGTTCGCCTACTCCGCGAAGGAGAGGGAAGACAATCGTAGCAAAACGGTTATTCGCAGACCGAGAACAACTTCGAATCTGCCGCCGGAGGCGATCGCCTATCTACCAAGGTCTGCTGAGGACAGCGGCGGAAAGGGATTCTTAATGGATCTCGGGAGCCACTCTCTGCATCTTCCGTCTTCTGATTATCCTCTAAACTTCGGTTCTGGATTCAGAGAGACGGTCATGCCATCAGTCGTCGTCCTCTCGAGGAAGAGGATGTGAAGCACCTCTTGAGATTGAAGGTCAAACGGCTCTTGCCGCTAATTACTCTTCTCTTTGCCTCTTTCTCTCTCTCTCCAGATTTCCGTCTTCCAGTTGATTACTTCCTCCGGTTCACGGCAAGTTGTGTCGCTACTTTGCGTTCTGTCAAGCCGATCGGCAAAGCTGAAGCTGTCCAAAGTAGAGAAGAAATTCATACGTTAATCAATCTTACATTTAAGATACTAAGAAGTTCATAGACACGTACGCGCGCAAGCACACAGACGCAAACAGAAGAAGCCTGTTATAACGTGGCCACACACATTTTATAATACAATTGCTGTGGAAGAAGATTAAATTAATTCTTACATGCCATGCCTATTTTTAGAAATGACCAATGAAAGCAAAACAAAGGTTTTAAGTATGAGTTAAAGAGTATTTTCCATTATTCACTTGTGTATGCTTAAATTTCACTTGGCTAATATGAAGCCCTCCCTAAGGACTGCATAACCCTACAGAGATGTGTGTTGTGTTCTCTTATGAACCAAAGAGCTATGCCGGCGGGAGATAATTCTCCTGGTAGGACCATCTAAGCCGGAAAGGTCTGAGGGGAAGTGTCAGACTAAGAAGCAGTCTTGGGGGTTTTACATCCCCTTGTGCAAGGGCAGCAGCTTGCACAGTACCTGTGTAGGTGGCGATCATGTGGATCTGAACAGCTACAGATGGGTAATCACTTTGTGAGACTGCGATGAGGAAAGCAAGGGGAAACTACCTCATTATATTTCCCATGATAAGCTGAAAAGCTGCAAATACCTCTATGGATCTCTTTGGGGTAAAATATTCCGGAGGTAAAATAGTCCCCAATTGTCTCCGGGTGGGGACTACCATAGGGGATGCACAGAGGAAAAGTAACATTAATAAGAATGCAAGTAGTGAGAAATTAAGAATAGGCACATGAAATATTAGGACTATGAATTCAGGGGGTAAAATAGAGAACTTAAAAAGGGAAATGAGAAGGAATAATTTAGGTATAGTAGGTCTTAGTGAAGTTCGGTGGGAAGGAGAAGGCGAGATAAATTCAGACGAATTTAAAATTATTTACTCGGGAGGAGAGAAAAAGGAAAGGGGAGTGGGGATTATAATGAGAAAAGAGATAGCTGAAAGAATTAGCATGGTAGTGACAGTTAATGATAGATTAATAGCCGTAAAACTTCAGATGGAGGCAGTGGAAATGCTAATAATTCAAGTGTATATGCCAACAACTAATGCTGGCGACGACGAAATAGATGAAATGCATTAACAGATTATGGAGATATTGGAGGAGGGAAAAGGAAGGATCACCACCATAGTAATGGGAGACTGGAACAGTGTAGTCGGAGAGGGACAGGAAAATAACATAGTGGGATAATATGGACTAAGGAAGAGAAATGAAAGAGGGGATAAACTTGTGGAATTCTGCCATAGAAATAGATTAATTGTAACTAATACATGGTTTAAGCATCACCAGCGGAGTCTTTACACATGGAGAAGCCCAGGAGACCAGAGACGATACCAGATAGATTACATACTAGTCAATGAGAGATTTAGAAATAGCATTAAATATGTGAAAACATTACCAGGGGCAGATATCGATTCCGACCACAACCTTTTGGTGGCAAATACACAATGTAGACTGAAGAGCATTAGAGAAACATAAGAGTTAACAAGAAATGGAACTTAGAGGAACTCCTTAAAAACAAGGAGGCTATCATGATAGAGCTGGAGGAAAGGTTGGGGGAGAGAGCTGAAGAAAATAGGAAGAATGTAGATGAGGAGTGGAGATACATCCATAGCAACATTAAAGATGTAATGGAAAAGAAGGTAGGAAAGGTAACGGGTGAAAGAATCAAAAAACCCTGGATCACAGCAGCCATGCTGCTAAAAATGGAAGAGCGGAGAAAGTGGAAGAACATAAACACTGAAGAAGGCCAAAGAAAGTACAAGGAGTTAAATAATGCTTTAAGAAGGGAAACAGATAAAGCCAGAAAACAGTGGATAAATGAGAAATGCGAGGAGATTGTCGAGTGTGAAAGAATTTGTATAACAGACCTCATGTATAGCAAAGCAAGGGAGCTATTCAAGAAAAAGTCAAGAAAGATAGGACGTAAAGGAATCATGAACAAAAGTGGTAAAATAGTCCAGGGGACAGATAATGTAAAGAATGTCTGGAAAGAATACATTGAGGTGCTCTATGACTAAGAAGGAAAGCCAAGAAATATTGAATTAAATGAAAAAGAAGATGTGGAAAAAGATCAGCTAGGACGAAGTATTCTCGAGTGTGAAGTTAAAAGAGCAATTGATGACATGAAAAGAAGGAAGGTTGTTGGGAGTGATGATATACCAGTGGACGTTCTTAAGGTTTTGGGGTCGAAAGCAGTTAAGCAACTAAAAAATTTTTTTAACCAAGTATATGATACTGGCATATGGCCTGAAGATTTTTTAGATGTTGTTATTGTACCACCGGAGAAAAAGAACAATGCAAAATGTTGTAAGGATTACAGAACAATTAGTTTAATTTCTCATACAGCTAAAGTTCTAACTAGAATAATAACCAAAAGAATTGAATGTAAAATAGAAAAGGAGCTGCAAGATAATCAGTTTGGTTTCAGAAGAGGAAGAGGAACTAGAGATGCTATAGGATGTATGAAGATGATGATAGAAAGAGCGCTAGAAGTCAATAAAGATATGTATTTTTGTTTTGTAGATTGGGAGAAGCTTTTGACCGAGTGAAATGGGATAAAATGCTGGGTATTTTAAACAAAATAGGAATAGATTGGAAAGATAAAAGACTACTTAAAAACCTTTACTTTGATCAATAGATTAGAATCAGGGTTGAAGGAGAAGAAACAGAAAGTACTTCAATAGGGAGGTGAGTGAGGCAGGGATGTCATATTTCACCAGCGATAATTAATATTTATGCAGAAACAATAACAGAAGAAGCGTTGAGGGAAGAGAAATGATTTAAGATAGGAGGTGAAAGTATTACCACCATTAAATACGCAGATGATCAGGGCTTAATAGCAGAAGACGAGAAAGAGCTTCAGAGGATGACAGACAGACTAGTGGAGGTTGGCCAACAATATGGAATGAAGATCAATGCTGAAAAAACGAAAGTCATGGTGGTTTCAATGGAACATAAAGAATTAAATATAATGGTAAATGGCCAAAAATTGGAACAAGTAAGTAGTGTCAAATATCTTGGCAGTATTTTAGCGCAGGATGGAAGTAGTACACAGGACATCAGAAGTAGGATTGCAATGGCAAAAGCAGCATTTTACGAGAAGTAGGAGCTCCTCACAAGCAAGAAAATAAATTTAGAAACAAGGAAGAAATTAGCAAAATGCTACATATGGAGCATAGCTCTTTATGGTGCAGAGACGTGGACGACAAGGAGAAAGGAGGAAAAATATTTAGAAAGTTTTGAGATGTGGGTATGGAGGAGAATGTTGAAAGTGAAATGGACAGAGAGGAAGAGAAATGAAGAAGCATTAGAAATGGTGGGAGAAGAAAGGATGCTAATAAAAACAATCATGAAAAGAAAAGCAAATTGGATAGGGCACATATTGAGAAGGCAGTGTTTACAAAGGACGATCTTAGAAGGAAAAATTAGTGGAAGAAGAGGAAGAGGGAGAAAAAGAATAGGAATATTAGAGAATATAAAGCAGGGATATAATACTTATAGAGGTATAAAAGAGGCTTCTAGGGAGAGAGAAATGGAGGCAGCGATTCAGTTAAAATCTGTCTTCGGACAGAAGAATGATGATGATGAATATGAAGCTTCAGCCTTATGTCCACTTCTGCATAAAGCCTGTATCGGAATTTTGATTTCAGGTTGGCATGGGAAGAAAATGCTTTCTCCCTTAAAGATTTTTTAATTGAAGATATTTATTCAATTAAAATTTCTTCAGTAATTTTAACAGTAATAAGGACTTTAAGTTGGTTTTGAGTCATCCCATGGAGAGTTCATGTTCTCAGTCTCTCGTATCTCTCACTACCTGCCCTGATGTGTCCCACCAACTCCTTAAATCCCTTTCTGTCACCCGTGCCCCTGGAGGCAGTGATTCAGTTAAAACCTGTCTTCGGACAGAAGCATGATGAATGATGAATAGAATCTGAAATTATTATAAAATGTAGTATCAATGTAATTTATTAAAAATATTTCGTGCCTAAATCGCGAAAGTAGCCTAAATTAAAGTCAAGGTATGACTCCCCAATTATAAATAAACTAGCACAATTGCCCGTCAAAAATGATGGGTTCCAATTAATAAAACACGGAATTAAAATTTTTAACTCAAAATAAATTATTTTAACAATCATTGTTTGTATTGATTTTGTTTCTCAAGCAGTCTGTTGTCAAGCTAAACAAATGAGCGATTTCGGGAAAAAAAGAATAGGATAAGTGATTTTATTAATTTTTCTTTAAAATAGTTCAAATCTGTTGATCGTAGGTCAGCTTTTTCCAATTTACAAACGAAGAAAAACCTGTGCTACAAAAAGATGATTTTTGAGTGATATCTTACGAAGAATATAAATATTACCCAGGAGTTGAACTAGGGAATTTTTTCGTTAATGTTCTTTCAGCAGAGCATTTTTATATTTGAATAGATTATTTATGCCAATTTTAAATTTTCTATCCACATCCTTGATTGAGTTATTCGCGTTTTAATAGCTTGACACTCAGACAAACGGACGGACAACACAACCCTTTTTGTTATTTTTGTGATTCTTTGATTCTTTTAAACCTCCCTTTTTCTCCTTTTTCCAAAACCGTCCTCAGGTCCTTCATTCTTCCACCTAACTCATGTAAGCTATTGCACAATCCTTTACCCTATAAAATTTGTACATGCTCGGATTGTTTATTAAAACGTCAAGCACGTTCCTCAGATATTCGTACTGTTTCTATTTCAATAATATTGAATTTAGCTCATTATTACGATTTTTAATCTCTTTGAATAGTAATTGTTGGTAGCTCAATAACTTTGGCTCAGATTATTAAAGGTAAAGTACTCCTTTAGCCAAACAATTAGAGGGTTACAACACCCTCTGCAGTCGACTCCCAGTCACTGTTGAGACAGGTTTTGCCCCTGAAGACGCCCACCTTATGGGCGAAATGCATTGGGTGTTGTAACCCTCTAATTGTTTGGCTAAAGGAGTACTTTACCTTTAATAATCTTTGAATAGTATTTCAGATTTTTAGTAATTCCTTTTCGTAAATGACACAACGAACGCTGTTTACATTTATTGTTATGAAAATCATTTCCCTCTCCTTCCGCCTTTTTTCCTTCTCTTAATAAAAGCTTTTAAATCATGCTTAAACCTATATGGATTGAAGTAACAATAGGATTTCGAGGTTTAACAATGTAGTTGGTAGGCAAGGCAACATTCCGTTAAAATGCCAAGATTTTTCCAAATTATACCATTCAAACGATTAACATGAGCGATTTCGAGCTGAAGGCGAAAAAATACGAATAGAATGAGAAACTTGAAAATGTTTTCTATAGAATAATTTAGATTCAAAGATAGATTTTCTAATTTTCTAATTTTAATTTCCGAAAGAAAAAAGCCTGCACGTAGGAGAGGCAATTTCTGCGTGTTATCTTATGAGAAATAGAAATAATTCCCTGTAGTCGAACCCGGGTCCTTTTTCCAGATATTTTTTCGTCAGTCACTTTTTATATGTGAATCAAGTAAATCTGGGAAATTACTAACCATTATCTCTGACTGTTTTTTAGTTATAAACGATTAACATAAGCATGGGTGCTTCAGTGGCGCGGTCTGGTGGCAAGTGTTGGAAGTTGTTGCAAACGGAGATATATTTCCTAGAATAAGAAATTATCTTAAAAACTTTTTTATACATTTTTTAAAAAGCAATAAATATTTTTTGTACAGTTTTCAATCCAGGTTGACGTTACATTTGACCTAATTTCCTTATAACTGTAAGAAATTTTGTGTGATCCGAAGATCCTATGCAGACAGGCATAAGCTGTAAAGTTGGGAACAATTTTGAAACAAGAAAAAAGTTTGCTATGACCGGGAATCGAACCCGGGTCTTCCACTCCTCCTTCGAGGACATCAGTTGGGGCAGTTTGATATTAGCTTGGCTAGTTCCGTCCCAACCATTAAAATATCCGTGTTCAGGAACGAGAAAAATGATCTGCTACGATTGTTCAGTGGTAGAATATCCGCCCGGCAAGTGGTAAGACCCGGGTTCGATTCCCGGTCATAGCAGACTTTTTTCTCGTTTGAAAAATTATTTCCATCATTACTGATGATAAACTGTCATTTTGTGATCATATTGAGTATGCATTGGAAAAGTGTAGGTATGTTCTTATTGGGCATTATATACAGGCATACCAGCCTTAATCATGTCATTTTCTTTCGCTCTTTCTTTCTCGGGTGCATCCTACCTATTGTCACTTACTGTTCACCTATTTGGAGTATGACCTCCTAATCTCACCTTGATGAAGTGGAGTGCATATCATCTTTCTTTTTGGCTATAGTTCGTTACCGCTTCCCTCATTTGCGACATTTACCAAGAGCTGATATCGTAAGTTTCTTCAAAATTTCAATCTTCTCCTCCTGGAGAATAAAATCCGATCTCTCTCTTCTTTTTAATATCATGAATGGTAATCTACAATCCTCTCTTCTCCTGTCTTCTTTTTCTTGAAGAATTCCAGCTAGATCCAATAGACTATTTGCACTTTCATTTTCGTACACCACGTCTCTCTATAGTTCAATGCTCTCTTTTCTTCCGTCTTCCAAATTCATACAATCTCTTCAGCAGTAAATCTGATCTCGACATTTTTCAAAATAGAACTACTGCTGTGACATCTATTCTCTCTCTTCTTAAACAAACCTTTCTTTGCCTCCATTTATAAATTATTGTACCTTTTTTAAATCTGTCGTTTGTTTTTTGTTACTTAGTTAATTTATATATTGCGTTATCTGTTATATACTTAATTTTTTATATTCAGTGTAATTGGCCTTATGGTGTTTCTGAGTTCTTTCTACTTAATAAATAAATAATACAGTAAAAATGTTTTTGCGCTGTAAGAAAGCATTCATTTTCCAAACTCAAATAAAAATTGAGCGGTAAATGACTGACGCTTGAAGTTACATTTCAGTTTCCAATCACGCGTTATTTTGTCCCAAATCAAGCACGCCACCTAATGAAAAATGAAGAAACATCCTATTTTTCATAAAAATAATATAAAGGAAGTGTGTAGTAACATGCACGCCGGTTTAGGGGAAACTACTCCGTGCCAGGGAGCCTTTTCTCACTCACGCATGAAACACATAAGCAATCAAACACACACGTGAATTGCCTTTTAAAAAATATCAAAATACGCATTTCAGAATCTACGATTCATCATCAGTAGGCCGATCATAAAGACGAAGAAATACATACGAGTCGTGGAACTTATATATACAAACGGGAAAGTGAGAGAAGTAAGGTAAGAAAGTGGAAAATAGTTATAGTATCGTTATGGGGGAGTTAGGAAGTCCGTTGGAATGACCCATATGAGAAATAGAAAGCAGTGTAATGTAGAAATTCTTCTCGGGTGCACAACCGGGTCAAAGTTTGATCTAGGATCAACATTTCGACAGCTGACTCTGCCATCTTCTTCAGGATTCCTTTGTTTTTGTGAATAGCAGGTCGCGTCTAGAAGTTAGTGACTGGAAATAGGCTTCATTAGTTATGGATTTACCAAGGAAATGGAGTATTTGGTGTCAAAGATGTGGTATGTTACGCAGATTTTTCACATTTTTAATGTTTAGCATACTATAAATGTTCATTAAATCTAGTAACGATTTTCCTTTTTGTTTGACTAATATAAATTTTGTCACACATCGCAACTGATTTTATAAATTTCGGATTTTTCATGAATCGAGATAGGATCTTGTGTTTCTTAGCAAATGGCGGAGATGATTTTGTACGAAAATGCAATTCTTAGACTAGAATCCTGGAGGATCTTTTAAAGGCCCGGTGTGTATTGTGGAAAGCAATTTAGTTTTATGTATTATTTTGGAAGTCACCGAAATTTGTAGAATAATGCCGGCACGGGGTTTCCCTCCTCCCTTCTGTGTGTTTGTCCAGTTGATGACAGTGCAAAATGACAACAGCAGTCGACGCACTTAAAAATCAATTTATTACTACTACTACGGAAATTTATAGGGTAGTTGAACATTGAATGATTAATATATGTCTGCGTTTTCTTACTAAATTATTTATAAATTTACTGGGAAGAACCAATTCTTATAGCAGTTTTTTAATGAATGATAATTATTTCCGGAATTCTGAGTATCTGGGTGGCACATACCTTTTCTTTGAAGCGCTCTATCTGGTTGTATATTTATCAAGGAGCTCATCAGGAATTTGGTTACAGAGAACATCTCTACTGCAGTGAATCGACTAAACAGGTATATTGAGAGCCTGAACTCATGGCGCTTCCATGGCACTAAAACTTAATCTATACAATCACGCTAGTTTATGTAATGGTGGAATATACTCCCAGCGTGAGGTAAATACGCGTAATGCGAAAGATAATGAGGAAATTCATAGTGAAATGCAGCACCACTGTCGAGATAGGTCATTGATAAAATGTTCCATAAATGGTGTGATGGGTCGCGATTCCAATTTTGATGCGATGCCAGGCAGCAGTGGGAGTGCCTGTGATGGGAGCGCATGTAGTTTTAGAGTGGAAGAGAAAGTCAAGGGTGAGATTAGTATGCGAAGTGATAGTGAGAAACTAAACGTCGTCGTACTGAACTGTCGCAGCATCCGTAAGAAAATTACTATGTTTGAGTATATTATTCGCAGTCTGCACACCGACCTCGTGATAGGCACAGAAAGTTGGTTAACGGATTAGATTCAGAGTCAGGAGAGATTTCCTAGAGACTTTCGTGTCTATAGAAAAGATCGCGCCAATAGATCGGACGGGGGTTTATTCATAGCGGTTAGCGATAAGTACGATAGCAGTGAGATTCCGATAAGTGACGAGGATATTGAGAGTGTTTGGTGCCGCATAGGTAAAGATGGCTCCAAAAAAGTGTTCTTATGCTCGTTTTACAGGCCAGCTAACGCTGGTGTAGATTGTATTTTAAATCTCGAGAAGCAACTATCAAGATGGAATCATTATAGTCGGTGGTGATTTAACTTAACTGATTGGGAAAATCTGTTTCGAATCTAAAGGTAAAGAACACCAATCCTATGAGGCATTAATCGAAACATTCTTCGAGCACTCTCTCCTTCAATTAGTCAGAGTGCGAATGCGACTGACGCCTAGAAAGAATAAACAAAGTCACCATTGAAGATAGAATAATTGTTCATCTGACCGTATATGCAGAGTATAAGTTAAAAATCGAGTTGAAACGGAGGTACGTTGTAAATCATATTTAGGTCTTCATGTAAAGTGGTCGTAATTATCCTCCGAGTTAAACCAAAACTGGAATCGATAGACAAATTTTAGCAAAACTCCCGAATACTAAATTCAATCAAAATACGACCAGCGGTTCCCGAGTTTTAACATACGGACGGATGAACGGAAACGACCTCCCCTATATGCGTTTACTTCGTGCAAAGAACGCATAAAAATGAAAATTATTTCTCCTATAGCCATAGTAAAAAACATTTTTTCGAGAAATTTTTCACATTTTTCTATATATAGTTGACTGTGACAACGACAGAATTTTTAACTGAAATATCTTCGTTTTCTGCGTTCTTTACAAAAAGTAAAATAGAACGCCTTTTTGTCAGGTCATGTCCGTCTGTCCGCATGCTTCACTTGCAAAACTACTCATGACATTTGATAATTAGAACATAAGGGCAAAGAAACTAAGAAAATTATCGTTATTGCTACTTTGCTGATGACAAACAATGAACTTTCCTTTAAAAAAAACGTCTTCATACAATATTTGTAGAATTAGTTACATAGCATTAGTTTTGTTCAGTACATTTTTATCGACCAGTAGTCGACTTTAAGAAAATCAAGCGAGAATGCTGTAATTCACTTTGAACTTGGAAATTTTTACCGTGTTTTCAATTGTTGTCAACTAAAACAATATTCATGGCAACTGAAGTATACAAAATCTCCTGTAAATACCTAAGTATTGTAATTTTCTTTCGTGCCCACGCAAAATTTGGAAAATGAAGGGAAAAGGGTTTTCTACGACGAAGAAATGAACGTCTATTTTCTTTAGTATAGACAGCGTTTGTAAGTGAAAAACTGGGTAATTTACGACGAAGAAATGAAGGTGAACATAAAGGTTATATAACCACTAAAATATATAATTGTCGACTGTTTAATAAATTGCAACAGATTAGGAAATAAGTTGTTGAAACAAAATCTCGATATTTCCTTTGCGTTACTACTGGCATATAATTTTTCAATTACTAGACATTTTACTAAGTCATTAATATATATCTCTTTTATCATTATTGCATAAATCGTAAAGAACGCGAGGTTTGTGCATCTTTCCTCTCTTGTTATTAAAGCGTTTAATCTCTGAGAAGCATATTAAAACTAAGCATTTCTTTTGGATAAAATTAGAAAATTTCATAGTAAAATAATTGTTGTTTATTTTATGCACAGAAATATTACTTTAAAATGTACATACTTTCAGCATACTCATTAATTTTTATTTACTCCAATTTTGGCACTTTTTATGCTTTTTCGCTTAAATCATTTCCTTTTATCAGTTAAAACGATACGTCTAGATTTCACTTCGTGTATTTTTCATTTCCTCATTTTTACATTCTTAAAATGTGTATTACTTGTATTGTTTTTATTCGTTAGCATTTCTTTATATAGCTTTGTAATTTTTATAATTATTGAAGTTTTAGTGTATTATTTAACTTTTTGGATTATTATTAATACTATTATATTGCCCGTCCAAATTACGAGTCCAAATGAATGAAAAACGGAAAAAGATGAATAGAATAAGTGACTTTATTAACTTTTATTTAACATTGTTCAAATGCACAGGTGGTGTAGTGGTTAGCGTATCGGCTTCCCACTACAGAGTTCCAGGGTTCAAACCCCGCGAATGGGTTTTTATAAAAAAATATCGTCGGCGCCTGGCAGTAGGCAGCAGTACTCCCAGTATGTTATAGAGCCGAAAACAAATGATGTTGGTTGGGTCTGTATCCAATACAGCTGTAGGCGTAATCGGGATGATTTGAACGGCTTCAGTACTGCAATATGGAACGCAACATGGAAACTACCACATTACAAGCCATAGTAATGATTATATGGTTGGACAATATGAGTTCTCACGAGGTAAAACAATCCGGAAATAAAAAAGTCTCCCAATCGGATCTCCGGGCGGGGACTGCCTTGATGAAAACATTAGAAAGTAATTTACGAAAAGGCACTTGGAACGTAAGAACTATGAGAAAGGGAAGAAAGCTAGAGAACTTGAAAGAAGAAATAAGAAGAAGTAGAGTTGAGATTATAGGAATAAGCGAAACTAGATGAGAAGGAGAAGGACAGTTCGACACGGAAGAGTTCACGATAATTTACTCTGGAGGAGATAGTGGGGAAAGGGGAGTAGCTCTGGTACTTAAGAAAGATATGATGAAAAGCGTGAAAAAAATAATAGCAACGATCGATAGATTGATGGCAATAAAGGTAAAAGCAGTCCGGGTGGGCATTCTGATAATCCAGGTGTCTATGCCAAAGTCAGCTCATGAAGATTTATAAGCAAATTAATGACGTGTACGAAGATGACGGAAGAGAAAAGGTAAACTGCATAATAATGGATGATTGGAACAGCATAGTAGGAGAAGGACTGGAAGAAAATATTGTTGGGCAACACAGATTTGGGAAGAGAAACCGAGGAGGGGAAAAACTGGTAAAATTTTGTATCAATAATGATCTTGTAGTGACTAATACATGATTCTAAAACCATAAACGAAGGTTATACACATGGAAAAGCCCAGGAGATAGCATGAGATGACAAATTGATTACATCCTAGTCAAACAAAGATTCAGGAACATCATAAAGACCGCCAAGGCATTACCAGGAGGAGACATTGATTCAGATCACAGCCTTTTAATAGTTGGCGTAAGTATAAAGGTAAAAATATAAGAAAAACGAGAAGAGAAAGACAAAACAGGACAGAGTTAGAAGAACCCCTAAGAAATTTTAAAAACAAACCAAAGACCGTGGATATAGAATGGGAAGAAATTAAAACCAGTATCAAGGATACTTTGGATAAAGAGATTGGAAAACAAGAGAAGAAAATCAGATAATCATGTATCACTAAAGAAATGCTGGAGAAAATGGTTGAGAGACAAAAATGGAAAACGTTAAGGGTGAAGAAGGTAGACCCAATTATTGACGTATAAACAATGAGTTGAGAAGGGTAACAGATAGAGCTAGAGATAAGTGGATAAAAGAAAAATATGATAAAATACAAGAAATGGAGAAGTTAGGATGGTATATGATATATCGTACGCTAAGGCACTGGAGTTAGAAGATTAGAAGTACAGTCAAACTCGTTTATAACGAGCACGGTTGTAACGAGGTCACGGCTATAGTGAGCAAATGCTACCTCCAAGATAAGTTTACGAGTATTTACATACAAATATTTCACGTATATAACGAGCACGCTTCACGGATATATCGAGCAAACTTCGACCACTTCTCACTGTCTCAAACGCGGTGGCGGTCAGCCCCTTCAATCCTCATAGTGACCCAAGATATGTAACTTTGTGTTCTCGAGTCCAGCCTCTACACCCTATCCCTCGGGGAGGTTAAAGACCGCGGCGTTGTTGTTAAAAAATAATCCCTTCGTCCAAACCAAGAATTCCCAACTTGCAGGTACAGTGGCACCCGCGGAGGTCCTTTGTCCTCTCCTCCCAACCCCCAGCTCTTTTACAGCCAGGAGGTTGTGTTTGGAAGGGGGGTAAGGGGCTAAGGGCATGTACAATGGCGCCCGCCCCCGTCGCTCAGCCGAATGCACCCAACACCCTTTCCCACGTAAAGATGGGAAATCCCAGATTTAATCCGTCTCCTCATTAACTCTTCCTGGAATTGGTATGCTCGCAGTTTGCAAAGAAAGTTCGTAGCGTTGATCACAAAAATCAGTTGAGATTTTGCCCTTGAACGAGTAGCATGTCCGTACATAAAAGGAAGTGTCCGTCTATTCGCGAAAAGGTTGATATTATTCGAGAGTTAGAACGTGGTGAAAAAAATGTTGAAGTGTGCAAAAAATTTAATTTATCGTCGTCTACGGTTTCAACCTTATGGAAAAACAAAGAAGCGATTTTATCTGCACTAGAGAACAACCTAACAACGAACAAGAAAATGAGGAAGTGTGACTTGGGTACTGTTGATCAAGCACTGCTGGAGTGGTTTAAGACGCAGAGAAATGCTGGTTTCCCCATCAACGGCCCCATTTTAAAGGTACAGGCAGATAAATTTGCAAAACAGTTAGGACATGAAAACTTCACATGCAATAATGGGTGGCTCGATCGTTTTAAAAATCGGCATAACATTGTTTATGCGAAAGTCAGTGGAGAGGCCCTGTCAGCAGATTCAAAAACGGCAAGTGAATGGGTGAAAAGTGTTTGGGAGGAGTGTCGAAAAGGTTACAGAGAAGAAGACATCTACAATGCCGACGAAACTGGACTGTTTTACAACATGATGCCTGATGCAACGCTTAAATTCAAAGGTGACAAATGTGTTGGTGGCAAAAGACCTAAGAATCGTTTAACAGTTTTAATGTGCGCAAACATGAATGGGAGTGACAAAAAAAACTTTTTGTTATTGG
Organism: Tanypteryx hageni; assembly: GCA_028673005.1. Lineage (NCBI taxonomy): Eukaryota > Metazoa > Arthropoda > Insecta > Odonata > Petaluridae > Tanypteryx > Tanypteryx hageni. The sequence goes on along the minus strand of CM054112.1, from coordinate 260,974,988 downwards.
TAAGTCACAAAAGCCGCGTTGTTTCAATAATGTAAAGAAGCTTCCCGTTGAATATGCAGCTAATAAAAAGGCATGGATGACTTCCAATATTTTTCAGAAATATGTAAGTCAGTGGAACAACGAGTTACGGAGGAAAAATAGAAACATTTTACTCCTTGTCGATAACTGTCCTGCGCACCCACATATGCAGGAGTTATCGAATGTAAAACTGGTGTTTTTGCCTCCAAATGCGACTTCTAATTTGCAGCCAATGGACATGGGGATAATTAAAAGTTTTAAATGCCATTTCAAGCGATTTTTTGTTCTACAGTTGATTGAAAGGAGGGAAAGAGGTTTAGATGGCAACGTCTCTGTATTGGATGCAATTCATTTGATGACAGATGCATGGGACAATGTTTCACCTACAACGATCATAAACTGTTTTCGGAAGTCTGGTTTAATATCGAGAGAATTTTCGATTGATAACCATAACGTTGATGAAGATGATCAACCTCTGTCAGAATGGCTTAAAGAAAATGGAATTGCGAATTTTGACCATGTAAATGACATTGACAATTTTGTTCATGTTGATGATGATTTGATTACCAGTGGAATTCCTACGGAGAGTGAAATAATAGAGACAGTACAAAACACAGCAGACAGTGATGAAGACATTGTTGAATGTGTCGAAGACACAATCCCGACGAAAGCCGTGCCAACTTACTCTCAAGCTCAGGATGCTGTGGAAACATTAAATGATTTTTTTGAAAACATAGACATTTCCGATGGTGTTTTTAGTGCAATAAGTGTAATAAGAGGAAACTTAAGAGACTTCAAAGTGAAATCTATGAAACAGGCTACCATTCAAAGTTATTTTTTTAAAAAGGGGAGTGATTAAGGATGCAGCTGTGAGTAAATTTTATATGTACAAATGTTTATTTTAAATTTTCTAGTTTATTCTCATTTTTATGTTTTTCCATAAATTTACTAAATAAACTTTCTGTTTATATATTCACTTTTACTTCTTATGTCTTATTTCACCATACGCATGCATGCTTTTGCCTTCACGGATATTAAGTTTAACGGCTATAACGAGCAAAACTAGACGGTCCCGTGGCGCTCGTTATATCCGAGTTTGACTGTATAATAGAATTCGTGGTAAAGCAATAATGAATATGGATGGGAAATTATTCTCAGAAACAAAGGATGCATGTGATGAATATATTAAGGAACTATACAGCAAGCAGACAGGATCGGCAAAAATAGAAGATGACGAGAACATTGATGAAGACATCGCAGGAACAAGTATTATGAAGAGCGAAGTAAAAGAAGCGATAGTGGAACTAAAGTAAAGGAAAGCCACAGGCAAGGATGGAATTCCGGCTGAGGTACTTAAAGTCATGGGATTAGAAGGACTAATAGCGATCACGAAATTAATTAATAACATCTATAACACGGGAGAGTGGCATCGGGATTTTCTAGAATTAACAATGATTCTTATAAAGAAGAAGCCAAAGGCAAAGAAGTGTAAAGACTACAGAACGATAGGCCTTCTCTCACACACTTCGAAAACATCACGA